>JAIPRK010000159.1:0-338281 GCA_025469195.1 Chaitophorus viminalis | reverse complement strand
TGTTTTTTTTTTATTTTTTTTGTTTTTTTATTTATATATATATATATATATATATATATATATATATATATATATAATATAAAGAAGATATCCTGACTGTACAGTCTAATAAACCCTATGATAACCAAGATAACAATAAAATATAACTAATGTCATAGTCTGATTTTTACCAATTAAATAGTTCGAGCGATTATTGAGAAATTCGAAAAATAACCTCAATATGCACCAACTAGACGAAATTTTCAACCATAAAAAATATGACTTTACACATTGGAATAATCCTTCTATGATCGAAACCGTGTACAAAGCATATAATAGTACAAAGATCCAAACGCGCCCGCAGGATAAAATCCCACCAGGGGCAAGATAAAAATTATTTAAAATTTAATATACTCACTAATTAAATAATAGTAGAATCAAATTAATAGTAATATTTAGATATTTCATAATTTAACTTTATATTTTATGGTAAAATGGAATACTATGCATGATATTAAAGTACAGTTAAAAATTCCCAGGGGGGGGCGCAAATTTTTTTAAATACAACAATACATTATATATAGGTATATACCTATTCTAGACTAACAAATCATTTCCCTTCAGAATCCTAATTCGTATGCAATGATACCTATCATTGCATTCAAATTTAACTGCAAATTCATTGTAATGATCTATCTATGAACGAGGTTCACTCCACCCCCTACTTTACAACTGAGCGGGGCCCATTCGGTTCTTCTTTTACTTAATTATTGGTTTACATATACTATATAGTAAATACTCAACAAGTTTTACATTTATAACACTGTATATATAAACTCATTTTTTACTTTTTCGCATAGTTACTTCACAATTCACATATGCGATATGATATCTCTACGAGGACAAATTAATACCTGTTTGGTGGCCGATGGACATTATAAGCAATATGGATCATAAATTAAATTGTATTTAACATTTGTTTTCTGTGCCATTGTAATAGTTTATCCTTTTAATTTTTTTAGGAAAATTATTATTACTGTTTAAAAAGTTGAACTTTCAAATAGGTCTATGATTATGCGACGATTACATAGGTACACATACCATTTTTTATTGATTAATTAAATATTGTGGAATAGAATGCGATATTATTGTATATAGTATACATATAATACAACAATTATACATTACAAATATTATCATTGATAACATATTATTAATAATTACTAGTAATATATAATCAATGGTATTATATATTGTATTTTCAGACACCAGTAGATGTCGTTACTATTTTAAAAGTGTAATACCGAATAATAATTTATATTTTATAATTCTCAATTTTTATTATGATTTCAGTAAAAAAGATGTAGTCATCAATTCCTAAAATGTCCAACCTAAATATTATTGTTATATGATCTGTAGTAAGTATATTCAATTATTAAATCGAATACCTATTCCTCAAGTTTCCCAATAAATTAAAAATATGCAAATGAATTCATTACAGTTATGAACGTATCATAAAAATTCCAATTTATTAAGTAAAACATTATAATGTTAAAATATTATACTATTACCACGATATGTATTTATTTTGTTTTGGCAGTAGCGGTGGTAAGCGGTAATCATTAACGCATAGTAATTAGTAAGCTAACGTTGACTTAATTTTCTATACAAATACAATGGACGATGGATACTTTATTACTTATTAAGTATAGGATTATTAAAAAAAACTTTAAGATTTCAAAGTACCTATTAAGTTAAAAGTTTATCATCAAGATATTAGATAAGTGATAACCGTATCACAGGTGAATGTCATAAGAAGGTTGGGATTTGACATTAAAAACATTGACATTTTAAATTAACGATAAAGAAATATTAAAATAAAAAAATTATTATTATGATAAATTATGATGATTTAGCTAATTAGTTTTAAATCTGACTAACCTTTGACTAAAACTTTACTGTGCAGTTATAAGTACTCATCTTGTTTAGCCTAGAGCGATTTATAATTGGCTTTTATCTATTATGTTTATGTGTATGAGATTAAAACGTTATAATTTAAATGATAATATAAATAATAATATATAGGTACTCAGTACACAAACACACACTACACTCTAAGCATTTTATAGCCAATTGCTTAATATTTTTAATTTGTATACAGCCTTTAGAGGTATACTATTGATTAGAAGCTTTATAGTATTAGAAACTTAATGTTCAAGGTTCATTAGCTCATAACATTTGTGATTTTATTCTAAATAAACTTGTGTTATGCATGAAATTACATTGATTGTCGCAATTATTTTTAGAAAAATTTTACTATAATAGGTATCTTTTTTTGCACAGAATTACAATTATAAATATGACTGGTTTGTTTTCCAAAAATAATACGATACAAATTTATCTTAAAACGTATGCGACAAGATAAAATATATCCATCGTTTTATTTTTATGGTGCAGCTATTATTATAACTGCAATTAACGTCGTGAAAAGTTAAAATGATTAGGCAAGATAAATTACTCAGGCACAAATAGTACACATATATAGAAAACAATTTTTAGCCTAAAATTATTACTGACAGCTTTAGAATATAATAAAGGTGGGCGAAAAACAATCGATACGGATTTCTTTCGGGTACCTATCCTGTTAATGGAGTTTTAATAATTATTATATAGTGTATAGAATTGAAAAGTAAAATAAAATGGTAATTTTTTATTTTACAACTACCTACATATTACGTACCCTAATACAAAAAACTGAAATGGCACCACTAACCGGGTGTATAAGTATTTATATATATTATGTATAAGTTACGGGTACGTTTTACTCGCATATATATTCGAATGTTCCTAGGTACTTCAGCGCAAGATTCGTATCGACAAATTAACGGCTGTCGATAATAGCTAGTGTACGTCGAACGGGATAACGTTAATGCGCGTACGAAGGTAAAAAGCTCCTGCGCGAGGGCATTGCCCTGAATGCCGAGAATGTTCCTGTGGCCATCCCCGTAACTAAAAATCCACGCAAAATGCCTCTTCAGTTTTATTTAGGAAACTTGCAGTCATTTTGGATTATAAATAAATAATTATACCCATTTATTATATTCTATTAACGTGCATAGGCCATATAAATTACATTTATTTTAGGAACAAAAGCGGGCTAATCAGTGAAAATAATCAATTTGAGTTTATCACAAGACATAATATGTAGGTATATAGAAATATGCAAACACGAAAACGTGAACAATTATAAATTTATAACCGTTTATATATAAAATAAAAGTTAATATATATTACATTTTTTTTTTATTAACATGCATTGTACACGCAAACGACAATGATTAGGTACCAATACACTTTTATAATATTACTTTGAATATTAGTAATTAGAATATGTCGAATTGCTTGTACAGTTAGTTGTGTAGTTACATTTTATCGAGTTTATGTTAAAAATATCAAATACATATTGATTCTACGATTTTACCTACAGAGTAGAGATAATGAATATTTTTCAAAGGGACCTAATACTATTTTTAAAAATATTGACAGGACGCAATTAGTGATTAATTTGAATTTGCGAAATATTGATTTAAAAGAAATAGGGTCTTGTTAGGTATATATTTTTCTTCTGGTGTAAAAATTCCTATTTTTTTCATTCTTAGTTACATTATTAATGATGACATTACTCATTAGTCATTAATAATGTAACTAAGAATGTTTACAATAATTACAAAGAATTTTTAAGAGTTTTTGAACAGCCAAACTTTTTTATCGATATTTCAAAACTTAGAGCTTAGAAAAATCGAAAATTTAAACCGTCTATAAATAGGTCAAAATCTCAAAATACTTTGAAAACTTAATCATGTATAAAAAACGCTAGTATAAACATTTGGTGAAAATTTCAAGTATTTGTGGTTTTTCGTTTTTGAGTTAGAGCAAAATGCTCTAAAAATTGTATTTTGTCAAAACTTGGTTTTGCATAAAAATTCCTGTTTTTTAGTAATTTTTCATGGTTTTTTTGATGCTTTTGAAAATAATTGAATAAGTTTGATTTTTGACTTGCCTTGAAACTACCCAAGCACCATCTACATTCACTTTTCTTTCACTGTATATAAAAGTGCTGTATAAGGAAATCGAAGCAATTTTGTTGCCCCAAATATGATGAATTGATGATAGACACAAAAATAAATTAAAAATTAAAAAAACACACATCATTGTAAAACCAATAGATTCCATCACTCCGTTCAGAATCGAAGAAACAATAAATTAATAGCATGTTAAGTTAAATTATTTTATTTTTAAAAATATAAAGCATTATTTTTTTTCCTACCTATATAACTAATTTGCCTATAACATGATATTTTACATAAATAATAAAAGAACTATATCTTATTAATCTCTTTTTTTTTTACTGAGATTTATCTAAAACCTCGACAGTTGGTCTATAGTTTGAACATGTACATTTCTTTTATTTTGATAAACATGTTTATCATTCTAAATATCATAATAAAGTAAATCTTAATTAACAATTTCTAATATATTTTAAAATTAAAAACGTAAATTCGTCTTCGTTTACATTAGGGGTGATGTAGACCTAACTCATAGAGTAGGTGAGTCATTAAAATGTAATTAAATTTGTGTTTACACACATGCATATATATGCAAAATACTCCAAAAAAACTGTGTAAATATCGATAAATTGGAGTGGTGTTGATTTATTTATTGTTTCTTTTTATTATTATATTATATATTGTTGAGACATGCGATGTACGGTGTTATAATATCCCCAGCGTTGTTACGCAATCGCCACACTATAATACAATATAATATAGGTACGAGAAGAAAATCATATCAATTTCCGATACGACACGAGTACATGTGGCAATTTTTCGTGGTTTTTGAAGGATTTCGACAAAAAACCTGTAACTTATATTATGTAGGCACTAGGCAGCAGACTGTGTCCGCAGATGTATAATGAGGGCACTGGGCAGGGTTGCAGGGAGGAGAGGAAGTGGATGTTGGACGTTGGCCAAAAACGAAAACCTTCAAATCTACCGTTGACCCTACACTAAAAAGCCTAAAAATATTTGTAAAAATAATGGGTTTGAAAACGTCTCAACAGATGGTTTCTTGGGAAGTAATGTGAATATACTGAATAACCATACCGGCTATACAAACTAGCTCAACTGTTACGAATTTATGATACCCGCGTCCGCGTGTGGCACTTGGTTTTCAAAAACGGGTAAAATATATAATTATATTATATAATTTATATAAGTACGACTACTACGATTACGAGACAATATTGTAAATATTATAATAATGATAATAATTGTCTATGCACTCGTAATCACGGTTATAGGCTTATAGATAATAATATTATATATAGGCGAGCTCGTAAGTCGTAATATGCGTCAGCGAAGGCAGCGCAGCGTACAATAGCGCGAGGTCTCGAACAAAGAGCGGATGCAGTGATAATTTCCGAGCCAAGAACTTGGATTTCGCGAAAGGCGAACAGTGGCTTTTGCTCGTACTGCTTTCGGTCGTCATGGATACGGTCATACGGACCACCGTAACGGAACTTCTTGGAGGAAGAAAACGTAACGATTTGCGTATATTATTATGGCCGTGGTTAGGACGCAAGGGGAAGAGAGAATTGAATAGCTACCGTGCATCTGTACGCACGACAGTATCGAAATCGAAACGAGACATGACGAAACAAGTGCACAAAGCACTGGTCCCCCCCTAGATACGCTGCAACAATGAACGCGACGACGGACGACTGCTGCGTCGTTTTTATCGTGTGCGCTTGAAAACATCCAACCTTAAAGTAAACATTAGAAAAATGCACGTATAATAAAATATCAAATGATTGCCGGAGTGCATTGTTTTACGGGACAATTATTATATCATTTGTATCTTACACTACCGTACGCGTACATAACAATAATAATAACAATGGAGGAAAGAGAACTAGCGCTAACGTTGCGTTATGACAATTATCATTTATAATTTACAAGCAAATAATGGCCATTCGTGGTACACGCATATACACGTAGATCTAAAATGATAAAAATTGAATATAGAAGTAAAAAAAAAAAAAAAAACAGAACGTAACAAACCGTTCGTCGTTGAGACGTTTCGATGTCGCGCAAGAGAAAGAGTGTAATTTAGTTTATTTATTTTAACGTTGAGGCGGGCGAGTGTGTGGGTAAAGAAAAATATGTTTAACATTGTGTGAGTGCGCATAAAATGTGTAAAATACGTTATCGTGTGTGAGTGAGTTTACGTGTATGTGCGTGGATGTATGTGTGCAATGGTACGTGTGCGTGAGTGCGCTACGGTCTCGGGTCTACCTCTTCTACCGTTGAGTTTTGTACTTTTGTGTACGGCGTCGGGGCAGTGATCAATACGACGCAGTTTGTGTGACGTCAGCCCCCCGACGAGCTCGCCGCGACCAATGGCAGGGACCGCTGGTCGGCCCGTAAAACCAAGAGGAAAACCCGATCAGCTGGCTTTCATCTGTCTCTCGCTTTGGTTGTCGGTCCGTTTTTAATTTTTTTGTTTTCGTTTTTGTGTTATTGTTTCGGAGTATATACTTAGTATATTAATTATTATTTTTAAATTTAATTCTAATTGTTTTTACTAATTTATAATACTAATAAAATATATCTATATATGTATATATATATATATATTTATATTATTATTATACATCACGTATAATATCAATCAATCAATTTTTTTGTACAGTTTAATATTATAACGCTAGTCTTATATCGTATCGTATTTATATTATAGTTTACGAAGATCTCTTGTGTACATATTATAAATTATAATCTATAGCAGTACTACCGCTGTCTGCCATATCCTATAGGTGAGTACTGAGTACTATGTTTTGCATTGTTTATAATTTAAATATATGTTATCATAATTGTTTCGTTGTACCTTATTCATACCCGCGACCGTTATTATTTTCACGATCTGTGTAAACAAATACGCACAATACTGTGAAGATTAATGGACGTTTTGCGTGTTATGTCTCTGTCCTTTGTTCTCTATCTATCTAACGTTTTGAGTTTTGCCCTAGCACAATGGTACTATAAAGTATAATATATATTAAATTTATAATATGTCGTATATGACTAAACTAGGTATTGAGTTTAAGCCATGAAGAGACGCGTATTAGTTTTAACTGTGCCATTAACTCGCGATGACGCGATCTTAAATTAATTATTTCGCACTACGCGTCTTCAATCGATATTCGATACCATATATTAGTATTACTAATTGATGTTCTTGCGTAAGCCCCAGTGTTTTATTTATAGACGATGTGTGTGAAATACATTATCAAAATCGTTATTCGTGACGGAAAAATGTGATAGGCATAATAATATACACTCGACACTGATAATATTGATGGCCGTAATGAGTCTAGTCCACCAGCAATATCGTCGTCTGACCGAATACCGATTAATTAACAATTGACATATCGATATCCGATCGGAGTATCGTTCACCGCGCACGGACATGTGTAAACAGAACGCAGAATAAAAACTAAACATAAATAATAATCAGCTGTGGTAGTTCTTTGTAATCTGTTTTATTATTATTTATTATTTTCTTTATCGTTTGTGTACATTATGAATATGTGTGTACAACTCGGGCGGCGGTGAGTATTCAGGGTCACCGAAGTGTATCATCTCTACGGTAGCGGTGGGGGTTAGCAGTTAACACTTGTTTCTTCTGTACAAAATATTGTAAAATTATATTTTACGATAGTCCTTTTTCTTTCTCCCTGGTCACGGTCGTATGCCATCGTACTTGGTTTCAAAACTATGTCATTATTATTATTATTATTATTACGACTCTCGATCGAAAACTGCACTCGGCTCTCCGTTTTCATCGTCTCGTTGTGTTAAACGTATTGACGAAATGACGACTGATGAAGTGATGAGCAGAGTTGTGTTCGGAGGAGAGTTTCGGAGAAAGAGGTAGGGGACTCATAGTTAACGGCCATACACACACACGAATTTCTTTGTTCCCGTCAGCTCGCAGTCCTATCACCCCCGCCGCTTCATCGCCCACCTTCGCTCCGCTCGCAATCAGCTGTTCCGTCATTGCTTTTGTTCTGTAACGATTTTTTTTTTTCATTTTTTCTATCATTTTCATCTTTTACGCGTACTGTGTGTATTATTCATAATACAATATATGATAAATGATTATTTATTCCCCAAGGAAAACTTTCCGCTACGGAGATGACTGTAGTTGTAGGTACTTTTTTCTGTACACAACTATTGATGTGGTGCGTAGGAAAAGATCTAAGTACCTACTTCCTATTTTTGTTACAAAACTTTCAAGTGTTGAAAATACCGAATGGTTTTATTGTTACTACGTGGGGGTCGACGGAAAAATACGGAAAACAAATTCGCTTCGGGTCCTTGTTGTGTGTAAAATTACAGTACGACGGTTTAATACTGACGGTCACCAAACGCCTTCTTTTTATTTTAATTATATAAACATACTCACACTCACACACACACAAACACCAGTTTATGACATGAATGTAGGACGTTCAGAGGTCATCATATTCCGAAAATTTTTGCGCAAACACAACTCTCAACGATAAAACCAATGTGTTCTATTTGACTTGCAAATCGCGCGCGCCTCTACTTTCCAAATTCGATTGAACGCGCGTAATTACTGTTTACCGCTGTCCGCGTCCGTCCTACTAATTCACTCGTTCACGACGCTCTGTCGTCGGTCATTGTTTCTCGAAACAGTCGAAACAGCATTGCATTAATTACTATCGGATACTAAATGTGTTATTGTTAGTCCTCGTATTTTATTGTGTTTGTGCAATAGCAATTACACTCCGTTGGACCATGCTTCTATCTGAGTGAAAAAAAAATGTAATGTTTATAATAAATAATACCTAGAGTAACAATAATGAATACAAAATAAACCCAGTATTTCTGTGTAACCCGCTACCGTGTTTGTACTTCGTTAACTGTTACAGCTGCGTATACGAGATTTCGTCGTAATAATATAATCGTCAATCGTGATTACCGTTCTTTGTATGCGCGCGTGTGTATGTTGCAATACAGGAAGAAAGAGAACCTAGTGTAATAAATTTAAATTGCATGTCACGAATGCAATATTATTTCAATGCAGCTAGCTGCAGCGTGTTGATGCACAACTGGCGATCTTGTTTTAAGAGGCTCATCGCAGATGAAGTCTGAAAAAAATGACCTCGTTCGAATTGTGTATTGATTTTGACGTTTTCATCAAGGCCATACAATTTTTTTCACCGATATTTCTCTAATGACAACTTAATTCTCGTTTTCTTGACGTTATTATTCGTTTACTGTTTACTTAGTAAAATAGGGAAACTAAACACACTCCAAATATTTTCATGGATCGTTAAAATTCTAATCACCTCGGGATGTAGGTGCCCTTGACGCTAATGACTGGATTGCCTTGTTTTGTTACATTGTATAGGAAATAAAATAATATTTTGTTCAAAAACTGGTAGAACCATATGAAAATATTCATATTATTATTTAAATTTATTTCTTATCGCCGATTTGTTCTACACTTTTTTAATTAATAATTTTCTAAATATTAATATAATATTAAAAATTTAATGCGTAAATTTGATTCCACGATAACCTGTGGTTTGTATTTCAATGTTCAAATAATCTTATGAGCCAACAAAATTACTATTTGTTTTTTAAGCGAAAATGTGCTTTGTGATATCAATATTTAATGATATTATATTGTATTATTATGCAATGAAAACAAACTGTTGGTTATAGTATGCACAATCATAAAGTATTGTATTATCGATCAATCATTAAAATTGATAATAAGTACATATTCACATTATACATATACACTCATTTTTTAAATATTTTTAGTAATAGTAAAAGTAATAAAATATATTTATAATATGTAATCCGATCGATGTGTGATATATTTTATGAAATAATTTATATTCGATGGTGCTTTCATTGTTATTTAAGTATCGATATTTCAGTATTGTACTGGCAATATCTTCATTAAATTGTATTAAATGTACAATATACTACTCGAATATTGTACGCGTCTTTATGAGAAAAATGATCCTAAGTGAGACTCGTTATTTTTAACTTACTGCGTCGTTTGAAATATACAAAACACGAAAAGGTCGGATGATGAATGTTGAGGTGGGGCAGTGAGAAGATGACTGGTAAGAGAGTTGGATAACGCATAAACCGGTTTTTCTTTGTTGCTTTGTCAATGTTTAGGATTCCAATTTATACTTATGTATTATATATATTGTGTATGATATTACATATTATAATTACGTATAATATTGTATAATCTCTATACATATTATTTATAATGCGTATATTTTTTAAATTTCATCATAGTTCAAAAAATATTTAAACTTGAATCCTAACCGATTTTATAGATTAAAAATTTGTACATTATAATGTATGTATATATATATATATTATTCTACTGTGTGATTTAGCTGTCCTGTTAAAATAGATAAATACATCTTATAAAAATATAAAATCCATAATATGTATTATAATTTCTAAATAATATGATTTAAAAGTCTAAAATTTAATTTTGTTGAAGTATTTGGTTTATAAAGAATAATGGATTTATATTGTTAGTATCACTGTTAGTCATCAGGTACTTAAAATCTTTTTCTGATTTTATCACATAAACCTTAATACATTTTATTAAATTAAATAATTATTCTGAATGGAACTAATAAAAAATAAGAGATCCAACCAACATTGATTTATATCCTATTTGCTAAATTTTTGTTGTTTTTTCTGTTCGCCGTTTGGTCGATTAGAATATTTTGCTTTGTTTTGGCAAAATTTACTGGCAAAGTTCGGCTTCTTGTTGCCCTTGGCTCAAAAATGTGTCATATTTGTATATTTGTTTTCGTGTGTAAAGTTCTCTTGTTTATTAATTTTTGTTCGCTTTCACTTGCCAAAATTTTTTTCTTCATTTTAATTATAGACAATTTTCACTATTTTACTTACGCAATTTATGATTTTTTACCAAAATAAAACCTTTGAAATTTACTATTTTGTTTTTGTTACAGTTCCTGACTGACCACAACTATTCGTGCCACGATCTGACAGTGACTAAAAAAGGTATGCAACTGGTTCTAAATTATTATGCGGAATGTAGGATGGTTTATTATATTTTGATATATATTACTATAATACATGACTTCAAAAGAATTGTCATAATACATCTAAATGTAAAGTTTATCTCTTATTCGCATAATTACAATAAATTTCGTACCACTTCTAAGCTATTTAATTTTCCGGGGTCATTAAACTATATTTTTATCTAGTAGATATATTTATGACTATGAGCTTATATCTATACAAAAGTTATAAATACTGCGATAAGTTTTATTTTAAACTAATACTTTGTGTAAGGTAAAATGTTTATTAACGTCCTTTGTGATAAATGATGTATTTTTAGTTTTTACCATTATTTCACTCATTGTATTTGTATAGTTCAACAATTGAACAAAAAATAAATATTTTTAGTTTAGTTACTATAAAATGATAAACTTCATTAGGTTCATTAGTTCATTAGGTCTTAATAAAGCTCAAGTCTAGTTTTGATCGAGTTTGTAGAACATAATTTAATCCAGATTCAAAACGTTCAAGGTCACTACTTTCCAATATAAATAAATAATTCATGAGAGTTCGTGTTACACTTTCAATATTATAATAATAATAAATAAAATAAAAGTACACTACACAATGAAATAAGTCAAAATAAAACTATTTTTTTTCCGAACTTGACATTGAATGCATATATTGACATGTACAGTCACGTTGTATAATAAATAAATAAATAATGGCATTATGCTCATACCGTATCAACTTCATAAATTGTAAGCGATAGTTCGCATTGTTTTTACTTTACAATTTGGTTGACACATTATGATGTGTTTAACAGTTCAACTTATGTCAAATAAACAAGTTCTTTTTGTCAAACATAATTGTTATTGTTATATGATATCAAATATTTTCTGTCAACAAAAAATAAACCAAAATTATAACCTATTTTTAAGTGGTACTACTAATAAGTAATTACTAATTATTATTAACTTTGATATATCTATAGCTATCTTGAAATTATACCACTACAGTACTACTGCAACTCCATATTTTTATGGTACTACCATTACTGTAGTAGTTCAGTATTTTATTTTATTTTAAATTTGTTTTTAGCAAGCCAAAATGTTTTCGAACTTATCCAACTGGTTCTATGGAAGCAATGCCACCGAGAAAAGTGACGAATTAGTCACCGAGCCTTGTCCTGACTCCTTAATTGAAGTTGATGAAAACTTCGAACCCATTGAAATGGACGAATCTGACGATTGGGTTATCCTTGGAAAAGGTAAATTATGTTATTCCTTTGTTGTTCAGTAATATATATTTTAACACATTTTTTTCATTAAATAGGTGAATGCGAAGCAGATTCTAAGAAAACTGATGATGAGGGTTGTGGAAGTGCTACTGATCGCCATAGCCGTTCATCTTCTTCCTGCCAAAATGAGGAAGGCTGGTTTGTTACTCCTCCACCGTGTTTCACATCTGTTGGTCCAGCAGACATGGAGACTACACCTTTGGAAAATCTTCTAATTGAACATCCCAGTATGTCTGTGTATCACAGTCCCACTGTGAGCTCAGTTTTTCCTGAGAAGAGAACTCTGGCTCCAATTGCAAGTAACAGCGAATCATTTGATGATGACACACCTATAATATTTGAAGCTGTGAAATGTAAAGAAAAGTTACCAAAACATCCCAAGAAGAAGACATTGAAGAAATCTGTGCCTCTTCATGAGTTCAAAATGGCACCAGAAACAATTTTGGGTGAAGTGTCAAACACATCATCGCCTATTGTTGTCGAGATAAAAAAAGTAGAGCGTTCTCCAGCTGAAATGTTTCCGGTATTGGCTCCAATTTCTAAACCCAAAGTATGCTCACCACCAGCTATCCGTAGCTATAAAGAAGTTGCAGCTTCTTTAAAACGAAGGCAGCCAAAAAACGATGTGTCTGAAACAAAACATGTTAAAATTGAGTCTCAGGTTGATGAAGTTTTTGACTCACCTGTAACAATTTTGACTTTGGAGGAAACATCAGCAGATGTGAAAGTCTTTACACCTAAAAAAGTGATGAAGAAAGGTCGCAAACCTCCGTGTCCATTGCCTCATTTATTGAAAAATGAATCGCAAAAGATTCCAAAAGAAATAATTGTTCCTAAAATGCGTGCCCAAGAACGGTTAGTCAGGTTGAGTTCCTTTAGCGTCATACAATCAGATGTGCCAAAAAACTCCAAAACACCAAAAAAAAATACCATCAAAACTGTTGAAAAACAACAGAAGGTGATGGTCAAACAATCACCAAGTTGTGTTGATGCATCTAAACCTGCAGTTCTAGATACTGAAGAAAAAAAGAAAAAGAAAGTACAACAAAAATATGTTGCAAAAGAAACCAAAATTGAGAAAACTGAATCCCATCCAGTTTCCCATCAAGCCGTAGTAATAAGACCAAAATGCGATGTGGTGATTGAAAAGAGAGACCAAAAATCTCCAGTGAAAAAAGAGAATATCATCATACCATTGACTACATCTATTGCGCTTAATTCTTTGGTGTCTCGTCCTGAAGAGAATGCTTACAAACATGAGTTGCTAAAAAGAGAGCTGGCAATGATTGCTGGCACCAATAAAGCACAAAAGGTAAGGAAAGTTATAAAATTAACTAAATTGCATTTTATTAGGTACTGTCAATTAACATAATACCTATTGAAAATATACAAAACTAATAAGTAGTTGTGATAAAACATAATTTTAATCAAATCTGTTGGTAATTAATTATACATTTTTTCACAGCTGCAAGCATACAGAGAGACTCGTTTATTAAGTCGCAACCAACTGACACATCTCAACCGTGTAAATTTGATGTTGAGTGCCAGTAACAAAAGACTGAGGAGGGCTGACAAAAACATGCGACCATCAGGTGCTAACAACAACCGTAAATGCTGTTAATTAAATGAAAAAAAAAACACTTATACTGGCTTCTAATATAATCAGTTAGTAAAATTATGATGGGTGGAAATAATATTATTTAGCTTACAATGGGTCAAGGGAAAAAATTACAAAAGTAAAAAAAAATTTAAAAATATGAATAAAATAGAAAAGTATAAAAATTTAAAATAAAAAAAAAGAATAAAAAAATGTGTATCTTTAATGCATAATTGTATTCAGTTTATACTAATTAGTACACATCATTGTTTGTAATTTTTAGTAACTGATTTATTAGGAAATAACTTATTTTTAAACAATTTATTTCTTCTTCACAATTTAAGTGCTATAACTTAGTGGTTAACATTTGCATACATATTATCACTATAAAAATAAAATAATAATATTGATGATTAATTTTATAACCATATTAATATTTATTAAAATATTTACATAATAAGTGTGCTTTTTGGTTGCAACTGAAGAGAAATAAATTATTTAGAATACAGTGAAAATAATATTTGAAATTGTTATAATTAAATCTATATCAATCTCAGTATATATATATGTATAATATTTATTTTTCAACTGAACATTCATAACTGTTTTAAGTTACCAAGCAATAAACACTGCAATATTTGGCCAGTATTCTAATTTATCAGATGTATATCCTCCGTACATAAAACTTTAAGAAATTATTATTTGTACCTGATTAAATATGACCAGCTTTTTCAGCAATTCTATATTGTATGAACACTTTTTAAAGGTTAAGTTATTTTTTAAGTTATGTATCATAATTTATTTGATATAAAATTATTATTATTGTAAAATGATGTAGACATGTAGTTATATTCTAAAGTGTAAGGTGCAACACCATTACTTTATATCTTGGATCAGTACCGGTAAATGTGGTGGCTAGGCCTTACGTTTGTTTGTATTCAATCATTTTTATTTACTTCGATTTATCATATTATTATAATTAATTTAAATATATATTCTCCAATAAGATAATTATTAAAAGAAAAAAAAGTATTTATATATTCATGTACAATGCTATAAATGTCTTATACACTAGGACTAGATAAATACTCTAAAACTGTACAGAATACAGATTACTTACACTCGAATAGATTTTCATTTACAGTATTAGGTTTGTAATGTTGATAATAAGTTAAATTATTTAATATTCAATTACCAAAATACTATGTATACATAAGTTTTGTTTCTTCATAATTTCTTTACCATTACTATGTGCACTAATATTGGATTTATATGCAGATGATTTAGTCATTTGAATTATATACTACAATATACTATCCGAATTTTGTCTGGGTTTATTGTTAACATTTTAACCTCCATTAATGTTGTATGTTCATATATTATTAAACATTTGACAGAATATAGTATTAGGTAATTTGTTCATCATTAAAATCCAGCAATAATTTGAGTCATTAATGTATCAACTGATGTAAAAAAAAATATATATATAAAATAACCTAAGATCATTTTAATTAATGTCTTTAAATTAGTATAGTTTTTAACTTGTTCCAATCATTATGAAATATATACCAAATAAATTCTTGTAGGTTCTGAATGCCTATGATTATTCGTTGAAAGCTCATAGTTGAGTTTACTCTTTAGTATTTATTTCTGTGTTTTTAAAATTTTTTGTCCAACTAGCACATGATTGGAGTAATAAAACGATATTGGTGTTATGAAATAATACTCAATTGTTAAATTTTATCATTTTAACTTGTAAATTAAAACTTTATTAATAATATTTATTTCAAACATAAAATTTACATTGATATTATAATAAATTGTTGATAGTTTTTTTTATCTTATTAATGGTTATTTAACCATGTACATAATATATTAATACAAATAATATGTACACAAAACCATAAGATATTGTAAATGGTTTATTATTATTATTATTTATATTTTATCTTTTTTCCGATTTTGTTTGTAAAATTTTAAAAGTATATGTCAAAATCTGTGATCTAAATAAAACTTCTATGAAGCAATAAGATTCAAATGATGTAAAAATTAGTGCAACATGATTAAAAATCAATTGTTCGATATAAATTGTATAGTAAGAAAATAATAATTATTAATTCTATGAATGTATCCATTATATTTTGTAGATAATGAATAACTTGTTAAAAAGTTGCCGATTGCACATGTCATATATACTTATATATTATAAATTTATAATTAATGAAAAGAACATGTAATGTAACTTGAGGCTATGTTATATTACTATATCGTAACATGCTGTAATTATTGTATTTTGAAAATATTAAGTCCACCATTGTGTTTATATTTCATTGTTTGATTCATGAATTTCCAATTTTATTAGATATTTTATTTATTGATTTAGTGACACATGAACCATAATATATATATATATATATATATATATATATATATATATAATATAATACAATATTTAATAACTAGTAGGGTACAAGCTTGTGTTCAAAAAAAAAAAAAAAGTATTAAACTATCTAAATATATTTTCTGGTGTTTTTATTTTTATTGTTACCTATTATTGTTTGTCATTCCTACTCCTTTGCTAATTATAATACATTAAAAATTTAATTATTTGATTATCATGTATAAAGGTAATTTTTGAAAGTATTAAAAACATACTCGTTTAATGTTTGAACTCCAAACAAACGCTAGTATTCCCACGTAGTTATCATTATTTGACTGTTGTAAATATATTCTGTGGTTGTAAGCAAGTCCTATAATTAATGTTGAAATTGCAATTACGCAGCTACCTGCACCAAAATGTAAAAAATATATATTTTTTTCCGAGTGAAACGAAAAATTTATTGTTTTTTTTTTTTATTATGTTCGTGAAGTACACCACGCCATGATTATAATTTTGACCAGGGTTGCTCCGGTCATCAACAATCATGTGAGGTTCCAATTTAGGGTGGGTATTTTTTTAACATTTGTGATCAGTTTTCTGAATAATTAAGAAAAAACTGTGTAAAAGTTGCATATAAAAAAAAAAAAACATCAACACTTCAACCCTCAGTCCTCGTACTGGTTTTGAACCATTAACTATTCGTATTCCATTCCATATCAGTTAATTAATAAGTTATAATTGGAGAACCTTAGATCATGTACTATATATTACCCAGTGAACATAGCAAGTTTAATGTATTTTTGAAATTAGGAGAACTTTGGTGCATTCATATACGTAATTATTAATCTTTCGTGTACTATCGGTCGATTAAACGTTTAATTTAGTTTATTTTTCATTCAGAATACGTAAAATTATACTCGTATATTTTTCCTAATACATATACGTTTATTGTACATCGATACTTCGTAACTTCTGGTTAGTAGAGTTACAGTGTAACTGTATAACATACGAATAACGAATGTAATAATTATACGTACTGTAAACGA
Source organism: Chaitophorus viminalis (assembly GCA_025469195.1). Taxonomy (NCBI): domain Eukaryota; kingdom Metazoa; phylum Arthropoda; class Insecta; order Hemiptera; family Aphididae; genus Chaitophorus; species Chaitophorus viminalis. The sequence goes on along the minus strand of JAIPRK010000159.1, from coordinate 320,820 downwards.
AAAATATGCGTAAATACACGAGAATCGACGAAACTTTTACTAACCATAAATATACGAAGTATGGAGTATACAGTTTTTACTGGAATTTATTGAAATTATGAAACGTAGGTACAAATATTGGATTTTTTTTTTCGAATTCATATTATGTTAACTGTTAAGTAAGGTACAATCATTACACTGGAGCGTTGGGACATAATAAGTACGTTTGAGGAATGATTAAAAAGTTCGTGAACACCGTGATTAAAGAGCCCCCTACCATTGTATACATGACACTTGGGCTCTTGAATATTACAAGCGAGTTATGGCGAGTTTGTGGAATATTATAATTACCTATTTCAAAAAAAAAAAAAAACAACCCGCTTAAAAATTAAACCATCGTAATGAACCGATGTAGGGACGCACACAATGTTCTTCCCGTGATGTTTGATAATCGATCAGTTCACGTTAATATTACATCTAACAACACAAAATTGGTTCTACCGAACGCTGATTCGCTATGTTCTACGTATGCAAGACGGAGACTCGCAAGGTGCGCATGCAGGTAGCGGGTGTGTGCCCTCGTGTTATTAATTATTATTATTATAGGAAGCATGTTCTTTTTAATTTACGACGGGAATGCCTAGGAAAAGTTTAGCTGAACAGATTTTTTATGAGTGTGCTGTAGTGGCAGTAGCGCCGAGAGCATGGTTTATGCCAGACTATTCTTTTCGACAGTCCCATGCGCAAGGGGGAGTTTTGGGGGTTCAAACCACTCGTGACCGAAAAAATCGTGTTTTTGCCAGACTACATAAAATTTAACTGCGTAGTGGTACGGGATTTTAGAATAAAACCTATTGTGAAATATTATTGCTACATCGTTAATTGTTGTTGTAATAGGTTGGCCATTGTGGGGTGTATAGTTAGAGACAGAAAAAGTGACGTTTTTCGGAGAGATGTTATGAAAAGTTTGAGTTTTGTTGGTTCCTATTTAATTTTCGGAATGTTTTTTTTTTGAGTCCATAAGTCCAAATCTAAATAGATTTTTAGAAGTACCAGAAATTATTATTTTTATTTGTGTATTTATAATTTGATATCATTGTTTTGAGCATACATGTGAGTGATGCCGTGATGTATAAAAATAAATATTTTTGTGTTTAAATGTTTATTCCAGGTCATTTGTCATTGTCAAGATGGAGCCCTACATATATATATATATATTACTGTATTCTTTGCCCTACAAGGCGTTATTACTCATTATTTATTAATTTATATGAAATAAAGTTATTATTATTATGTATCACGTATTCATGTATGAATATATAATCTATCTGACTGAATCAGAGGTTGGGATTGAAGTATTATTTAATATTTATAAAAATATTTGGGCAGTGCCCGAGGCAATGAGGATTAATTTAATGATAACTAGATACGCAGTCCTACATAAAATCAAATACACGACGAAATGTAAACAAATAATACCTAATCATCACGGTAGATCTATCGTCAATTAAAATACAAAATGATGTTGACGCCTTGACGGGAAAATTCAAATGCGATGACAGCTTTGCATTGAGCTGTACAATTATTATTTTAAAATTCGATAACAATTCCTGAGGGGGTACTGCGAGCTTTTTTTCAGGGGAAAAAGGAGGACTAAACCTCCCCGGATGTCCACCAATGTTCACATCTGCGTATTGCCATTGATTTATTCTACATATCAATAATGGTAATATACATAGACAATAGACCTATAAACTAGTTTATAAGTCCGTGGTAATACACTATACTTATTACTTACGCCTTATTGGTTGTTATAGTTTTGGTCGGATTAAATTTTAAACAGGCGAAAACTTCCATCTGATACGCGTAAGTAGTAGGTACTACACCTACGAGCAGGCGGAGATGATGACGTGCTCGCGTATTCCCAAACGATAGCGTAATCCCATAATTAATTTACACACGGAACTATTTACGCTTGGCTCGCTGTGCTATTATTTTCGAAACGCGCGTGTGAGAAACGAACAATTTAGAACAAATTTGATCGCCAAAAGCGCAGTGCGCGAAAATTATGACAGAACAAACCGCGCGGCCAAAACAGATGACGTAGTTTGATTAAATTCTGTGCACGATTTCCTCAGACGAGAGTTGTTTACATTTAAACATATCGGGCACGTGTAAAATGTGCAACAGAAATTCTTAAGCAAACTGCACGAGAACGGCGGCCAATTTCAAACGGAGAGAGAGGGAAGGGGGAGGGGGAGGATAAAAGAAATGGTAAAACGTTTTTTTTTTTTTTTAAAAATAGTGTCAATTATAATAAATAGATTCGCTATAATGCTAAGTAATATCTATATATTAATATTATATACTGTTTAATTCGTTATTGAACTCGAACGTGGCGATAAAAAAATTCATGTCTGTTGTCCAATTCTATACTAATTCATGTCGACAACGAAAGTTCATTATTTTAAACGTATGGGAATCGTGAAAAAATGTTAATTTTCGATATCAATAAAAATTATTTCATTTGTTTTTGTCATTGACAATTGAGCAGTGGAGCTTACACATAAAAATATTAGAACTTAGACCTTAACTGATAGGTACTACCCATGCATTGTAGCCTGTAGGACACTATAAATGACCTCTAGGTGAAAATCATATGTCAATTTTGGATTTCTTTAGTAGGTAGTTCTTCTTAAAAGTTAGAAAAAATTAATAATAATAGAAATAAATAATAATTAAACCTTCATGACATTTATAAATCGGGTATTTTATGCAAAACTAACCTTAAGCTATTTTAGGTACCAACAGACGAGCAGACCGTAATTTAGATAGTAGATACCATAATCGACTACTCACATTGTTTTAAATGTGTTCTATGTCATTACTCTTTTCTGTTTATTTTTAAGGCTCTTAACATTTTTTTTTCCAAATTTTAATCTTAGTCTTTTTAGACAAATTACAAGTTTTAAATATTTAAGTATATTTCAATACAGTTAACACGTAATTCAAAATCCATAATCACGTACCTAGTTATATTTGAATTTATTTCTTACAACAAATGTAATACATAGACTGGGAAGATATTAATTCCTTATAAGTTTTTCACTCAAAAAAATTACTAACCTGAGTTCTTAACTCTTAAGATATTTTTGCTTCATAAATTCTACCCATAATACAAAAGTAACTATTTATTTTATGCTGTTCAATTTACTAATCTTATTAAAAAAAATTCACTTATTTGTACATGGTTTTTTATTTTATTATTTATTAATTATTGTTATAGTATTATCTAATTTATATAATTGAACCTGGCCAGTTTAAGACCTAAATAAAAGAATTTATTTAAATATCCTGCACATTCATATCTAGATCTAAGTTCTTTCAAAATTCTCAAGTTTCAACTCATATATAAGTATATAACATTGTGACATGATCATTCCAAAAACATCGCAAGAATAACTATCTAAATATAATTAATTGAAATATCTCCGCTCCATGCAAATATATCGGACATGTATTGTGTCTTATGTCTTATTGACACGACAGTAATTTATTAATAAAATTATGAGATGTTAACCTAACCTAACCCTCCTCTCCCTTATTTCTTTGTTATAACCACTGTTCTAACTCACATTTTTTAAATTTCTAGCCATATTTAGTTAGCCTAATATTACTACTACATTATGGCTATAAAATAAATGGAAAAACAAAAAACCATATATATATGAAACAAATAAACTTTAATAATCTTCAACATGTTATAGTGTGATGTTTATAAGCATTATAGTGCATTACGCATGTTAGTATGTTACATGTAACAATACACATAGCCACATAGGTATACATATATAAACACTAAACACTAAACGGCTTAGGTATTACTTACATTTTTTGTGTCATTACTAAATATTATTATTTTTATTTTTTTTATGTTAATCTTTCAATCTTTTTAAATAGGTAATACATTGTTCATTATTCTCTCTTTTAATTTATATCTGCATACATAACTTTTTTAAATTTGTTTAACAATGCAAATCATTTAATAAAATAATTTATAGTTTCTTTTTGTGTAATGTGAGTACATCTAATATTCTTATCTGATGTGTGTGACGTTCGAGTATGGAGTTTGATAGTAAAAAGCATAGAGTACTTTGTGTATTTTTATGTTTTGCCATTGTCATTATTATAATTTTGAATAATGAAATTATTTAGAGATACATACCCTGATAAAATTATGTTAACAATAGAATTTGAAATAATTCAATAGAGTAGGTAACTAGTTGTAGTTGTTAATTGTTATAAATTATATTATACAGATTACAAGGTATATAAGACATGCTTGATATCTATTAGATAAACAATTCTACGAGATATTGATATGTATAGGTGTGATATGGTGCTGTAATTAGTGCACATTCATTGTCTCAATTTTAAGCACATATCTGATGCGATTGCAAAAATTAGACCTGTGCAGGACTGCAGGCAGTACAGCAGCTCTGACCGATGTCAAGGTTCAATACTTGACGCATACAGTACACAATATAGTTTTATGGCAATCACACCTCTTACCTGCATACCTGTATAAGTGTAAAGGCATTAGGCATCACTAACTATATAGCTTATATTATAGTCTTTTCCATGGTGTTGAAATCAATCGTTGAATTCGAGTACTTATATTTATATATAGTTTCCACATCAAAATGCACTTCTTGGAAATAAAAGTATAAACCTATGTACTTTAAATATGTAATTTACTCATTTTCACTGAACAAAATGGGTAGTTTGATTCAATATACAAGAACTACTGTTATTTTCATAAATTATATACATATTTTATTCTTTATAGACTAATAAAAATACAAACAAAATACTTTGCAGAAATAATAATAAATAACAATGAAAAAAACATTATTCACATTTAATAGACATTATATTAAACTTGCTCAAGTAAAAACATTAATAATTTCAGGAAGTTTGTATTATATGGGCAAGTCTATAAAAGCTTTACAGTTTTGTATAGTAAAAATAAATATTACTTACTTAAAAATATTAAGCTATATGTTTCTGGAATTCCAGAAATAGTTTGAGCCACTATAAATCTATTAGATCATTTGATTGACTTGTGTTGAGCAATTTAGTCCAGCAGCTATTTGAAAGGCAGAGCATGATTTTTGCTTGGCATTTGTTAATATTCTTATTGTTTCCCCCATGAGATGTTCGGCTTCAACATGGTTTATAATTAATAACCACGAAACATTATCGTTAAAGTGTAAACCAAGTGTTTCTTCATTTTTATCCTGCAAAAGACAATTAATACATTTTGTAAGTGAGAAAACAATCCTAAACATTCGTCATTTGAAATGTTAGTATCTTACAATACGATTAAATGAATTCATGTTCTGTACATGAGCTAATGTGGGAAAATGCTCTTCATAAGGTAGGAGCCATGCACATTCACCGCTTAATACTACTAATTCATATTCAGTGATCACAACGCCTGGTAATTCGATAACTTCTACCAGTCCTAAATATAAAACAATAAATACTGTAAAGACCAATGGAAATCAGTATAAAATATTAAATGCCAATGTTTAATTACCATTGTCAGTGACAATTGTCGCACACTCACAAAACACAACATGAATGATTGGCAAGTGCAATTCATTTCTGTAAAGAATATTGTTCACATATAAATAGGAATTTGTATTTGGGGACGATATCAATACTGCTCGTTGTTCAAATGGTTCTATCTCTGAAACAATGATTTTATTCATGACATACAATTTGGTTACTGAGTTCAATGAAAATGGTAAAATATCTTATGATAAACACATACTTTCCAAAAATGTGATTAATCGTGTGGTAATATGGGGCACAAAGAGAACAAATGTATATTTCATATCATTTTCTGGTTGAGTAACACAAATAGCTATACCAACATTCCATGGCAGGGTAGCAATTGATTTGACAAGGCTCAACCGATGACTAGACACTTTTTGCAAACTGTACAAAAAAAACAGTAAGTTACTGAATTTCCAAAAAAATAAATCACAAGACAAAGTTTTTGCTTACAGTTCATCTGGTTGGCCAATGAATTTAAAAACATACAGTGATCTGTTGGATATGATCACACACCCATCAAGACGGTAATCAGGACTTGTCATTATACAATTGCACTATAAAATTGGACATAGTTAATAACAATCATTTTAATACCAATTATGTAACATTTACATACCCGAAAAACAAGTTCAAATTCCTCATTTTCTCGGAAATATTTTTGTCGAATATGAGATTTTAACCGGGGGTCAATTGAAGTAAAGTCATTGTATGAAAATTGAATAGGCATATCTGTGATCGATGGAATCCTAAAATCGATTTTATTTCCTGATCCAAAAATTATTAAAAGTATTATGAATTTACATTAAGTATTTATACATAATATATATATATATAAATAATATAATATACTATATTTAGAAGTACAGTACCTTTTACTGTCGATGAACTGTCATTGCGTTTTTTCCGACTTTCATAAGCAGTACACACACTATCCGTCATTGATCCTAATATTAATATTAATTTGATTAAAATGCAAAAGAAAAAAAACAAACACAATAAATAAATATTTAACTGCAGAATAGTTAAAAGATAATTTGGTTAATATATTTTAAATTGTTTTGTTTTAAGTGTTTACCTATGTTCTAAATATGGGAATGGAACAAGACTAAAAATTGAGGCATTATTGAATTAAATACAAATAATTTACTAATTTAATTGTATTATTTGGTTGGCATTATTTTTATAATTATTTAATTTAGATTATGTCTAAACATTCTAAACAATATAGCACTAAATTTATGTTAAATATATAAAATACATTAACTACATGGTCAAATATTTTACATTATATCTAAATCACGGGGGGCTCGAATTAATAAAATATATATATAAAATAAATATTAATATAATTATTATTAATACATTTGAATTAGGCGCCCAATCCTGAACAGTGTTATATATTATATATTATCAATCCGAGCGCCCAGTGATATAGACATAGCCAATATTTTATATACATATATATAATTATAAGTTGCAAATTTACATTTAAGACTAACTACAAGGTTTATGTAAAAAAAATGTATATATAGTACAAACTTAGATCATATACTAGTGTATGATCAAAGAGTCTAAATACGATTAAAATTATGTAATGAAATAAAATATAGTACTTAAATAGTTGTATAAATTTATAAAAATTTTATTTTAGTAAATATTTTAAAATATAAGATTAGTAAAAGAATACATGGTTGATGATGACAATACTAACCATTTTAAGCTTAGACAAATTAAAAATACAACCAATACCAAAATGAACATATTATTTGAATAATATATTAGGATGCCAGTATATGTAATGATAAAATAAAGACTAAATTAAACTGAACTTTAAGAAACTTGATGTGTCACACAGACTTATTTTTGTCATTATTTTATTTCTAATGCAGTATAATATAAGAATAAAAATTAAATAACTGAAAAACAAACCTGAAGAGCTACTTTCAGTTAATGCAGTCCGAACGTCAATAGTCAGCTGGGGTTTTGCTGGTTTCTTTTCTCTTCTGTAATACAAAATAAATATTAACTTTGAAAAACCATTTTGGTCATTAAATAAAATAAAACTATAATATGTAATATTGTTGAATTAAATTAATTTAAAGGTGTTTTAGATGAAGCTTTAAAAGAAACATAAAAAAGAATAAAAAATAAATAATAATATTTTTTTTTACAATGTACAAAAGTACAAAAGCTGAAAGATAAAATAACATTAACTCTGAACATTTTTATCTTATTAAAACTGTAGTTCTTTTTGCTACAAGAATTAATAGATTTTCTGTGGCTTTAACAGTCTAATTATTTATTAAGATTTACATACGTTGTAATTACTTCAAGTACTTCAACAGAATTTTCGCTAGGGTTACTTATAATTTCTATATCACTAGAATTTCTTGATAATTTTCGTTGTTCTGGTTCTTCTGAACCTTTTTTAAGAAAAGAAAAAAAAACAATTTATATTATTATATTATATATTATATAATAGCAATATATTATCTTACTACATCTTGAATTAATAGGTGTTGAATCATTGGAATTTTCATCATCAGTTAAATTTAATTCAATTACTTTTGGACTTTGCTTTAATTTACTAGCAGATGGAAGAGGTTCTTCTTCTACTTGAACCACAATTGAACTGTTGCAACTAGGACAATAGATTTTTCTTTTTTCTTCTGAAAAATAAATTATAATTTTTATAATTAAAAATAAAATATTATAAATAATAGGTAATTACTAGGGCTCAGATTTATATGTATTTATGAAACCAAAATATGTACATAAATATGTGTTAAAAAACTCCAAATATGTATTTTAAAAATATGATTTATTTATTTAGTTATATAATATATCTATATGAGTTCCTAGTCAAATAAATTATATTTTAAATAATAAAATATAAATAAAAAAAGCTAAAAAAAAAAATATATTAATTATCTTGATAACAATTTATGATAATATGCATTTTTCAATTTTCAAATTCAAAAGATCTTCGATTTGGTTATAAACTGCCTGAAACTGTTGTTCAATCGCTATGGGTTTTTCACAAACCCAAAATACTAAAAATTAGTAAAATTGACTATCATTTATTTATAAATTAGAAGAATATATCTAAATAATAAAGGATTTATTCATTAGAATATGAACATTATTTTTATTGAAAATTGATTTTTTTTTCTTTAACTTACTTAGAATATGTCTACTGATTTCTTGACAAAATATTGTGGTACATTTTACACATTTAAAGACTAATTGATTCATTTCACTCAATGTTCTTGATTCTAATTCCATACAAATAACGCTTAAAAAGTTCTAAAAGAAAAAAATATAGTTGGTAATTAAATTAAAATGTACACTATTTAGTTAGTATATAGTGGTGTATATTTCTCTAGTAAATATAAGTAATAAAACTAATGTTATATTAAAACAAAGCAAGGTAAAGTTTTTATATCATCTAAGACAAGCCCTAAAAGTATAAAGAATTTATAAAATATTTTAAACTTTCAATAAATTTTGATATTGTATCTCTATATAAAATTGGGATTTTTACATAAATGTATTGCATTAAGTTTAGGTACCATACATCACTGTAAAACATTAATTCATTTGAGTAATTAATTGAACATAATTTACAATTTGTTTTTTATACCTAACTTTTAAATGAAAGTTTTGCTAAGTCTCAATAAGTACAAAATGTAATAAATAATAATATATGGTAACAAATGGTAAGTAAAATATTGTATATTGGAAAAAAAATTAGACCTAAAAATTATACATATAAACAGATAAATTTTTAAACCCAATAATTAATAACCATACAAATAGTAATAATTTACTTCTTAACTACTAAATAAATGTATATATAAATTTAAAAAGTTAGAAAATTTTAAATTTTAAGATAAAATGAAGGTCAACTTACTTTTGCATCAACATCACTCATAATATAAATTCTTTGATTCAGATTCTTTCGAATGGTCATAAAATTCATTTGAATTTTAATAGGATCAAAGCTAATTTTTACACAACTTTCAATTGAATCTCGACTCCAGGTAGCAAGCAGATGACCATCAATAGAATTTCTTTCTTTTAACTCTCTACAACAAATTAATGTGTAATAGTATATTTTATTATGATTGTATAAAAGTACTATTGAACTTTTCCAAAAGACTAAGCATATAAACCGTCTTACACAAGTATATTTTACCATTATGAATTAACGAAAATGGTTTTTTCATTTATGTATTAAAATTTAGTCCTTTGCTATTGTTACAACACACTTCTAATGCTTAATAGAAACTATAACAAAACTAAAAAAATATGATATTATACTATAAGGTAGTCAGTCTATTACTCATACAAAATATTAAAATTAATCGAATGATCCATACTGGTATACTAATTTCATGATAATTTTATATATATAATATTGGTAGGTAATACTTTTCAAACTCGATGTTATGATAATAGTATTATTCTAATTTAGTCGATAAACTTTTTTATATGTTTATTTAGATTTTACTATTAAATATTAATCATATACTGTAATAATTTGTAATACAATTTTTTTATATTTTTTTTTTATATAAATCTGGGCACTAGTTATAAAATTATAAACACTTAAAATAGAGGTATTCTGTTGAAATACTAACTTTTCTGTTAAACATAAACAAATACTGGAATATTTGCCAGATTTTGAATCCATAACATAAGCTTTCCAATTTTTTCCTAAAAAAAAAGTATATACATGTATTAATCATAAATGGTATGATTATGTAACTATGATATAAAAATCTAACAGAGAAATTGAATACATTTTGTAAATATCAAGAGGCTGATTAAAACTTTTTAATACAATTACGGTAGGGTAAAATGTATGCACCTAGGGTCCTCAAGCTTATAAGCTTAAAAAGGAATTCCTCTGCACGTACAAGATTTTATGGGACTTTACATAATACAATTTCCCATTTAAATTTCTGAATGAATAACTCCTGTTCCCTTAGTCAGAAAATTGGGTACTAAAATGATATATATGTTGATATTTGGCCTTAATTAATCAATTCTTTAGTTCTATTCACTTTTTTTTTTATTATTTCATAGATTGTATTCTTGTTATGTCTATCTCTATATGATACCTCTTATGTCTAAAAGCCAATTGGTGTATATATCTATAAATTACTTAATAAATTAATATGAACCTCAGCTAACCTGAGAATTTTAAAGGTTCTTCACTTAATTTAGGGTATTCCAGATCTGGACTATCATGTAATGACTGAACAGCTGTTTCTGTTTCAACATTCATTTTTTCATGAGATTCATTTCTTGGTACAGAACATTTTTTTTCATCAGTTAATTCTCCAATAGGTGCTATTTCCTACATCAACAAAATAATAACTGCACTATGAGTATTATAATATATGTATAAATATTGAAAAATAATAAAATAAGTACAGTAACTGCTTGAGGAAATAATTCATTTTCTGACTGCTGTTTAATACCCAATATATCTTGAACATAGCTACCAGCATGACTATGTAACCAGTTCTCTTCACCAAACATTTCGCGTACACTTTCTATTTGTTTCTTGGTCGTCAAATATTCAGACTTCAAAATTTCTATTTAAACATTTTTATTTTAATTTTACTAGTACCTATTGAAAATGAAATATAATAGAGTAAACCTTTTTTTGGAGTAGGTTTTTGGACAGTTGTTTCAATAACACTGTTTTTATGCCAAATGTGATCTTCAATTACTGGAGATCTTATTTTTTTGGCTTTAACACTTGCTAAACAAAATACACAAACTTATAAATACTGTTAGTTCACTAAAATTTATGACCAGTAATTTACTAGGAGACTGTTGATAATGTAGAAATGACAGATCTAATGATCTAGAAGATTGTCCTGCAAATTTCTTTTCTGATTTTGAAAGTAGTTGATCATTAAGTTCAAACTATAACAGAAATAACCATAAACAAAACAAAGAACAATTTAAATTTATATATTATACAATTTCTTACCAGTTCAACCGCAGCATTTTCATGGAGATACCTACAAGTTATTTCTCTATGATTCTCTATATACGCTATAGGATTATGTTCTAGATTTAAATATTTTAAAAAAGCCATATCTCCAACAGCTGATATTGAATCATGATACACAATCATATTATGTGACAAATCTAATACTTTTAAATTGGTCAATTTAGATAAACCTACGAATACAAAGAAAAAAAACTAAATTAAACTGGAACATTGGTATTTGTACATTAAAACACATGAACATTAAAATATTTATGTTTAGTACTGTTACAAAAAATACAATACTGAAAATATTTTTAATATAATTGTATACAAAATACAAGTATGATTAATTTAATATAATAAACTGGGATCATTTAAATACATTCAAATTTAATTTAAATGTTAAAGATTTTTTCTTCTGTTTTTTTTTATGTGTTTTCATTACTATTTAGTGACTAATTTTAATATTAACTCTTAAAATAAGAATTATACTAAATTCAATTATTACAACTATTAATTTAACAATTTTGAATTTAAGAATATAACAATACACTTTCTTTTAAAGCAAATTAAAAATGTATTATAATAAGTAATATTAGAATACATTTTACAATATATAAAAATTAAATTATATTTTTAATAAAAAATTATAAGATATATAAAATACATTTTATGTAACATATAATAATGTCTACCAAAATAATTGTATTAATTGTTTTTATCAGCTTATTACCAATCTCAAATAAAATGAATCATAATTATCTCTAAGCTATGATTTATTTAATTAAATTTGGTAGGACATTGATTTTGCTAATGAAAAGTAATTGATTGCTTATTCTTAACTACAAATTAATTTTAAAAAGTTTAATAAATATAAAATTACCTGTTAAATTATTTATGCAGTTATAGCTCAATATTAAAACAGTCAAATTTCTAGCACCATAATCACTTAATATAGGCACTCTTGTTAGTCTATTTATGCTTAAATTTAAAAAATCCAAGCACTCCAACTTTTCAATGTATTCAATTTCAGTTAATAAATTTCTAGGTGCTTCCAAGTATACAAGGGAAGGTGCAAGTAATATTGACTCATCTAATGCTCCAAGATGACCAGCTCTTAAAGCCAAAAACTGAAGATTAGCCCATTTTCGTTTTAATAATACAGCTAAAGATTTTATTGGACCATGTAAAACTAGATAATTAATTTTTTCATAATTTAGGCCTATCAGCCATTCTATATCTATATCATGAAGTTCTAAATAAATTAAATTTTGAAAAGGGGTAAGATTAATATGATTATTGAGATCTATGTTAGATGATTTTAATAATTTTAACTTGGCAGTTTTTTTTAAAATTTCAGATAAATAGTGATGATTCAAAATGTGATCTGTGTGCAGAGATGGTAATACTCTTGTAATAATAGTATGAAGAACTTCTGTATTAAGTGTTAACTTTTCATGACCAGTGACCAAATATTCTCCACTGCGTTTCAATTGATGAATCAACTTATTAATGTCTTCCATTACTGAAAACCAAAATATTAATGTGTTAAAATCAGATAGGAAGTAAAAATATTTGTTGAGAATCTTAACACTAATAATAATTATTAAAATATACATATTTATAATCAATGTTATAAGTCACAATAATATTTGTACTTTGATAACCTAATTATCAACCACATAAACACATTATACATAAGACTTACAGAATTTAATTAGTTATATGATATTTAAATATTTATATTTGAATAGTATTACCATACATATAACCTATTTTTATTAGAAATTTTAGCTTTTAATTATTAGATTTTGACCATTATCCAAACCAATTAAAGAACTTAAAATATGAATCCATTAAACTATTAGAACATGTTCATACCTATACATAACATATAATATATGAACTAGCTGGTCTCATTTTGTGTATTAAATTATTTATACTCAAAGTATAAATATTCTGTAGTATAATTTCAAAATTTAAAAGGCAAATTATATTAAAAAAAAAAAAATTTAAAAAGTACCCCAAACTGTAATATTAAACACTTTGCTAAACACATTTTAATTGGGTTCAATAGTTTTCTTTATTTCTTTAAAATTAGAGTCATATTAAATTACAAATTGGTGTCAAATTCAAAAAAAGTTATTATTTTAACTATTACAAGTAATAAAACTAAAACAAACAAATAAGCAGACAACAAAGTAAACAAACTATAACAAGTAAATAGTACATGATTTGCTTCTATTTTATATCCCACATCTTTAAGTTTCCAAAAAACAAAAAAGGTAATTTAACAGTACAAGAAACCTATCATTTTATCAGTAACATATAACTATTTACTATGTAATTGAGCTTTCATCTATTAGTTGATTTTCAAGTAAAATAGAAAATTGGATTTTAATAAGTGGTTCAACCAGTTGCTTAAGAAGTTTTGCTAGCACTCATGACAAACTGAAAAATTCTCACTGCTTACCTACAATTTACTAATAATTTTAATTAAATAAATATATTTGAAATATATCTGTGCCCTTCACAATTTGAGTTTCTGGTATAAGCACAGGTTACCATACTCTTGGTATGCCACTGAGATCATCAGTTCTTAGTTGTACCAAGTGCCTATACAAATATATAAAGCACAAATAGCAATATAATTCAAATATTTGTATAAAAACAATAAAATAATACAATAGCAATCAAAAATTCAATGTGAAAATTGAAATACAATAAATTTTTTAAGGCATAATAATTATTAATTGATCTCATTTTAGTGAAATTGAAGATGTATATACATCAATTGAACTAAAAAAAACAATATTTAACTTTAATATACTGCATTTGTCTTGTCCCAAGGTAGAATTATTGGAAAACAAGTATTTATTAAATAAATATTTAAAAATAAGTTATTTAATATGCAAAAAGATGTAATATCCTCGATAGGAGATGTAAAAAAAAAAACAATGAGCCAATAGACAATAGGTACAAAGTAAATAAATACAGTACTCACAATTTGATTTCAGACAATAACAACAACAAAGGATTTTCGTTATTGAAATGCGATCTTCGTGTCCCTCTATTAGCACTAAAATAATATAAGCGTGAACATTTTTATCAGTGCATTTGTCCGTTTATATTTACAATACTGATAAATCTAAAATTAGTGCAAAAGGCCAAAATTGTTTGCGAACGATTTTTAATTAGCAAGAAGTTTTGTTAATCGGTATCACAGGATGGCGAAATGAAAATAATAAGTTCAAAGCTTGATAAGATGATAATAAATGTATGATAATAAACAGGTGTAGACACGGTGGTGACCGTGGTCGTAGAACAACAACTTTACGTGTGTACTTGTGTGATCACCTATCACGACAAACGATGACGGTTGGCAAAAATTGAAAATACCTAGTAAAAATAGACAGACGCGACTGGAACAGTGGTACGATACTACGATATATTATTAATATTATGTTATACTGTTATAGTCATTAGTCATTACCGATGGCTTTACTTATCGTAACGAACGTAACGAAAATTATAATTAATATTAATTTGTAAACACAATGTCGGCTGTTGAAAAAAAATATATCAGTAATACAAAATTGTGTGTCTATGATGCACCTTGTGTAGTGCAACAATCGAAGTGTACAATAAAAATAAAACATTATAACCCTATCCATTGGAGTCATTCAAAAACAGTTTCTTACACATCTATATAAATATCATTGAATCGGATTATACCGAATATACACAATCTACCCGGACACAATAAAAAATTAACAGCCATATGGGTCTAATTTCGTGCGATAGTGTATTGTTTGTATCAATTTTCAGAAGGTTAATGTATAGACTAGGTATAACCAATAGGCTCTTCTTTAAGCCCCATGCTAAATGCTACAGTTATTTATTGAAAGCTTGGTGATGTTATACCACAGAATACGAAAGTTTGAATATTTTTACATCGTAAACCATGCGTAACCACCACTGGATTGCATCGTTTCGATTTGTTCGTGGCAGTGACGAACGCAGGGGGAATTTTGGGGGTTGACCCCCCCTGAAATATATTATAGTACTATTAAATTTGTATTTAAGTTTTGAACTACAAATTATTTATTATCGTTTAAAAATACAAAGCACTGCCCATAAAATATCGTAACCCCCCCCCCAAATTTTTTCCTGCGCTCGACACTGGTCCGTGGGTTTGCGATTTTTGTAAAGTAAACCTATATCACACCGTCTATATAGGACATGGGTAACACATGCAGTAGTCGGTAATGATGTAGAATGTGATATTATTTTAGATAACTACTGAAGTCTGTTTTATAAGTAATCTTTGATAATATAAAAAAGCGATTTTGGTCGACAAATAACAAAATATAAAATCATGTACGAAAATAAATCAGGAACTAAAATAATGTCCATCATACCTATGCGATACTTCCTATCTCGCCATGCAACTGAATAGGTATTTATAAATGAACTGTAGATACTGCATAATTACTGCATAGCAATAAAATATTTAAATGAGTGTTATGTAAATAATTCAAATACAAATTTAATACGTACAATGCTTATGGTATATTGTGTAATTGTATTATTATCTATCAATCGAAGACGCTTCTTCATTATTACTATATATATATATGGAAATATTTATAATATATAGTTTTTGTTTACAAAATACCAAATTACCATACTATTATTATTTTGATTATTCATCATGGTAAATCATGAACGTCAAACAACCAAAATCAATATTACGAACGTATCCGGAGGCTCAGGTTCCAACCAATATCAATTTAGTATTTACCTCAGTGGCGGTTTTTAGGGGCGATGGAGACGATCGCCCTCCCTGGGCGATTTGTTTCTATTATGTATTATTGTAACCCGTATCTTAATACCTAGAAAGTAATTTGTATTTCATTAAAATTTATAATAATTTTAAAAATTTCAAATTATTATGATTAATATGCTACTGGTTATCAATTTATCGAATGCTTTCTGTAGTATCTACATTTGATAACCGTTTAAATATTAAAAATAAGAATGCTACTGACGCTATTGAAGAATGCCCTAGTGTGATTTTTCCAAATACAAAACTACTTTTAACAATAATTGCTACATGGCCTATTAGTGTTGCATCTGCAGAGCGTAGTTTTTCTACTTTAAGGAGGTGATATTTTTGGTTTGTTAATTGCTTTAATATTGCATAATATGTGTATATTATTTATTTTAATTACTTTTTATTTCAAACTACTCGTAAAATTCTTTAGGATTAAAACTTGGCTTCGAACGAAAATGACTCAAGATTACCTTAGTGGATTAGCATTACTCAATATTCACAGAGAACTTGATATTTCAGTAGAAACAATAATTGATCACTTTGCTAATAGTAAAAATAGAAATCTTTATTTTATTATTTAATATTTTTAATATAAAATTATTATTTACCTATTTGGTCTAATTATTAAATTGTTTTTGCATGATAAAATATATTGCTTGTGGATTGGTATTATGAATTATTACAAAAAATTAATATTTCTTTTTTTTAAAAATTACATAATAATAGTTAAAAAATAAAAAAATGTATCTATTTATAATGATACAAATGTATACATTTTGAAGGTAAAAAATGTTGCTCCCTACCATTTACCTTTGTATTGAAGGTTTAACATTTTGAACCATCCCTCCCCCCCCCCTTGAGGTTAGATCAAAACCGCCACTACTTTGATTATGTTTTATGTTATTTGATACTAGATAGGCACAACCGGTATTCGGCATTAATTAATATGCAAAAAAATTAATTAAAAAAAGTTTAAAGTTAACAGTAAATCGGTGGGAACTATTAATTTGTAGTATCTTCAATTCTGACACTGTAAGTTTGGAAGGTTAAGTTCAAAATAGTTTCTATTCTCAACTGTTGCTGTACTAATTGTACCAACATTTTTCAATCATTGTTAAATTTTTTTATGAAAATCACCATCAACCAATACCATAAAAATGCAATTAAATTTAATTGACAGATTGATGTGTTGGTAGGGAAAGTGATTTAAATAAAATAATACATGTAGTCATATAGTTAAAGTCCTCACCATATATATATAATATAATATATGCTACACTATTATATATGCCGGATTACAGTAAAAAAAAATGGATAGTTGAATATTTTTATTTATGTATATATATTTAATATATAATATAATTATAACTTATAATAATGTTCTAATAACAATTTTTATGAACATATTATGTGTTCATATTATAGAATTTCTTTATACACTATATTCATTGTATCTTTTTTGTTAGTTGGTATTATTTGAATTTTTCAAAAGATCTGACTCTGGACATAGCAACATAAAGTTGACCATGACTAAATACAGGTTGGGGTAAATACAATCTACACACCAAATACTTGAGTTAAAAAAAAAAAATCGTGAAAATCGGTCCGGTAGAACTTCAGGTATAATTGTCATAAGAAATCGCCTCACGTTTTAAAAATATAATAGATATAGATAGATAGCATTTTATTGCATTTATTTGCATTTTATATAGCAGTTTTGGTGGGCGATTAGGAAGACTGATAACTGATAAGGTTAAGGTGATACTAAGTTGTTCGTCAGTTTTTTTGCTAGCCCTCCCCCCAGAGAAAAATTTCTACGGGCGGTCTAAATCTGTACATTTTCGGACTTTTCTCATTAGATGGCTCATATACACACCAAATACTTGAGTTTAAAATAAAAGCGTGAAAATCGACCCGGTAGAACTTCAGATATAACTGTCATAAGAAATCCCCTTACGTTTTAATAATATATGCCATACTATTAGCTTGTTTCATAACTCAAACAGCAGTATATTTTATATTTCTCTCTCTCTCTCGTAAGATTATAAATCAATAAAATTTAGTTATTAGAAAGTTATAAAACATATTAAATAGAGAAACATTAAAAGTTATGTGAATAATCAAGTAGATAAATTATTAATAGTTCAAGATTTTAGATATATTGGGATGTGAAAATAAATATCGTTTATGAAAGTATTACTATTAACATTATTGGTCAGCGATGATTAAAGACTATAGAAGATAAACGTCTACAATGTTATAAACACACAATATTTTCTAGTGCTAGACTTATATTGTCTTCAATAGATATTTGAACATTTACTAATAAGAAATAATTTATTTAAAAGTTACACCCATCAACCTATTCTAAAATAAAAGACTTCTGGGACAAAAATTATATAAAATAAATATGATAGACAAAACAATTTAACACAGATCTGCAATTGATGTTAGTTTCAACTTTTAAGAACAACCAGATATTTACAGTAGTTAACTGTTAATAGTCATAGTTGACTAGTTGCAGACAAATAGTAAATCAGGGATATGTAGCTCATCAAGACAATTTAGAAAACCATTAGACAAAAATGACATGTATAATAAATTACAAACATTTATTTTTCAAATATTTTTAGAGAGAATTTAATAAAATTATAATCCTAATATTTTGCCTATAAGACAACTTTGGATAATTAGGAATGTCTAAAAAAAATTCCATATACGTAAATAATTATCAAATAAATACATTTAATTATATTCTCTTTTCAGTCAGTATAAAAAAAATTATAAATCAAAAGCAGACATGCTATGATCAAGGAATGCTTTGAGCTGTAAATAACTTACTGGAATGTAGGCCTAATGCATCGGAATTCTTTTATATAATTTTGATTCATATGTAAAAAAAAAAAAAAATACAGGAAAATTTAAATAAAAAATACAGATTTTTAGGAAAATAAATATTAAAGTATTTAGAAACACTTTCTGTGCACAATAGATGGGCCTGATTCGTCGTACTCCTGTTTGGAGATCCACATTTGTTGGAAGGTAGACAGAGAGGCCAAGATAGAACCACCAATCCATACTGAGTATTTCCTTTCTGGGGGAGCAATGATCTTGATTTTCATTGTAGAAGGAGCCAAGGCAGTAATTTCTTTCTGCATTCTGTCAGCAATACCAGGGTACATGGTGGTACCTCCAGATAATACAGTGTTGGCGTACAAATCCTTACGGATATCCACATCGCACTTCATGATAGAGTTGTATGTGGTCTCATGGATACCGCAAGCTTCCATTCCCAAGAATGAAGGTTGGAAAAGTGCTTCAGGACAACGGAATCTAATAAAATTTATATTAATTAGTAATTACATTTGAGAACATAACATTTAAACTGAACATATAGAGGAAAAATACTTTACCTTTCATTTCCAATTGTGATGACTTGTCCATCAGGCAATTCATAGGATTTCTCCAATGAGCTGGATGAAGCAGCAGTCGCCATTTCTTGTTCAAAGTCCAAAGCAACATAACATAACTTCTCCTTAATGTCACGAACAATTTCTCTTTCTGCGGTGGTAGTGAAACTGTAACCACGTTCAGTCAGTATTTTCATTAAGTAATCTGTAAGATCACGACCAGCAAGATCCAAACGGAGAATAGCATGAGGTAAAGCATATCCTTCGTAGATTGGAACAGTGTGAGATACACCATCACCAGAATCCAAGACGATACCAGTGGTACGACCAGATGCGTACAAGGAAAGTACAGCTTGGATAGCGACATACATAGCGGGAGTGTTGAATGTTTCAAACATGATCTGTAAGTCAGATTAAGAAATTAAAAAACTAAATACACATATTTAAGAATTGAATTTTTACCTGGGTCATCTTTTCACGGTTAGCCTTAGGGTTCAATGGAGCTTCAGTAAGCAATACTGGATGTTCTTCAGGGGCTACACGCAATTCATTGTAGAAGGTATGATGCCAGATTTTTTCCATATCATCCCAGTTTGTGACAATACCGTGTTCAATAGGGTATTTCAATGTGAGGATACCTCTTTTAGATTGGGCTTCATCTCCTACGTAGCTGTCTTTTTGTCCCATACCAACCATGACTCCCTGATAAGAAATTATATTAGTTATTTTACTTTAAGTTATATAATAATATTCATATTTACCTGATGACGGGGACGTCCAACAATAGATGGGAATACAGCACGGGGTGCGTCATCACCGGCAAAACCAGCTTTGCACATACCGGATCCATTGTCTACTACCAAAGCGGCTACTTCTTCGTCACACATTTTGAATGTTTAAATTATAGGAGCTGTAAAAATAATGAATACCAATTTAATATTAACGAGTTTGCTATGTAAATATAATTGGGCACTAAAAAATAAAAATCATTTAAAAACTAATTAAATTGCCAATAATCAAATTATAGATGAAAATGTAATGAAAGTCTCAGAGAATTAAAATAGCGAGTAATAAATTATCATATACTAAAAACATAGTAAGCATCTAAATCATCAGTTTGTGTTATTAGAATTACTATTTTATTGTTATTGAACCAATTTATGGTATAATTAAATTTAATTATAGACAAGGGGAGTTAACTTTTAAGTAATGCTTATCATATCAGAGCACTCTACAAAATGTTAAAATTTAATTTAATCGTTATATCCAAAAGCTTTTATCTCAAAACTAATAAAATTATTCAATAAAGATAATAAAAGTAATAAAATAAGCTTTTGAATCGAGTTGATTTTCCATGTAGAATGCAATAAGAAATAATAACAAAGAAGTTCTGTAATTAAATAAGAAACGATAAAAATTATTTAAATCAAAAACACAACTTGAAAACGATGAGGTTTAAGAGAAAAAAGTAAAAAATAATAATGATAAAAGCCTCGGGGCCACTACACTACACTCAACAGCGCACCACGTTGTAGGTTTAAAATAACTAAAGACGTTATCAAATGACGTGCAAAATTAGGTTAAAAATAAAATGAAAAAAAAGAAAACCCCAAAGGGCACGGTAACCATTAGATATCATAATTGGAAACGGCAATATCCAACTCGCGATAAATACTAATTACAAGCTAATTAGATTGAAAACAAGAGCAAAAATGTCACGTACCAGAAAGTCTAGAAATAAAATATAGAAATTTCAAGTGTTTAGAATTACAACTCGATTGTAATTACGGAATAAAAACGAAAAGTTTAAATTTAATTTTAAACTTGAACGGACACGCACGTTGTCGTCGGTAATACGAACTAACTGGTCATGAGAGAGTATCAACGCCGGTATAAGTAGCCTTCCACGGTTGATACTCCTTCCCATGGACCCCGCCCTTCTCCCCGACGACAGCGACACGTAATCATCGTCGTCATCGCCACCACCCCTACTCTCCCCCACAATCCCACACCACACCCGTTCGCGGAAGGGCTGTTACACACCGGGTGTTGTACACGCGTACATGCACAATATAAAAGCGTGAAAACCGTGAGAAACTTACGAGTAGCAAAAAACCTGTCTAACCCCAACGTTCAAGAGAGAACGACACCCCACCAACTTCATTAACATAATTTACCATCACAGCATGTACATATATATATAAAATCATTATTCAAATAATAATAAAACGATGATCGTTGCCGGCGGCTTGAGATACGAATTGAAATGGTAAAATAAAATCGATCACGGAGAACATGAATAAATGCATGACGCGTCCATATAAGCGTGATCAAAATTCGGCAGCAACGGGGTGTGGATGCGAGTACGGGGGAAGGGGTTTCGTAAGGGCGTCAACCGGACGGACGTTACGGAAACGCCGCAGGGGCAGAGTTCGCGAGACGCGGATCTAGAGGTTTCCCGGGGGTTTTGTCGTTTGTTCGATGAAACGCGAAAAGACCGTTTTAGCGGTCCATCGAATACATATGTAAATGGAATAGAAAAAATCATATTTACCTTGTGAATCAAAAGAAAAAACGACCGTTGGGCTGGTGGAGGTGCTACTGGTTGAAGACGTATTTGCGTGTCGATGGCAGAACGGTTACGGTGGTTTCCGTGAAATGGCCGAGTCGTCTCTGGGCCCGGTGTGCATCCTGCTGGACGAGTCCACCGCGGCCGGTTCGCGGGGTCGACGACGATGTGCACCGATGGACGGGGGACGCGCGGCCCCATGTACCGTACGATCATGGTTCCCTACACCATTGTCGCGCGTTGGACTCGCCCGTTCCGCCGCCACTTTCCGCCGGTCCCGCGGCATTACCTTATATGGACATAAAACGAACAGCACCGCGCGATTGGTCGAGACCCGGCACTAGCCGGCGACCGCGGCCGAACGCATTCCAATTTCCAAAATCCAAACGGTAAACGGTATCAGCAGCCGCCGCCGCCGCCGCCGCCACTCGGCAGAGACGCGCGCACCGCGCTCCACCCACCCGTACCTCGTCTTCATCGTTCGTGCATCGTTTCGTTACCGGCGGCGGCGGTGCAAGTGACGTGTCGTCTAGACGCGATAGTGGTGCGTGCAAGTTCGATTATATTTTCGAACTCCCTGTACGGAGCGACCCGCGGGTTGATAATATTGATAATGACCTCCTCGCCCTTCCCTCCTCATCCGTGCCGTTGGTGTTCTGTAGGGTTTGTTCTCATAGAGCCCCTGCTCACTGCTGAACGCAGCTGATCATAGGTTTATTTTAATTTTTATCCGATGTTAATTTTTTTTTTTTCCCGTTTATTTCGTCAAAATCACGTTCATATCATCACCACCAATATTGGTATGATGTACGTCTCACTATCGCGTTTCAATCGAATCCTATATTATGATAATATTATATTATTATTTAAATTATTATGATATTTCGTCCCACAAACGATGACTAATCCTCGTCTGTTGCTGCCCCGAGAGGAATATCCGTTAAACTGGATTTTCGATATCCCCGTCCCGTCATCGTAGTATCGTACCGTAAGTCCATGATGACGTGACCGTGTTGACGTCATTTTTTCGTTTCCTGCACTCGGCTTGCAACTCGAATATAATAATACTACAAATACGTTGCGTTGGTTCTAAATTTTTTCGACAATATTTCTTTAAAATTTCATTATTTTTTCGATTGTAACATATTATCTAGTACCATCGTGTGCGCGGGTAGAAGAGCCAACGCATATAATGGGCATATATTGTTATTTGTTATCGACTTTATACGACGGGTATTATTACTTAACGGCGGGCGACCAATACAAAATACAAATTCTATGCCGATGGTAACAATAGTACGGAAAAACGTACTTTATTCGTATACATCGTGTACACAATATTGTGCGTTGTGTTGGACGTTTTTTCCTTGCTTTTATTCTCTCCTTCTTTCTCTGTCGTATCGGTTGTAACTTATAAGTCGCCGACCGAGTACCGGACGAATATAAAACCAGTTTTGCACCTCAATGATGACGAAACAGACGGGCGCGCAACGGATATTTCTATTTCTGTGCACTTGCATTACAGAATTACACTACACCACCTAGGAATTTGAGCAACACACATTATTCACCTCTGCATTATCCTATTCCCAATAACTCGTGTTGCGGTTAACGTCGTTAAAAAAAACTTTTAACGATATTGGTTCGTAATTCGTTATATGGTCTTCATGCTTGTCGGCATGGTTTATCAATCGCGTGCAGCCGTGCAGGTGTAGCCGGTTAACAAATTTTATAAATATCTAATATTCTGTAAACGAGATTTTATTATCTTCAATGTTTGTACTCGCATTCGACGATCAATAATGTTTTATGATCAGTGATTATTTTTACAACATATTTCTCGGGTTTTCAGCGCATACGTATGCACATTATTTCATAGTTCTTTACCACATTAAGTTCCGAACCCTGAATTCATCACCAACCACCATTTGATGACTATTTATCGGAAATACATCGAAGATCGAACTTAAGCATAACTGTTGACTGTTGTATGCGTTTTTATAACGGGGTGTAGATCTTGTACACTTGACGTTTGAAACATGGCTAGAAGCCAAGGAAATGTGTTTCCTGTTCGCTGTCCGCGTTTTTATAATGTGTGCGATAAATAATAGAGCACATGATAATAATATTGCGGTCGTTTGAATAAATCCATGAAACCGTCTTACTCATTTTTAATCGTCAACAACATTTTTAGGCTTTGTTGTGTTAGTATAATCGCTTTCGTAGTTGTTAATTTGTTTTATTCATATAATAATTTTGTACCTAAATAATTCAACTCCTCCGAAACAGAATATATAAATGCATATAATTGTATAGTTTAAAAATTGTAAAAAAAAAATTTAATTTGGTATATGCTGTGTATAAGTGGGTACATACAGGTGGGTAACTAAATGAATTGATCGAATAATGAGTCTTGGCCTTTTGATTTTTTGTAGTGCATTGTATTATAAAATGGTACACATTTAATTACTCACCTACTGGTTACTAATAAGTAATAAAATAATATTAGTATAATGTTAGTTTGCTCAATTTAATTTTTCGCTTCCTACATAAAGGTAATGATAATTATGAATAATAAGCAATTTTATTTTGAATTTTTCCATTCTATATTTAACGCCCATATAGATTAATTAACTTATCCGTGGTTGTGTGATAAAAACATTTTTAAATGCGTATAATGTATATGTATTATAATAATGTACGTAATATTTTGTATAGACAATTAAACTTAATAAATTATTTAAAGTATTTTTAATTTAGTTCAGACATGTGTGTTTATTTATGAGTATTAAGACAGTATATCAATTTAATTAAAAGTATTTGAGGCATACTAGTTAAAAGAATACCAAAAGTCGTACATATACGTATTTACTATTTTCTCAAAAATAATATAGAGTAATTGCGTTTATTACTTGAATAGAAAATAAGAAAAGTATATTCGTAAAACATTAAATTCTTGTATAATTGTACTAAAATTTTAAAAAGTCAGGAAGTGGTAGATATTGACTAAATTATATTATAAGAAAACATTACTATATATGGTTGGTCGCCATGGTTACCGTAATCTCTGTATACCTATTCATATATTTGAGTTTGTTCTTAGAATGATTTCAGTCTTTATTAAAAAATTTACAATCTTGTACTCCAAGTGTTGGCTGATCTTCTATACTTAATCAATATATTTAATAAAGGACAATTCATTTTGTTACGTTCATGTTATTATTGTATATTATAACGCCAAGTGCAGTAAAAATACATATTGTAATCAGTAGTTAGATTAGTCAACATTTTTACAGTGATATAATTAAACAAAAAATGTATTAAGTCACAAATTTGTACCTACGTGTAATAACAAAATAACATTAAAAAATATGGACAGAAAGACGCAAAAGAAAAAGGAATGTTCAATAAAAATTTAAAATATTTATACGGGGACAAAATACCTAAATTGTATGTTGTTTTCGGCTTACCGTGTAGATACGAAAGTTACTTATGTTACTACCTACTAATAAATATTTAATGTTATAAGCTAATTCAAACCTGATATAACTGCTTGTTTCTAAAGCAGTTTTTATGTACTAAATGATTTGTTATTATGAAATTTTTTTGAATTCATTTTTATGTGTAATACTTGTATAGCTCTATATGTTTGCGGTAAATTTTAATTTCGTAAAGTATGACAGCGACTAGTGAGATAATTATATATTAGACTTAGAATTTTAATGTTATTGTCCATATAATAATATAGACTCAATATTTAAATTATAAACAACGTTTTTCTACTCAGCCATCAATCTTAATTAGTATTTAGTTGTTAAAATGAATCAATATTGTATATTTATTGATACGTTTTTTTACATTTATAAGAAAATAATTCATGAAATGTGTAGAATAATTAGGACGTTACGAGTTGACCGTTATATTAGTGTATGCTGCATACGTCCGTGTCTTGGTTTATTTTAACTTCAAACTTACATGTTTAATAAATATTTCCTCAATTTATTTTTTTATTTTTATTAGTTACTTTTATAGAAATATAGAATAAATACCTGGAAAGTGTTCAAATTTTTTGTCGCAGAGAAATGTTCAGAAGAGATTAACTAATTTATAATAAGATAATGTCTATGCAATAAGAATTTACTTATTAAATATATAACATTAAAATCAGAATCATTTTTTAATAATGTTTTTTGTTTATTTACGAAAAGAAATCAAAACATTATTTTTTAGGCCAGGGAAACGTATGCAGTAAACAAAATGACAGTATCATCATTATTATGGGAAATATTTCAATTAGTGAATTTCCTCATGAGGCATTCTTAATTTTTGCTAATACACATATGTATTAAAATAATTTAATTATTTAGGTATTCACTAATTATTAGTAGATCAAGATTTACATTTTGCTGTAACTATACTACTATAAAAATAAAATCTGCAATTTGAGTTGGTGCGTCACGGAGTTCGTTTATTTATAACTTTATGAGTACATTTTAGTTACTGTATGTTTTGTTTTAGATTGTGTTTGAATTCCAAAATTTATTATAATATCATGTTCCCATAATATCATTATTTTAACTTTTTTTTTTTTATGAAATAATATATAGTATAATATGTAGATTCCACGTAGGTAGTAACTGTTCTGCGATATTATATAAGCACGCAGTGCGGCAAATTCGTAATATTCAAAAACCTATAATAATGAAAACAAAATAATTTTATACTAGGTAGAAGAATGAAATTTATGTTTTATTTCCAAGAGCCTCGAATTGCAAACATTGTTAAATTACTTATTATACGGATAATATGTAAACACGAAAGGTAACTAAAATATTTGCAAATCAAAATCCACAAATTGTGTTTCGCCAATATCTGCACTTGCCTTACTTGTAATATAGGCGCACCTGGCGCACGCAAAGCGATTGGGAGGGTGAGTGGCGCACAATGAGGAAGAAGCACCAACACCGAAAAAATATGTATATATATTATACCAAAAGGTCACGGATTTGATCAAATTGCTATGTATATTATTTCCCTTCTCCAGTTTATCTATACCTACCAACTAAATTACGCCCCTGGCTGCAGACTAACATTCCATTACAGCGATGTAGTATTTTTATCTATATACACGTACAAGGCAGGTAAATCTTAATACGTATATTATACTATATTATACACGTCATATACCTCTTACCGATGTCCAAAGATCTAAATACGTACAAACCGTCAGGGGCTACGCCAATGGCCTCGTAGATTTATCGCGTACATAAGACGTAACGTATTGTACACAAGATACTATTATATATATATATATATACATATCTAATGTAACGCGATAACAATACGTATTTCGGCTGTATACAAAAGTTTGTCATTAGACACAGACAATAATCGTCAAATGTGTATTCATATTGGGTACTGTACATTATTAGTAGATTAGTGTGGTATACATGACCTGCGGCTCGAGTAAATATGTCGCGAGACGTATATAATATTATGCATTTATACGCAGAGAGACCCTCATCACGTATTTATATGGTGTCAATACGCCGCCGCCAAGCGTATATTAATACATTTATAAATATAATAATAATACAATAATTTGAGATCGGAATTATGGTAATATGCCTATGAATTTTGTAATATACTCTTACTTCTTAGGAAAGGAATTCAAACTGATTTTATTTGATTTTACATTACAAACAGTGCTAACGAATTGAATGTTTATAGACTTATAGGGAACACGCGTCATATATTTTGTCAACTTTATGACCAAATCTCTAATTAAGACAAACGTACTACATAGTAATATGTAGTTACTAGATAGTATTTAAGCTCTTATAGTTTATTAATTTGTATTTAAATTTTAAATTCGAAACGACGACGTATGAGCGTATAGAAATAATATCTAGATGCGCAGCCTTCTAATAATTAGGAATAAACATAATATATTGTTGTACACATTTTAGAAAGTTTTGGTTTTTTTTTTTTTTAATTCGCGCAAAAATTTTAACGCGTACCAGTATATTATATACTTCGCTATATTTGTTGTTGCATATTAGTACCTACCGTATTTATATTAACATAATTTTATGGTGCATAAGTACTGTACATAATTCCGGTCTTTAAAATGTATTTTTAATAATCAACGTGCGAGTTCGGTAGCGAATAATAATAATAATAATATAATTGGGTTTAATGAAATAATATCTTCAGTTTTTACTTCGCACAGGGTAAACCTTGACGCGGCGGACGCGTGGATAGTAGTCGGCAGATATTTAGATCCGAATATGGAAACATCGGATGTGTCTCGTAACACACACGCGCACAATATCTTACACACAAACAGTAGTCGTGTCTTGTACCTATTGTATGTATAAACTGTTTCTCTATATACCTGCAATGCACGTAAATATTATATTATTATATACGCATAATGTAGTACAATTGGCGCAAAATTAACATGGCCGAGGACAAGCATTTGTTCTACATGGCGTTTCTTTTGGAACGAAGAAAACCTTCATGGTATGATTGCGTTAGGTAGGTACCTGTGTGTATGCACACTATACAAACACGTAATATACAATAATATATTATTCGCGGCCAACGACGCTCCAGCAGCAACAGCATCAATGGTATATGTAGAGAAGTACAATGAACTCTGCATGTATGTATTATAATTTATAGTGTTACTGTGTTAGTGAAGGTATATTATAATATCTTTATAATAAATATATATATATATGTGTGTGTGTGTAATATGTACCTATGCGCAATGAGAAGATTTCGTTTGATTGGATTTTTGTTATCTATGTGGCCGGTATGGGCTCGGGGGTATATTATGATATACAGCCATTCACTACCCCACTCGAGATAGGTTTCACGCGTACACAGCACAATACGACACACGACAACATTTTGGCGAGCAAGACACGTATACTGTATACATGTGCGTGATTTTCAAAAGTCTCTTACTCGCCTTTTTCACCTTACCCTTACCTATATTATAATACAATGTACTTATATATATATATATATATTTTTTTTTTATTATTTATTTAATGTTAACGGGATAAGCCCTTTTTTATAAGTATTCATTTGTACAAAATTTAGTGTTTTAAATTAAATTATAAGATATAAGAATATAAGATAATAATATAAGAAATACATATAATATATACATATAGTTAATAATTATTGAAAATGGGGTCCAAGTTGGCATTTGTTATTAAGCGTCTGATTGACTCATTTTTCAAATAATTGGTATAGGCATGAGGGACGTAAAAAGGAATGGTATTTCTAGTGGATCGTTGAGGCACTTTAAAACATAACAGTGAGGTAAGATCTGTCGAATCAATCCTGCCATCCAATAGATCTTTCACAAATCTAATACCAGCAATACGCCTACGCTCAGCTAAGGAAGGAAGGCCAAGTAGTGCAGATATAGAGGAATAATCGTGTGGAGGACAATTAATTTTGAGAGTGAAACTGACAAAACATAAAAACTTCCGCTGAACTCGTTCAAGTTGTGAGGAGTTTGTGGCAGTATAAGGGTTCCATATAAGGCAGCCATATTCGAGGATAGGTCTTACAAGAGCACAGAATAATATTTTTAGAGATGTACCAAGTTTAAAGATTACATAGCTCGGTGGTCTATTGGAGGGTATATGACATATATCCTAGCACCAGTTTACTGATTTAACATATACCCTATTCAATTACTAGAGGTATACGCGCGTACTTATACCTTCAAAATGAATCAAAGACATACCTAATTAAAATAAAATATTAATTATTTTCAAAAAAATATTTTTATCTATATTTTTGGCCAATTCGTTTGGTTGTTTAGCGAAAAATCATAATTTGTTTAATTATAACCAACCATCATATCAATATCGTTATGGACTAAGGTTACAGACATTTTTATATATTACATCTGTATAGTTATGATGTATGGTTGAGGAACTATCGATTATAAGCATGATATTCTATCGAAAAAGGCTTCAAAAACAAAAGAACTTTTCGTAGATGCCTTATCACAAATAGGTTAGATCTGGCAGATAAACGTCACAAATTGACTTTTCATAACCATGCATGATTTATGCATTTATGATAGTACGTTTTAAACCCATGAGCACCAATGAAGTTAAAAAAAAAGTTCATGACAGATTCTATAGTCAGTATATATTGTGTTATCAATTATTTTATGTTTGTGTTGTTATATGAATTATATATTCAGATATTCTTTAATAAAAAATATTTTTATTAAATTATCATAATTTGTCTTATAATAATAATAATCGTTAGAAAATTGTATTCAATCGATTTTTTTTACCCTAACATGGCCAATAGAACAGAATTGTGTAACAAAAATTAAATTAAATTCCATCAGGTTCATAGCTCATTTTATGTCTAAAAACTTTTGGGGGAGGGGTAGATAAATCAATCGAAACATATTGGCTGGAGTATACCCTACGTTCCCACCATAAGTTAATTTTAGGTTTGATTAGAATTTTATTTTTCTGAGAGATGGTTAAGCTTTTCTCCTCTATACCCTAGAAAAAATTACAAATATATCCCTGATAATATCATACATATTATAGCCAATACATTCGAAGATGTATCTGCAGATGGACACAATCAATGCACTCAGTGCACGTGAGTGGTGTCGACACAAATGTTACGTGGCTTCTTCCCGTTTAGAAGGGAATTATCAAGATTAACAAAAAAAAAAAAATGCAAACAAGATATTTACTAACAATATGCTTAGAATAATATTAGGTATAACACGTTAAAATGTTTTGACAGAACTCATGGATATATACACGTAATAGAATGAATAGCAGACGTTTTAAATTTGAATAAAAATAATTTATTTTAATTTCATACTTACTACTTAAACACATCAAAAATTTTTTTAATTCAGCAGTTACTCCTGCGCTCATTTAGCTCTAAAAAAATGTTAAATGTCAATCAATTATTCCTTTTATTTATACGTATAACATACCTAGCTATGTACAAAACGACAAGTAAAATTTGGATTTAGTTCCTGATATTTCGAAGTAGGTAATTTTAAAAATATATAGTTACAGAGGTACAAGGAGCTTAAATACATGTAGTATTGAAATAAATATTTTTATTTGGAATTAATTAGTTGTTTCGGAATTTCGGAAAAATGTATAAAAAGAAAAAATATGATTTCATATGGGGTGACTTCAAAGTATCTAATAATAATAAAACTGTTTTCATTTAAAAGTTAAATAAAAATTATTCATACATGTTGGATCATTTGTAACTACTAAATATGAGTACTTAGCAGTTTAGCACCTTTACCCAAAGGATTAATAATTTGAAATTTCTAAATATCTATAGTCTGTATGACTGTGCAGACTGTAATACTGTATACGAGCATTTAGTACTTTATAGAATTCCCATAGGCCATGGTACCTACCTATACTAATTAATATTTCAGTTTTCTGCGGATAAATAATAAAGGAAATTGGAATGCGCAAAGATATAAATTATGTAAAATAAAGATGAGTCAAATATAATTTATTCCATTTATCCTTGTATTATAAACACTATCAAGTAGTGTAAATAATAAGTAGTATTCATGCGATGTATGAAAATATTATGATCTTATGATGATTAAGGATATATTTGATATTTTTGTTTCTTTTTTTTCAAAACTGATTCAATAATATTAAATAGGTTATGTAAGACATATAAAGTATAGATAGACAAAAATATAAATAAACACTTTTATGATACATTTGTATAAGTTTTATACTAAAACATTTATTTTTATGTACTATATAATAACGTCAGTATGAAATTTCGAATTTCGAATTTGCATTTGATTAGAACTGTTTTTTAGAAAAAATAAAAATAAGAATGTTTACTCATACCTATTAAAATTTGACCTTTTAATAGTAAATGTAATATTTATGTGGCTATGTGTTATGAGTATAAGTGTTACGAAAAATATATTCATAATACGTATTTATTTAAATTTGATAATTTCAAATATAACACCTTTATGGCTATATGCGTACATGATGCATATAATATATTTACCAATATTATTATAATATCGGTGTATGTATAATATTAATGACTTAATGTGCACCAGAAATATAATAAATACTAAACTCGCATAATAATAGATAAACATATTAAATTATCATTATATACGTAATTAAAAATTCGATTTATTTTTCAGATAAATATATGACTAATACAAGGTCGCAGTAGAATATAATAATAGATATTAAATATTTGATATTAATATATGTATACAATATACTAAAACCAGAAAAAAACATTATTGTTAAACCAATGACCCATATATTATACTATTACTTATTATTTATTAGCCTCAATGATCAATTGACATCACATAGTCAAAATATTATAATACTAATCTATATGACTGTATTATAGTTACATCTTGTTATAACAATATTATTAATCGTTGTACATACTGCGTAGGGTTTAACATCTTCGTTGTTCATAATACATGTGTATAATATATATATTGTACAATTATATAAGTGTACATAATTGATAATCATTTTTATTACAGAATGTGATGTACGTAATTCATATTCCATAGAAAAAAATTAACATATGACTACTGATTAGATAAAACATCTCAAACATCTGTTTTCGTGTCTGGTTAGGTGAGCAGCCATGAGGAAGAAGTCACATACATGGATACGCCGAAAAGTATAACAATATGGAATAAAATATGTCTACGGAGAGGAAAAAGTTAAATAAGTATAATTTTTTAGGTACCTACCTTTTGAATTAATGGGTTTTCAATTAGTAAAATATTTGAAAGGAAATTGCCTTCTCCCCTCATAAATGAAGATATTTGCGAGATATCTAATGTTTTGTTTGTATACTATATATCTATTTTATCAATATAAATCGCTATCCAATTAGGTATCCAATTATTCAAGTATAATTTTTACTTAAATTTTCTGTGTACATAATAATATACCGATATACATATTTGAAATAACTGTTTTCGATATGATGTACATAATTATATATTGTACATACATACAAGATATAACACATTAATCAATGTACTTATTTTATTGATGATTTATATTAAATTAAATTTTCCAAAATAATAAAATCACTTGGGACGTGAATTCAAACTTTGAAGCAACCATGTACAGTTATATCAATTAATAACGTGAACGTATATCTAATTACTGATTAGTGATTAGCGTAGTAAATCAAAACCAACGTATAGCCTATAGGGTATAGGCTTATACATGATATTGAAATTCTATGGATCATTCATTCCAAAACAAATGTACGTAAAAATCGTCCTGTTTCGTTTTCTATAATAACGGACTTGATGCGGTTTAACCTCTCGTATATTCGTATACATTGCAACCTATCGAATGACATTATTTCCTGTCATTATTTTTCCAATCTAATCTACATAGTTTCCCTTTTAATAGGAAAACGGATATACACTCCTACAATAATCAGCACGATAGTGTACAGATTGTCACGATTAAATTATATATTATATAAATTTATATGCGTATAGTTTAGGCTTATAGCTATATGGTACATAGGTGACATTTTGTATGACATTGTATACCTACTGGATTTTTTCAATATCGCTAGGATTAATAGCATTCGTCAATGTAATTAGTGCTTACTACTTACAATACAATTTATGCAGATTATGTAATAAATGTGTCGTAAGTCGTAGAGGTACAATAATATGGGTTTTTATTATAATTTATATTTTCCCTGGATAATTGTTTTGATAAAATATTGATACAGTTGATACATATTTATTATAAAATATTTATAATATAATATGTTATAGCAGTAATTTAGTTCTCCTGGTTTAGCATTGGCACATTATAATATAATTGATATCAATTATATACAGTATATACACTATACATACATATAGACTGATTACTGATGCATATAGTTATTAATTTTTCAAGTGAAATGCTGTTAAACATAGATTTGATAAAAAATGTTACTGGGAGATAAAAAAAAAAAATCTACCAAGTTAAGTTGAAGTAAAGTAGTTTGTATTGGATGTAGAGAATATACTATATATTCGGTTTCTAATGTTAATAAATGCTGTATAAAAAGTTGTAACACTCCAAAACGTACGAACAGTATTAAAAAATCATAACAGAATTAGGTACTTAAGACCAAATACCAAAATCTTAAGAGTCAAGAGATATGATTATTCGTACATTCTACCTCTTCGGAAATATTAGGTTAGATATATAGAATTTATGCTACATTTTTTTAAAAATATTAATCACTAACGGTTATTCATTGGATTTATTATTTTACTAAATATATAATATTATAAGTACCGCAATGTAATATAACACGTTGTATTCGTAATGTTCAATTTGGCGTGATTAATATTTCTTTAATAAAAAAAAGCTACTGCAACCAATTTCGAAGGATGCATTAGAAGTTTATGAGTCATCTCACACATTTACAAATAATCCATCGCAATGCAATACTATACAAATCACTTGATTAGGTATAACCGGCGCTCGCATACTGCTTGTTCATGAGTAACACGACACACTGACGTAATTACTACGCGACGTCATACCATTAATATGTGTGTCATATTATGATGATATGAAATTGAATGGAAATAATGGCTGTTTTTGTTTCTTTTTTTTTCTAACACAGTTATTACCTGATAATATTTTTTCGACGGTTCAATTTCGAGTTTTAATGTAGATATAGATTTGTAATACAGTACATCGCATTTATTTGCATTCAATATTTAGGATTAATTTGTGTGGTTTATGGAAGAAATTTAAAAAACGATCATACGATGATTTATATACTTGCTA
Organism: Chaitophorus viminalis; assembly: GCA_025469195.1. NCBI lineage: Eukaryota > Metazoa > Arthropoda > Insecta > Hemiptera > Aphididae > Chaitophorus > Chaitophorus viminalis. Next base: position 285,512 of record JAIPRK010000159.1, on the reverse strand, counting down.
TTATTCAATTGTAAAGAAACAGTTTGAAGTTCCGCTCAGAAAAAATGAATCGTATGCAGATCGATTTATTAAATGAACATTGTGCCACCCAGGAATAGGATACCGTAGGTATATTAATATTCCTTTCTCTTGCTCGTAAAATATGATATTGTTTTAAAATCAATGAGAATATTTAAATATTAATACACCCATGATATCTAGTGAAAATATAGTCATTATTTTCGTATTAGCTGTTCGGATTCTGGATGGGTCACTACTTACTGCCATAAGACTGGGTAAGTTGTACGTGGTAGCACATAGAGCACTCATGTTATTTTGTTTATCTCACAGGAGATTTATTTCAAAATATTTTTGTATTTACGGTTTTACACGGTTAAAGAAGAAATTCTGACAATCTTACATTGTAACATTTGTTAAGCTATTTATTAGATTTTTCTGTTACACTCTTTTTATTTTAAAATAATGATATATCATTTGAAAACCTGTTCTTAGCGAACAATTTCGAACATTAATTTCTTTTATATTATAATTTATAAGTATAATTTATTAAAGTTATAATTTTATGAATGTTCACTATTTTATTCACTTAATTATATAGTTTCGTGTTTGATGATATTTAAATTATAAATCTTTAAACAAAAAATGTTTAATAATGATGTTTTAAAAATATGTAATATACCTTTTAAACATAGTATGAGTAGCTATGCTGAAATTAACAATTTATTTTTTTTTAAAAAAGAGGTAGGTATTTTTAAAAGTTTCAGCATTTTATTTGAAACGAAATAGACAACAAATAAACATAGTACCCACTTTATATTACTTTATTATCGCAAACATTTAATTGAATATTTATAACACATATTAAACCTTCACAGCTTGCAATGGCCAATGTTCAAGTACGGACGTACGGTACCATACCTATTGTAAATAAAAATCACATAACCTTCTTTATCATCCGTATTGCTATTCCACGTAGTGTTAATTTAATAGCCCCGTCACGGAACCTTGACGACGAAAGGACATAGCTATATGGCTATTACTCGATTTTCCTGAAGTTTTAATTAATCGTTTTTTTCTCTGTTTGAAACAACTACAACAAACATTATCTGTACACACACACACACATATATTACCTACACTATACATTTATACATGTATATGAAATATTTATCAAAAAAAAAATCATTCATTGGCTGTGGCTCTTACCTAACTATGTAACGCTAAAACGCTTACATCCAGTATAAACAAAACTTTTCCACCTACATATTCCATGTGAAATATGAATGCAGCTTTATGGTTTATGGAGCATTTTTTTATTTTTATTTTGAATTTGAGTATGTACTGAGCAGTACGATATAATATGAACCAATCAGTTCAGTCTTCTACACTTCACACAGTTACGATTTAAAATAAATAACTATGTCTCTCCCGCGCGTGTATAGTTTTAGTTGATTGTTCCGTGTTCGTTGCTGTGTCATTGATTTGTACACCAACTACCAACACTTTTTACTTTATATCAATACTATTATACTACCTAATCTGTACAGTGAACACTGCCGTACACGATAATGCATTTCCCTTCATGCTCCTCCAGCCGTAGCCGTAGCATAGAAATCATAGAATAGCCGTTTTTCAAGTATGCACAAGCCTGGTTAGCTAGCATAGCGTTAAATTTTATTTTTATTTTCGCTCCCATAAAAATTTTCAAGAGAAAGTCCACATAACGTTAAGTATACGCTACTTGAAATACAGATTGATAGTCTTATTTGTAGATCATTACTTTATGCTATGTCCGACTGTTCAGAGATGCGTATAGTATATGTATAGTGACCAGGGAATTGGGCTATTAATATTTAATTTATTAACGTGCATCACGTTAGTAAGCATTTAATTATTCTTTTTCACTTAATTTCGTACGAAAACACGTTCTTATGTCGTGCAATTACGATAATTACATGCAATTTGATCCAGCAGAAGATTTTTTTTTATCATCAAGTAACATGTTGTAATTAGTTGCTATTATTAATTTATTGCATGGTTAAATATAAACCGATCCAAGTAAGAATAACAAAGAGGATGTTTCCTAAAAAAAAAAAAATTCAGCCTATAATATAGATTGTAGAGTATAGACTATTGAACGTAGGTGTGGTTTTAGGTGTGCTAAAATATATTGTACATTATAGGTATTATGTTCAAAACTAGCATTGTACCTATATATGACCTATGGTATTAAGATATTATGTTTAAAAATAATAGGTACATACTATAAAGTAAAATACAATACAAAAATAATTGAACCCTCTGTACAACTTTTTTAAAACCAGTTTATTGAAACAGCTTGAGTTTTCACTTATGTTCATCGTTTGTGTGCGTAGTTTTCTTGTTTTGTTTTCAAATCGAAAGCAAGAGTGATGGGTCTACATACCGGCTACTGCATAAAATATATTGTACATGGTACTAATGCATACCTACTACCTAGATTAAAGATAAAACTGTAACTCAATCTGTACACAGCAGAAAAATTGTTTAATGCATATAGCTTTTCACACATTTTTTATTTCGCGGAAATGTTAACTATGTCAAGTATGACTGTATAGTGTATAATGAGATAAATGAACTGACAGATAGTTAATTTATTTCAAGGACATTATTATAATACATCGATTTTAAAATGTTATATACATTTATAAGATTAATATTGATATTTAAAAATTTGTCGAGCCTAATCAACATTTTCCTATTGATAACCAAAGTAGTTATTGGGTAAAGAGTAGAGACTTCGTTTCTCTCTCAGTTTTGATGTTTGAATAAATTGTTTTTAAACTATTATTAATAGATACTATATTTTACATTTATTTCCAGATTAAATGCTATACATGAAGATGATAAAGTTGTGTCTTTCAAATTGAGTTTATGAAATATACATTAAAAAGCATATTTTTATATTTTCGTTGTAATTATTATTAAATGTATATAGAATATAAAAGAATTAAGAAAATAATGATAATAATAATAATCATAAAAAATTAATGGTATACAATATTTTACTAGTATGATACGTTAAAATAATTAAACAATTTTATGAACTTGATTAATATTTAAACGTACGTTAAAATAATGAATTTTATACTTGTATATTGCTTGTATATGGTTATATCTAATGATGTATTGACGTATGATCTTAACCTTTGACATTAGATCTCTGAAACAGTATGGCTAGATTCCTATAATATTTATGATATAGATCATCCAAGTTTATTTTTAAAGTTGATTGAAATCCCTTGGGTCATATAATTTGTAAAAACTACCTCCTTTATGGGGTTTTTCACAAGGCCACTATTTGCAGAGGGTAGCTAAAACCATTTTATTTGGCACAGTGGATCTATACTTAGCTTTCAATCCTATCTCACGTCTGATAAAAATTAATATACGACGTAACTAAATGTATAGTGATGTACCATTTTCAATACGTAATCATTTTTTCAATTGTAAATTCAAATTAGTTTATCGATTTGGACTTATTATATTTACTTATAATAGTTTATTGAATGTTTCCGTCTCCACGTAAAACATTTACACGCGAATTACATCATTTTTTTGTTGTTTATAATTCTAATTCCGTCATAAATTTTTAAATTATTATTCAACAAAAAACATGTACACATGTGACACGTATAACGTGGTATACCTACCTACATTTTAAATCAAAATAAATAAACAAAAATGAAAATATGTTCAGCGAGCTCTACTTTATGGACATATTTTCGGTATTTGTTTATGTTTGTTATATTATATTATTATTATTATTATTTTATGTGCGAGATTATACCCGCCCATGTTTCACCTTCTTAGTAATAGTATGTGAAATGTGTATCGTGTGTGTGTGTATACGTATAGTGTATATCGGCCCATGTTTGGTGTTACTGGTTATTTTCCACCTCTTAGTTTGCCACTACCAATGCACCGCGGCAAATCCATAAAGAGTAACCACTGCAGCAGCGTTCAAATGCCCAAAATTAGTCATATCGTTGACGGTTCAAAACCTTTCCTGTCCTGGCCGTTTAACGAGTTAAGAAAGTGATCCGTATTCCGTGATGTTTATACTATAGAACTATATAGTCTCATCTTACAGCGCGTAACCAATTTGTCTTTACTCAATTAATTCGTCAGTAGTGATATTTTAATATTGTCCTTTCTGCTATACATCCTCGGGAATTGTCCTAAAACCCTTTCATATAGTGTTTAATATGTGTTAAAAATGTCATTTGTTACCTATACTTAGCATTACACGTTATAGTCGCTCTTTGCGTTCGTATACCTATGTAATTTAGTTAATATACAATTCAAGGTTCAAATTAACAAATGACAGAGTTTTGAAAAAAGTATATTCTAAAAATGCCGGACGGAAAATTTAAAAAAAAAATCTTGTTCACGATATATTCGTTGGATAAAAATTCCGGAAGAACTCTTTGATTTTTATAGTGATATTTCTGTACTACCTGTTATCTTATTGAACTCAAACATTTGCTAACATTTGTACAATTTTAAATTAATTTAACACTTGACTATCAACCACGCCATTACTTATTACTTATTAGTATTAATGAATTATATGCAAAATATAAATTAACTTTTAATTTGAAAATCATACGTTATGTTTTAATGACAGAATGTTAACTTTGATATTTATTATACTCTACCTCTCTTGAAGTATACATTATTGAAATATCTTCTAACTGTATAGTCGCTACTTTTTTTACACTTAAGTTCGGTATTAAACTTTTATATTAGAAAAACCATAAGTTCGGATAAATTTTGAATAACAAAAAAACTTATTTTGAACTTGATCTTCATTTAGCTTGAATCTTAAACTATTTGTATTTATTAAAGTTCAATTATAGGTGTTCAAGAATTAATTCCAAATATATTTAGTTGAAATATTTTATGTCACAAAGTTGAAATTCGTTCATATTTATATTGTATCAATATTTGAATTTATTTTATAAATTCACTATTGTAAAACAAATAACTCCTATACAAAAACCTTGGAAGTAGTAAACTAGTAATTAGAAATTACATTATATTACAACAATTTAAAAAGTTATCTTTTAATTTAATTTTAATTTATATTTTTCTATCAAATACATTGTATAACTTTATAATTTATGATATTACATTCGATAAAAAACGTCGAATCAATAAATAACACTTACTATTTTTCATTATTGGTACACACAAATGTGATTATATGGTGATTTCGACTTATAATAAAAGTGTGTACTTTATAGTACATCATTATATCGGTACATGTGAACAAATACATAATAATGATTATAATACATAGTATAAACAGTACTCTACATAATATTTAGGTAAACCCGTAGAATATATTACTTTGAAGCATGTATAAGGCAACGCATAATAAAACCATATATAGTACTTTATTTGATGGTACTTTAATTATCCTTATCGTTTGCACCGGGTTCATAAGTATGACGATGAATATAATATACTTCAAAAGGCTTCTCTTTCAATTTTGAAGTCGTCATAGTTTTCCTTGCTTACGGATGATGTGGAGCGGCATTTATGACTGAATATTAAAATAGTTTATGATTTATGTTAAATGCGGTTTGTTTCACGCAGATCAACCTTTTGCATTTTAATACGTCAATGAAACCACAATAACGCAACGTCCCAAGTCGCCGAATAAATAAAAATTAAAACATTTCAATTTTATTCCAAAGACTTTAATAATAATGTTCAAAGAATTGTACGGAGGAAATCCAAGTACCTACCTTATCGTCACGGTGGTGTGGCCGGGTTATTTACTCTTATGTAGTATGTGATGTGAGTCACGCGAAGAAAACATACGACCTACAACGGCACTACTTACGATGACTCACCAGTCATCACACCAACCCCTAAGGACGATACCACTATATAGTCTGTGCAACAACATAGCGCGTGACTAACCCACTAATAGTAAAACGTGGTGGTCGGGGACACTATATAGCTGATGTGTACACATTCGCTAGAGGTTGTTTTTGTTGATATTTCGTGTAAAATTTTGGCCCTGCCTGAGCCCGTCGGATTATCAAACCCATTATGTGTCTACAATAAGGGTTCGATACTGCAGTTTTGACAGATATTGGGAATAAACGTACTATGTTATTCGTTATTTTTCCCGCATTTATAACGCTATAACTATAAGAAGTTAATACATTTATAAATCCCGGTACGTTATAAGCATACGTTAGGCATAATTTTGAACTGGTAGCTTGTATAGATTTGACCCTGGGGATAATCTTCGTCCTGGTATACTATATTGTTTTCGTTTCAGTTTAAATTTAATAAAATAGTTAATTCACGTATTACATTTAGGCACCCATATTATTAATATAGTATATACATACATAACATAAACCCAAATTGATTCTAAAATATGAGGGGGCTTAAATTCCTATGTTATATCCTACATTGTACACCGACTTATGAGAGGGATTAGCCCCTATTGCCTATTGGTTCACATTACTTGTATAACATTAAAGTCTATTGTCATTTTAATCGTATTAACAACAAAAATAGGTTTTAAAAATAGTCAAGATTAAAATTGATTCAGTATTTTCACAATCACATTCGATTATATTTTATTTTAATATTAATTGTTTAATAGTTTACTAAAGAATCAATTAATAATTCATCAATAATACTCTCTTTTTACTTGAATTTTTAAATATTTACTTGATTATATATAATATATAGGTACACGATACAAAATAAATGCTATTCCAATTACTTACAATATTATGTACACATGTTGTATAGTATACGGCCAGAATTGTCTAGTTATTTAACGCAGAACTCTTCTTTTAATGAACTAAAATAACTAAAATATATAGCATTTTGGTACTTAAAATATAAGTTATCAATAAAAACATACAACTCTAAGTTCTGACGGCTTAGTTTTAATTTATATTATTATTCTATTTTCAAAGTTAAAATAAAATACATTGCACGTATCATGTATAGTTATTAGCTTTTTATTTATAATTATAATTTATAATATGGTTGTTTAGCCATTTTCTGAAAAAACGATGAACATTGTATAAGCAGAAGTCTAAAGTACAGTTGTTCGATTTATCTATTTATGAATTCTGATTAAATTTACCAAGTGCTGTACTCTCGGATGTCTCAGAATAAGTGACTCACCACATCGCGTAGAACAAAATAGTTCTACCACTAACTGAATTCAGAAGGAATGGACCAAATATTAGTAGAATAATATTAGGGCAATAATATTATTCCTTCATAAGTTTTTAGCAGATCTCCATTGCATGATTCATTTAAATGTTCACTTTTAGGCTTCAGCTTTATTATACGGAATAAAAAGAAGATATTTGTAGTATTATCACGAGAACAAGTACACGTAGAAATGCAAGGACATAAAATTTCATTTTATACCTATAAATAAAGTGTTTAAATACAAAATTTTGTTAAACGTTACTAATAATTTTTATCTAGTTTTTAAAATTTAAATATTAGTTCATTCATAATTATTAAGTATAGTGCGGAGAAAAACAGTTATAAAATCATAATTAAAATATTCTTTTCAAGTAGTTATTATAATTACTTACATAGTTTTCACTAGTTTGAATTGAATGAATGTTTATTATTTTATTACAGCGTATGAGAAGCGATTCTTCTCAAAAGGGAAATCTCATATTGTTGTAGTACTAAACTTTTATACTCTATTCGATAGTTTCTAAAAAAAAAAAACAGGAAATGGAGATAATATAAATTGAAATTGTAGTATTCTGTATGAAATGATAAGATAGCACCATACATTATTATTAAGCAGTTGTATAATTTATTTGTATCGCGTAATTATTATTTATAAAATGTTTGTAAACATTTCACATACATATTGTAACGTAAATATTTAAAAGATTTAAAAATACTTTTTAGTTTAGGTTTTATTATTTTTGAAACTTTTATCCATAATATACTGTTATGTATTTTCTCTAAATAATATATACTAGTTTTACTCCCCTGCTTATGTTAAAATAATCAAATCTTAATTAGCAAAATATTATACGCATGGTACATGAATATTTAAAAAGATAAATTAATAGAGTATTTTTATACGAAGATAATAATTGATTCATTTGTCATTGATGTTCCTTATAACATGTATTTTAAACTGTTGATCATTCGAAAAAAGCAAATATATCATTTTTAAAAATATTTATATATATATATATATACATGCACCCAAGATTATTTATTTAAATACAAAGAATTTTTATTATATATTTTTCATTGACACGGAAAAAGTGTCACATAAATGAAATGTGTACGTACCTCTTAAACGTACGCACAAGTTTATAATTGTTTAACTTTCAATTTACTAACTGCATTACAAAATAATATGTGAGAAATAAGTATGGTCAACCGTCATGGTTTTCTATAAAGTGTTTTGTTTAAAATGTCGCGATAAAATTGTAAGTAATAGATATTATAAGTAGAAGTTATTATGAATATTTAAGTATAAAACCTAAGAAATTGTATTAATACTATACATTTTGTAGTACATAATATATTAGTAAGTGTGAAACTATAAAAATTGGTAAATATTACAAATAAAATATTATTAAATGATAATGGGTTTGTGCTCCCAGGTATGTCTGCAGTTTAGTCCAGTATTTATATTAAAATCATTTTTAAGTATTTCATTCCTTTAGTACTTTATCTGGTAGGTAATTATAATATTGAAAAAATAATTTCATGTCGAACAACAAAAGATTCATAAATCACAGTTTTATCAGCAGGTGATTTCTGAGGTTACACAACGACAACTGTCAACTGAAAATGTTTTCGATTGTTATGTGTAGTCCACAGAAACAGTATCGAGATAAAAACAATGGTTACGCCCGAGAATAATGTTCATGGTCTATACTATTAAACAAGTTATTTATAAATATTTGTACAACAGACCAAAATAATTAAATTTTTAACGGCAAGAAATACTTCAGAAGTTTTTAATAATTGATGTAGTGAAATTTCTTCTTAAGAATACATCTAGTTTTTTTTTCGAATTTATACTTGAACGTATTATACGGCAATATTCTTAAAAAGGATTCAACATGTCATTAAGTTAAGCTGAATTCTGTAACATTACAATTTATAGAAATAGCGGTTTGGTATAAGCTTAAGTACGCATCACGCATAAATGATACCTAAAAAGTCAAAAGTGTATTGCCGAATGTTTAATGCGATAATAATTGATAGCTGATGAATAAAGGCTATATTGGTTATACAATAATGAAATATTTTTGTTTATTTATTTATTAATATTTTGTAGTTGCAGATTTTTCTTGTAGAAATAATTCTCAACAAGTGTAATATGTCTTTAATTTTAATTGTGTATGTATTGGTATCTTATTTAGAATATTGCAATTATTTAACGAAAAATAAAAATTCTATATTGCCTAAAATAAGTATATTTATTGATTAAGTCATTCTTGTGAACATTGTACACAGTTTATTAAGATTGTTTTTTACGTGTAATACAATGAATCATTGTTTTTCCGATATAATGTGATAACACTGATAAGTGATAATACAATATGTAATTATACATACGCTCCTGATGTAGATGAATTCGATTTAATATTTTTCTTAAAATCACTCAACAGTTACATAATATTATTATATTTAACAAATTCGCTGAACATTTAAGTGATAGAAAATTGATCTCCATATTATGCAAACCGCAAGTTAAATAGTATAATAGTATACGTATGTCTTATAGTTATTTGTTTAAATTGTATACATTTAGTTGACGTTTATAGTATAATAAATATTAAATAAAATTGTAATCAATATATTACAAGTACTCGTATATAGAAGTTATTCAGTATTTTGTATAGTTTAGTAATGACATCATCACATACCATCAAACGAGATTAGCTCACTTTATTATTTCCTCGTTAAGTAAATATACAATACATTAACTATACATTTTTTTACGTTTGCAAATATGAAATATTTTACATTTCATGAAATATGATTTATGTATATATTTACTTAAGTCTTCAATATTACAGGATAATAAATTATTAAATAAATAAATTTACTTATTACCTATGTTGTCTTATGATACATGATGTAATAATGTATATTAATACAGTTTGGTAATTTGATTTTGTATGTGCTAGTTAATACCTACTGAATATTAAGCTGTAAGTTATTATGAGTTTATGAGTACGATGATAATTAATAATATTGTGAAATAAATTGTATTCTGATACACATTTTCATAGCGTACAGAATTTAATGGAATATTTTGATATTTTTCAATTGGAACCCTAGATAAGTGTCATTTATCCAAGTTTTATCTTATATATTATTAATTCATTTTCCATTAAATTATTTAAGTATTTGTCATTTAACAGTTAAACATATTGATAAATTAAAATGGAACAGCTCACAGTTATTATAAAATAATTCAAACTTAATCGAATATGTTTTGATATATTATAAATATATGTGAAATTATTATTGCATGTTATAGTAACGAACAACAAACTTATGATATTTGATTTCACTCATTTGTTTTTAATTACTTAATACAATAAACACATATAGTATAACATTTTTTAGGTTCATGATTTTTATCACGTTTAAATACCTACACGTTTACAATTGTTAAATTTTAAATATTAAAGTCTTAAAATATAACACATTTTTATATTTTAATACCAAAGTCTCATTTTAAACATTATTGGAATCTGAAAGGATAATAAACGGAAAATTTCGTAATAAACTAAAATTAAAAGTTTCATTATCAATAGTCGAAAAGTATAGACTTTAGGTAACTTATTCAAATTATTACATAATAGTGCTTTCGTCGGCGAAACTACCGAGTAATAAAATTTTTCCAAAAAACTGCAATTACATTCTAATAATAACATATAATGGATTACGGATTCTACAAAAAACATCGACTAAATAAAATGTATGATTAATATACATTAACTAATCACGGCTCTGTGTTTCCCAGTGATTAGGTAATCTCAACTCAATGAATTTACCAACATTTTTTTCAAGGGCAAAAAAAGTATCAATTTTGCCCTCAATTTATGCAGCTAAACATATCTTTGACGAATGCCAAATGTAAAACTATCACCAGAAAAAATACCAATCTTTCATTTACTTTTATGGAACCTCTTAAAATCTAAGCTTAATGTATGCGTCTCAACTATCTATCAGATCCACAGCCGATTCCAGGCTATGAGATAAATTATAAAACAAAAATAATGACCTTCTTCATTATGATTAGGCAATTTATTTGTATTTTTTATTTATTTATTTATTTTTCTATAGTCTTATTAGTTATTATTCTCAATGGCCAGAAAATCGAAGCCGAAGAAAACCATTTGAAACTGAGCGTGTTTTGATTTTCGTTGTCTCGCTTCTCGATCAGGACATTGTGGCGGAAAATGTACAGGGTTCAGGATATCATTTGAGCTTTGCATAGGTAATTTTAGCAGATATATTTAAAACGACGATGAATGTACTCTTACAATGGTACGTCAATTATTTGTGATATAATACATTTTGATTCAGTATAGGTAGTCTGAAAATCATATTTTATGACTGTGTAATTCGATAGTTTATTCAATTCATTTTGTACAATTCACTTAAATTATAATAATAACGATGAATTTTGAATTTTAAAAAAATTATTATGTTATTATAAGAAAATGGTAGATTTCATTTCATATTATATTAGATAATATAATTATATAGATTCACAATATTACGAAAAGAAAATACGGGCAGTATAATCCTCTGGAAATTGCAATGATTTACGATATAATTAATTTCTTGTTAACTATTGAAGTTATTTCGTTCATAATCTATATAATTCGAATAATTAACACCGACTGGTTCAAATAAAATAAATTATTATTATGCGTTGATAATATTGTTAATCTTTTTGATCTCAAAAGATTAACTTTATGTTTTCTCCATAAATAAATGTTGAAATAAAATAAGCGTTAATGGCAAAATATTTTTTTAAAAATATTCATAGATGAGTTTTTTAAATATTATTTTAATGTATTGATGTAAATTATCATCAACACACAAACACAAGAACAACCCAAAACATTAACGTGTTGGAAAAAGGAAGTATCATTAGCGTACGTCATGTGATTATGAGGCTAGTATAGTAGTTCACATATTAATAATTAGTTTGAATTTTTGATTTAAATTTGTTTTAACTAATTCTTAGTTTTATCCGTGAACAATTGCAAAACAGCAGTAAATCAAAAATATTTAATAATTCAAATTTTATTTTGTTCGCCTCAAACTAAAATGATCGAGGATTGAGGTTGATCGAATAAAATGTAGGGTACCAAGTAATAGCACTTCAAGTGTACTTAAAGTCTTCAAAATTAAGAATTGTTTGAATTTTTAAATCACATTTAGCACTACCCTATGGTTTTAGTATATTATCTGCTTTAAAACGAAAATTGTTTTTTTTTTATACTGAGACGCAACCAGGAGTTGGGTAAATATGGGCGATTTAAAGCAAAATCATTTGTACCAGATGAAATCGTTCATCATCTATCCGGCTTTATAAGTTTCTATAACATTATTTCACTAAGTTTTGTTATTGGTGAATGGTGTATAATATTTATGTCTTTAAGGTCGACTAATTAGTTGAATAACCTGCAACAAAAATTCCATTAAATAAGAATAACTATAACAAGAGCCGGTAATAATTATGTAATAATATATAGAATAATAAGTTATTTATTGTTCATAAAAGAACAAGGGCTACATTGTATAGAAACTAATTGATTATTTCAAACTTGTCATATTGTATATTATTTTGTGTAGGGTTGTATTGTATTACCAAAGATTGACGCCGAGACAATAATAGAATAGTACTTACAGACTATATAGTTAATGTAATTTAAGATAACAATTATAATTATGAATTATGATTTTTGTGTTTATATTTAAATACAAAACAATCGATGAAAGTTTAAAATCTCCAAAGAAGGCTTTGTAAGGACATTATTTTGATTTAAAATTTAAAGTTTGAATTTGATATTTGTGAATTTGTAATGAGCCATTTTATGCGAATTAAAATATTTTAAACATAAAAATTCAGTAGGTAACCATCATGTTAGTTAGCTAGTAATTGAGCGAAGGATTTAAAAAATTAAAAACAATCTCAATCAATATTAACGTAACAGTAATAATTAGATTCTCTTCATTGATTTACTATAAAATAAACTTTTTGCTTTACTTATTCGCTTTAATTGGTTTTCGCTGGTCAATAAAACCTATTTTAACTTGAATAATCATACTACGTACCTATAGGTATAAACGTAAAATATAAACACATTTTAAATTGGTATGTTCTTATAAATTATGTAATCTAATGGTAATTGGTTGCTCTACCAAAGGAAGCTCCAAGACAAGGGGTCCAAAATACATCATGTGCTATTGTGGTCTGTGTAATTATTTTATATTCTACTATTTATACATTAATCCTGTATATTACTGCAATACAAAATATTACTATGATTATATTTTATCATATTGGAGGACGACGGATTTTAAACTGTTCTATAGAAAACCATTTCGACTGATCGAATCCTCATTTACGTATTTGATTTGAACTGTTGAAGAGGTTTGACTGAATTCGACGATTTTTTTCAACACGTCATACGACAATTTATCAAATTAATTATTCTCATATTATGGTACCTATCTATAACATTACACAATTATAAATAGTTTTATAATTTTTTTTGGATATTATTCTGGTACGCTCTATATGAGTGATTTCTGAGTCATCAGTGGTGAGTATTACTACAGTATAGATTTCGAATTCAACATTTTAGTAATTATACAATTGAGTCACTCTATATACTCACTTGTGGCATTTTATAGGTTTCCGATCACAGGAAATTCTATTGATAAAATAAAACAGTACGTTATATATTATTACATCATTTTAAAATAATACTGTTGTGTATTTGTTCAAAAAAGTTTATAAAAGAGTTGGTTTTTTTTTGATAGTCTGAGTTTGGCACCGACAATTACGATTATTAATAATAAATTACATAATATATTTTCATTGAGCAAAAAATAAATAACTATTGACCATTTATCATAATATTTCCATAGTAAATTTAAAAACCTTAAGTTGTTTGTATTAGGTAATATTATGTTCATTCCGAGTATACAATAAAAATATACGAATCATTGTATCAATAATTCTTGTCAACTGCAAAAAATATTATGAATTACGAGTTTATGACTATAATCACGAATTGAATACAAATAGTATAAACATTTGTAGATGGAGCATGTTAGAGTGGTTGTCATTAATAATAATATAGCATGTAGTCAACTATAACAAGACCATAATTGTATGCCATAATATATTTAAATATATCAATATATGTGTATATAATTTTGAAAATATAAATTAAAATTGAACCCAAATGGTGAGAAAACAAATATTTTTTAGGGTTAATTCGATTAAATGTTTGGTATTTTCAATGTACATCAAAGTATCCTTTTATTTGAGTACATTTTTATATGATAACCGAATTAATATTTAAGAAAAATATATTTAAATTCAAACGTTTCAAACACAAAAGTTCTAGACATTGTGTAATTACCTACATTTTTTTCATTTTTAAAATTAATTTGAACCTTTTTTATTATTAATACTTACTTAAAATATATTATACTACAATAAAAAAAAATCTAATTAGTGTTTAATAAAATGAATGGAATTGAATAAAAATAATTTATGCTTGGATGATTTTAACTATTTTTGATGTTTTTGTAATAGATGTAATTCATACTATATTACACTTAAAGATTGAAGGTGATTGGTAGTTTTGCCAATTTTGGGTAAAATTAGTCTGTGTGTAAACTTTGTTCAGTTGATTTTGAATAATACAACAAAAGTTAAAAACAAAATATGGAGTAATCAAACTAGATTTTTTGGTAGCTGTGACTACTATAATATTAATTTAGTAGTTGTTAGTGTAACCATACTTTTATGGATTTCGTTGTTTTGTAAAACAACAAATATTTTTACAGAGATATCTTAATGGTAAGATAAAACAAAATATTTCTAAATTCTACTTAATTATGATATATTATTTATCATTTAAACAAATGCATGCATTTGTATAGTACCTATTAATAAGTATGCATTTAAGTGTTTTTGGGAGTTTATTAACCGGGTACACAAAAAAAAAAATAAGTTATTTTTATTGTTAAGAGAAAAAAATTGGTGATTATTATTGTCTTAAGGTTTCGTAAATCATAAATATATTACAATGAGTCATTCAATTATTATAATAAAAATAACACAACTATAGAACATTCGATAGTAGTGTTCGATAATGCAAAATCAAAATAATTACATGAATTATAAATTATATTATCCTATTTGTATAGGTACGACATATACGACACTATAACGTATAGTATAATAGAAGTGAATGCGAACATCCATGTGAACATATTATGTGAATAACATTTATTTTTTGTTTTGAATTTATAAAAATGAATACGGTATGTAAAAAATTGATGGTGTTTTGATTTGTGTTTAGCTATTGTTTTCATGGCAAATTAGAATATATTAAATATCTTTAATCAACATATAATTAAGCGCTACATCAAGAAGAACGTAACCTTTCCACTAAACAGTCTTAGTATATACATATACACATGCTCTGCGTGCGTGTAGAATAACTGTCGTTTCCGCTTCTTAACGATTAAGGATCCAAAAATATTCTCGTTACTTCGAAATTAGTTGTTGTATTTTGAATAAATAGTCATGGTAGACAAGTTTTCCTTTGCGTTGCGCGTCGGTCAATTCATGCCGTTCACCTCGCACACGTGTGTTCCTTCGGCAAGCGTATTTTCATAGTGTTATTTTATCTAGAGCTTTGAACAAACAAGCTCGGATCACAACAATCTTATATTATAATATCATTATAATATTGTTGACGATGCGAAATCAAAAAATATATCTTTTGTAAAAGTGAACATTGGCTGCAATTTTCTTACGTGCAGCTTACCACATTCCAGTCCAACGACGCTCATTGACGCATGTCGTTCCGTTGGCGTACTTTTCTGGGTAAATAATCGCTAAAAAGAATATGCTTAACATATAATATACGTGTATAGGTATTATTAGAAGGTACTTCTCCCAATTTACGACACGGGTCATTGTCTTTTATTTTCCTCTTATTTTTTAATCAATCGTCCATAAAGGTTACACGACACGGACTCATCACACGTATAATAACCATCTGCATTTCCTACCGACTATAATACCTGCAGGCTATGGGCTAGCTTACACTATACAGCAAGGATGGCGAACATTTTGATAATTGCGTGTCAAATCAAAATGCTTGGTTTGATTTTATTTACCTCGCGTGTCAGACATTTTTCAGATAATTTTTTTGCTTGAAAAATAATTAATTAAATATATAAACATGATTTTGTTTGTTAAGTAAATATTATATATTAAGTTAATAATATCCACATTCCATATTCGTGATGATATCTTATTATTACAATAATAAATTAAAAATAATTTCAAATTATCAATAATTTTTTTGGAAAGTGAAGTAAAACTTATGAATTATACTTAAACTGGCGTGTCACTGAAATAATGTGCACTGTCACCCTGTGACACGCGTGACATAGGTTCGCCATCCCTGCTATACAGGGTGATTTTTTTCTATTTAATATCACTTACTGTAATAATTTTTGAAATTTTTACAACCGCTACGACGTTATAATATATTGTGTTCAGTTTAATTTTTCGTAGGGTTATATTTTCCGAAAGATTTCTATAATACATACGAACTCAATCGATAGTTTATTAGTACATACGAATACTTGGGACTGAGGTGAATGAATTGGGTTGGATGATAATACCCCGTGAAACCCGTGTAGTTGGTTTAATCTTTGAATATATTTATTTATAAATATCAATATCATTATGTATAGATTATTAACCCCTAACTTTCAATATTAGTACACTATACACTTGATATTAATTCAGTTAAGATTATGACATTAATAGTAAGACTCTAAAATTATAGAAATAAGAATAACAATCTGTGTGAGCCAAATATTCTGATACAGTACATAGATAATAAATAAAAGTTCCCAGATGATCGTGTTAATTTGTCAACTTGTAAGAAAGAAACATAATATTGTAGTTAAAAATGAATTCATTATGCTAATAATAACCATAGGTAAATTAAAAATGTTTAAATATAATATAATAGTGAGAATTTTATTTAATCATTTGTTATACACTAATACAAATGTTTGTATGAAGTTATAAGCTATAGTTGTTAAACTGAAATTAGTTACCCAGGAAATCTTGAGATTATTGCATGAACCTACCAAATTTACCAGAGTGTATAAAGTTTTATCGATCATATATGAAGAAACTGGAACTATCTTTCGTTAATTAATTCAGAAAGTTACCGAAACATTGATGTAACTAAAAGATTTTTATCACTAAAAGCAAAATGTTGATAGCAAAAACATACATTGTAGTATTTATTATTGTACCTTCCCTGAGAAACATGATAACATGATATACAAGTGTCTATTTGGTTGTTGATTAACATAGGTACACATATTATAATATTAATATATTGTTATATAAGTAGATTCCCAGAAATCTGGAAAATACTTTAGTGAAAGTCTACAAAGGGAAATGGTTTTATTTTTTGTAGATGTTTAAATTTATGCGTATACGTTAAACTAATTGTTGAGAGATTTTTTTTTGATAAAAAGTGTTTTTTAGTTTTTAATATCGTAGGTACATATAATACCGTTATAATTAAATTATTAAATGATTCTTTGCATTATCATATAAATTTTAAACATTTACTTGTGCTTCGTAAGTTTAGTTAATGAAGTTTATTTTGGCATAAATATCAACGATAAGTGTTAAACAATTTTTTTATTAAAATATAATTTTACTATAGAGTTAATGTTTTATAAGTTTTTTAGTCTTTTAACCTGACCTATACCTATATACTTATAGATATACGTATCTATAAAAAAAATTAATACAATAACAGAAATGTTATAATTTTATTATTATTAGTCCGTATAGTCGTTACTTATTTAGTGTACGAAGTATACCTATTTGGCAAAGTACATATATGAATATACCGGATTGTTTTTTTTTATTTAAATTAAAATGTGTAAAATTAAGTTGAAAAATATATATTATTAAACCATAAAGTAGCAATAAAACGTACCAAAAGAACGTTTCAAATTAATGTTTCTTCGTATCTTAATTATAATTATAATTTGTTTTATGTTGCAGAATGGGAGAAATTAAGAAAAATGATATTAAACTCAACTAACCATGATAGGCTTTCGTGTTTTTAACGCGTATTATCATTTGTGTTTCTCTTATATAAGAGTAGGATAGGTGAGGTTATCTATTACTATTATTATGACACGCAGTGGAAATCATAATTGTATAAGGGACAAATTCTCGAAAACTGGACACACAATTGACACGCCTTGCCGCACCTACAGGCGGCTATAGCAGCTTAAAAGTGTAATCGTTTAACCACGGATGTAGGTGTATTTGCGCATTTATGCAAATAATATGAAGAATGTATGTCAATCGAATTATAGAAAATGTAAATAGTCATTAATACAGATCATATTCGTTAATAAAATACGTATATTGACAATAGTTAAGTTTAAATTATTTTACTAGTGATATTTTTAATTTTGTTAAAACATTTGAGACACAAAGTATACAATAATTAATACATTTTTTTAGCGTCTTTTTGATCCTAAAATATTTTCAACAAAAAAGCTAATTTTAAACATTTTGAATATAATTTCTGAGTCCATATTATTAACTTAAAACAAATATTAAAATTAATCTTATCTATACCATCATATTGCTGTGATGACATTCAATGGAATACGGAATATACGTTTTTAAACATAACTATAAAATATAATTATTAATTAATGAATATTAATTATTTTATTTATTAATATAAATTAATTTCAATTTTTAATTATTTTACTTTAGTATAGAATATTGTGAAATCATAATAATGTTAATTTATCTTTACAGATAAATTAAAATTATCATAAAATATAGATCACTTAGATTTTAGTTGTTTTAAGGTAATATTATAAAATATAAACTACCAATATTATTTGTGGTACCTTGTTAGTATATGCTCAATACATGTTCATCTTATACAAATCATATTGATCGAATGACTAAAAAATACGCTACTTACAGTTTATGAGTAAGTTATTTCCTAAATTATACAATATATTTTCTTGAAATATGTTTTCATTTCGCATTGTCCTGAATATTATGCTTGCTAACGATTAATTGACCTAGGTTCTTGGTATATGGTTGGAAATTTTATGAATTATATTTTTCAATACATCTTTTGCAATACTTTTCTAAAATACAGCACACGCACGGATATGATATGAGATGTTTGAAAATGGATTGTCATGGGAATTGTGACGAAAACTAACTTAACATTAACTTAAATTGATTATTACGAAATAAGTATATTCATAGAAAGCAATTAATAATTTATAGCACATATTTGTTTAGTATATTATTTCCAATGAATCAACATCAGTCTTACAAGTAAAATATAATATATTTATCTAAGTATCAATAATTAAAATTATAGAAGCGTTTAAGTGCACCAGAGTATGAATATGTTTTTTTTTGTCCATTAAAATTAGAAAATGTATATTATTTATTTGACTACTTCATACATTAATTAAATGCATTTAATATTTTCACAGTAGATGGTAGAAATAATGATGTGATAACGAGTGCTGCAGATTTAAGAAATCCAATAAAAATGAATTGGGCATGAAATATGAAAAGAAAAACCCAATTATACACATGGAAGTCATTATGTGTCTATGTACCTATATATGTGTCTATATATCTATGTACAATCTATGTGTACATAGATTGTACATAGATTAAATATAATATGATTTTGATTGAGTGAATAAATTAGTGTAGGAAAATGTATAAGTAGGTACTCACTATTCGAATAGGTATCGTTCATCGATTAATCGATTTTAAAATACAAATAATTGTATATTATTACCATCCATGTAGGTACCTATTTTCCGTGCGTGTCATATTTATTCGTTTGTTTCAGCGACATGAATATGATTTCATGCCTCCAGAGGTTTCAGCTCGACTGCGGTAGGTACCTATATCTATATAATATATAATAATAGAATCGAACAATAACGTGATATTGGGGCTTATTTCGTACCGGAAACAGCCGAGAAGACGTATCAGCAATCGGACGAAGAAGGCATATCATATATTTTTCTTCGACCTGTTGGACGTTTGATTATAAGATTTCAAGTCATATCACGTGCTTTGACGGCAATGAAAATAATCAGATGCGAGTTTCCGGATACACTTTTACAATATAAAAACATAATATTGTATTATTAATTATTATACTATTTTGATATTCGATATCGGTATTATGATACCTACGGAGATTTCATATAGACATAAGGTGTTGTATTTTTATTCACTACTATTTGAATTACTACCCGGGCTTGCACGAAAAAGTCGACTCAGTAGTCAGTTGTTTGCTGCGGGAGTACAAAGAATAATACTGAAGAACGGTTATAATTTATATTTATTTTGTTAAGAAAAAGGTTTTTATGTAAAACGTTAACTTTGACATCCTTCTGTAAAATATCTATAAGAAATTTACTATTATCGATACTTCAATAATCATGTATAGCTTCGACATTAAAACATTATTCGAATGTAATGGAAGGATATCTTTAAATATTTTGAATAAACCCACCCCAATAGTGCACTCAACTCGTCAGCTACAAACGTGTAGATAGAGCCATTAGTTAAATTTATATTATAACATTTTAGAATTTATATAATAACGGTCAAATATAAATGTATACATTTTTATAAAAGTAAATGGTCGTGGTAAATTATTAATCTTAGCCAATGGCTTAGTTTACGGATGAATTTCAAATGAAAATATTTTAAATCGTTGTTAGTAGAACTATTCACTTTTAACATTTTTTAAGTAGTTCATACATTAAAAATATATTTTTACATGAACGCGAGAGGCTCTGACATATTTATTACACAGTGCGGATTTTATTAGTTTTAGAAAGTTTTCCACTAATAATCGTACAATTTCTGAGATTAAATGCATTTTAACTGTGTTTATTGAATGTTGATTTAATTCGATGACTTAATAAATGTCAGATGACTAACATACGGAAAAAGACAAGTGTTAAACAACAATGTGTATAGATGCGTTTAATTATTTTGATTTAAAAAAAAAAATTGTTTTTTCATTATAAGCCTGGAGCATATTGATATTACGAAGTATTAGGGATCGTTTTAACTTTTAATATATTGTGTCTCATAATTATTATAAATACATATTATTATGAATTGCTGAGATTGCCTTGCCGGATCAACTGTACACAGAAAATCCCAGCTATTAAGAATACCAAAAGACCGTGAGATTCTCTGTGAATATTCTATACATTATATACATAACAAATTCTGAATTATAAATGTATATTAGCATACGGCGGCGTTCAGTACAGAAAATGATGACGTATCTGTAGCGTTTAATGTTATTCGTTTTCTTGTCCGACCGAATGAAAACATAAAAAAAATGTCGATGACATGTGCGGAGGCAACGAGTTAAAATTGCAATAGTTACGGCTTGTGAGTTCATTAAAATATTGAATACAATTATAATACTGCTATATTATATTAATATTTTATTAGCGAAGGGGAGATTAACGAGGTCTAATTATGCAGTTTCATCGCGACCAATTCACACTATTGTTCATATACATGCATATCGCACATACGAGTATAAACACATAATATGTAGTATCTAACTATGGTTATCTTTTTATCTATATACTTATTCATCTATCTACGATAAATGTAATGAGATTTCAGATTTACAGTCGGGACTGTGAATTCGTACAATGCGCCACGTGCTCGGTGAATGTTGTTCCACAAGCGACAACCGAATTTACATCTGATTTTCTGTAACCTATTCTCATCCTTATTTATATAAACTAACGGGTCTTTTTTATGATGTACCATGCAGCTGACCACATTATTATTATTATTGAAATGTTTACGTTTTTTTTCATCTAACTGTTCCATATACTTCCCTGAGTGACCCCACGTTAACCATTTTTGAGTAAATAATTACATAATTTAATTTTTAGTCTGAGAATTGATATGATACTATTTTTCCAAAATTTCAAATATCTCCAGGCCGAGATCGGATAATTCAGCTAGTATAATGATATTATATTATACGAGTAAAACAATTTAACACACTGCCGTGCACAGGGACAGAATAAAGAGAATACTTTATGAGGGGTATTCTAAATGAACGATGAACCCTTCAAACCTACAAACCGACAAACCCATAGGAGGCTCATATCTTCCTTATAAGCATTATCGACTTAATTCTTTTAATCCTATATTACATGATATATTTAAACTAACGAAATACATTCGTTTTAATAAGATATTGACAAATCAGCATTAGGTATTTATTGGTGATACATTTAGTTAATTTATATTACGATTTTACTTCATCCTGGAATAATAAACGGGAAAATTAAAAGTTAAATCAAATTAAATATATTTATCAAACTGTTTGATTGATTAAGTGAGAGAATGTATACGGAAATAGAAAGTAAACACTAAATCAATTTTTCAATATATTTTATACATATATTTTTTAAATAGTGTTAATATTATTTTATACTTATAAATTTTATGCAAACCGTAAGG
Organism: Chaitophorus viminalis; assembly: GCA_025469195.1. Classification (NCBI taxonomy): domain Eukaryota; kingdom Metazoa; phylum Arthropoda; class Insecta; order Hemiptera; family Aphididae; genus Chaitophorus; species Chaitophorus viminalis. The sequence goes on along the minus strand of JAIPRK010000159.1, from coordinate 262,573 downwards.
CAGCAAATGGCAAATGAATTTATATTTTTTACGTTTCAGAGAATTTAATCCTGGGCTCTGATAAAAATATTAAGGATTCTTATTAGCTTTAAATAGTAGTACGTCAGGAAATCAAATCTAGACCTTCTTTTCAAAAATGTTAAAATTGTGTTTGTACCTACCTACCTAGTTTTTTTTGCCTTCATTTTTGTTTAATAAAATATCAATAACAAAACCGTTTACCGTAGGTATCTATAATAAATTAGCGTAAAAATGTATGATTAGTGTGTGTAATGTACACGAATTCACGAAAAACAATGAACTGTGTAAGGTGCGACGACGATTATTCATTATATCAGCAGATACTAGATATTACCTTGTTACCAAATTTTGAAAAATGTCTAATAAATAGGAAATTTCGAAATAATTTTTTAAATTGTATTTTTGAAACTTGCGACTAAAGTGTTTTAAATTGCCAATAAGTAATAATAAGTACAATGCGTTTGACGAGCATCCTTATGTTTATAATTTAGTATTGAAATTTGAAGATAATGACGAAAGCGCAATCCACTTATTTTGACATCTTACTTATCGATTATAATACGTAAACTGATAATATAATAGTACAATTAAAAATTAAACATATTCTTATTTTTTTTTTCGTAGTAATTTGTATAACAGCAGTAAACAAATACGGCACATGGAGGGATTTATTTTCCATATTCTCCCAACCCATAATTACGCTAGTGGTTATGCATGCGCTATTTATTTGAACAATGTATATCAAACTAGTAATTAAAAACGTGTATGATTAGTGCGTAATTCAGACACGTAAACTCATTGCGCTTTACGCTTAGAGACTGGAGTACATTGACTATGAAATGAATGCAAATTTACCGTTTTATATTGTTGTGACTCAACTTCAGAAATGTATTCCCTTCTATTATTCATTTATTATATATTATTATATTGATACGTTTGTACATAAAATTGGTAACGATTTATGTGTAGTTCGATAATAATATTATAATGAATGTGTAAAATTGAAGTCACGTTACTATTTGTTCATTACGATTAATGATTTTTCGTGTTGCAGGGACAACCGCCGCGGACGCGCCATGTTGCAAATATACTTTCTTTGTTGATAAGAAAAAATAAATAATACTAATAATAAACAATTATTCATACATTTTGCATTTAAAAGCAACAAAAAAGTTCGAGGTTAATAGAAAATATTGAATTTTTAAACGTGCAAAGAGTAACTTTGCTTAAAACGCATTAATTTAAGTTGTATAAAATATACACATGTTTAACGAACAATACATAAATCTTTATACTAAAATGAAATATTTAGCTACTCCAAATTAGGTGTTTTTTCGATGATATGCGTCCTTCGAACGCTATAGTGCAAAAAGCACGTATTTTCGCAGTGCATCACATTTGCTTATATAAATATTTATAATAATATCGTATGTTAGTATAACCTGTTGAAGTTGACCGAGTGTGTGTAGACAAAATAATTTTGAGTTTTTAATATTGAAGCGATGAAACATTAAGTACGGGAAAAAAAAAATATAATAACAATAAAACAAAATTATAACACTTAGAAGTATTATTTATTATCTATCACTGTATTATTATACTACTATAGTATAATACAACTTGGTATATATTATCGTTTATCGCAATATTATATTATATATAGTCAAGATAGATGATACTGATTATAGTGTTTTATTTCTTTATATTTATTAAATCTAACAGCTTGAAATATCCTTTATTCAAAATTAATTATGATTATTGAAGAATAAGATAAATTTTCCAAGTTTATTAATTCATTTTAATATTGTTATTTCAACCAACATAGTAATAAAATATTTCAACCGTTTTAATTGTAAAAAAAATATTATAAGTGTACGTATCCCTAACTGATTATTGGATAATATAGAAAAATATTAAGCTTTTATTTTAAGATAAAAACATTCTTTAAGAATGTCTTTAATTTTGATATTTTGTTCATTAAGAAGTATACATTATACGATCTGTTCTACGTACACAATAGTTAATAATCTATTAGTATAAAATTATACAGACGAGAGATAGAAATGCAATGATAAGTATCATTGTATACGAAAAACGATTCTGAACAGAAATGATATGTTGGTCTAAAATGGGTATATAATAATATAGTATTTTATATTTAAATTGAAATATAATGCAATAGTATGCAATTTCGTGAGAATTTAAATTTCAAACGGTCATAAAATTTTTTTCTTATAGTCCAGTAGAAATTGTTTTATAGCTTTTTGAAAAATTACTTATGGATAACCCAGTGTTAAAATTTTGATCCTTAAGTATAAACTGAAAATTTTTTATGAATTTTCAACTAAAAATAACAGCTGGTAAAAATTTCAAGTTTCTGCGACTTTTTGAATTATAACGTATATTTAAAATCATTTAAGAATAAATCACTATTTTATGCAATTTTGTAAAAATTAAAATTTCAAACATTCATAAAATTTTTTTTTAAGAAATTTTTTTTATAGATTTTTGAAGAGTAGCTTATGGATAACCTAGTGTTAAAATTTTGAACCTTAAGTATAAACAGAATAAATTTTATGAATTCTAATCTACAAAATAACTTGCAAATTAGCATGATTTTGACACATTTTATACAAATTTGAACTTTATGGGCTTATAAAAAAAATTGATTTAAACGATCTCTGATATTTTTTAGTTACGATAAGTATAACTTATAATTAACATTGTATTAAATTTTTAAGAGTTTTCGGACAGCCAAATAAATTTTATAGATATTTCAAAAAAAAAAAACTTACAAAAATTGAAAATTTAAATTGTCTATAAATAAGTCAACATTTTTCAAAATACTTTGAACACTTAACCATGTATAGAAAAAGCCAATATAAAAATTTGATGAAAATTTGAAGTGTTTGCGATTTTTCGTTTTTGAGTTAGAGCATTTTAAAAAATTGTATTTTGTCAAAACGTGATATTGCGTAAATTTTCCGTTTTTTCGTAATTTTTTTATCGTTTTTTTCGACGCTTTTAAAAAGTGTTGAAAAAGTTGCATTTTTGACTTGCCCAAGTACCATCTACATTCACTTTCCTTTCAGAGAAGTTGCTGTTTAAGAAAATCAAAGCATTTTTACTACCAAAAAAAGTGTCCTCAGATACAAAAAAAAAAAAACATCATTGTAAAATCAATAGATTCCATTACTCCGGGTCTCCGTTCAGAATCTAAAAAAACCCTATTGCTATAAAACCTACTTGACGTACTAAAAAATCATTTCACGGATTTCCGGAGAATAGATATTATCACGCATAACCGACGAAATTATTTCCAATACGTCTAATGTGTTTTCTTAACTTCTTAATTTTTTATACCCTAATTTCAACTTGTATACTATTTGTAACTACGTAGTTGTAAAAATTTTAACGGTCGCCGTTCGTCAATACACACGTTAGACGTGGGTACGATTCCTAAAGCGCGTCGGTAACTCTATGGTCATCACCGTTGAAATGGTCTCCATGGCCAATGTTACTCGTCTTATTCTTTTGATTTTATTTTAATAAAACCAAATTCTTATAGATTTTGCTCGTACATTTTAATAAATAATTTTTGAAAACATATTCTATTTGTTTTCTTATTTTTATAGTACACTTGAATAATTAAACAGTGTTTAATTTAAGTGTTTTGATTAATAGTTTATTAGAAGACTGCCGTAATCAAGAAGTTGATTCAGATTGAAACAAACACATGATATACCTAACGCCCGTAGCGACATCGTTTTTACTAATAAGGTTAGTTCTTAAAACTTTTTAGTAAGAACCCCTAGGTGCATATTATAGTGTGATATTGAAAAGTGTACCAGTCAGTGGAGTGGTGAAAGGGTTATAGCCGTCATACATGACATTTATTACGATTTATTTTGTAGTTACTATAAAATGTACAATAAATGAAAAACCATAACATTTGCATCTTTAAAATATTTTATTGCATCTTTACGAAAGAGATAATGTGTGTAAAATGTATGTAGTGTATGTCATTGTTCATAAATGTTCACTACGCCACTGTATCGGGTATAAAATACGAATAATAGTATAGAAATAAAATTTACAATAAATTTACAATAAATTTATTTGTAAAAAAATATTTTAATTAGTTTTACAGCAGGAATATTCTTTTCTTTCTATTTTTGTTCATTTTTAAACAGCTGGTACGTAATTTTCAGTTACATAAATGATAAATCCATGCGATAGAAAAAATTAATAATGCGAGTGCAACAATATTATAGTAAAACGTTGTATATTTTGTAATACACACCACATAATAATTTCGTATTTTAAATATCGTATACGAAATTGGTTAATTTTTATTTTACCCTCAAATATTTAATTATTCATTGTTTTGATTATTGTTATGTACACTTTAATGTTACTTCATCTAGCCAGTCTGCGCATCGACTAATGCTTAAATTTTCTAGTATTGTTCTATCATGTATTTTCTAAAAAAAGTTAGGTATAAATAGATTTCGAATTTCAATACAATTTGCATATTTTTTTGCTGATTCACAAGCATTTTCAATGTACAGTTTACACAATTAATTATTTTACCTTTCATGTAACAAAAATAAACAAATACATCAAAATTATCACTTATTACTCGCATATTACGGTTTTTTAATTTATAGAGTAATTATTTCCGGATATGTTGATGATTTTGATGCATATTTGTTAATTTTAACGGCTTTTTATGTAACTTATTTTAAATATTATTTAAAGATAATTTACTAATATTTGTTTCTTAACGTTGTTGTTTTAACCATTGCTTTTAAAAAAAAAAAATTCAGTGGAAAATTTGAGTGGATCAGTTTATATTTATACAAATACATGATATTGAAGTATTAGAACCAAATTTCCTAATAATGTTGGTTTGAATAAACTATTGAGACATTCAAAAGATAACCTCCCCGATTAGACGATAATTGCTTTCAAAAATATTTTATGTTTGGTGTACCGATAGATTTTTTTGTTTCACTAGGAATCTGAACTTTGAAAGGGTATTTTTAAAGTGATTTTAAATCATATAATAAAACTAATCGAAGTATATTATATTGGACATACAATTGAAAAGTAAAAATTTCATTGGCCATAATAATTTACCACTGTGTTACGAAGGTAGTAATTGTATTATATTATAATAGTAGTATAGCATTTTTGTTTGTAATAAGTATTATTGTGATTTAGAATTTTGTATAGCATATGCCCAAATCACCGTCATAAAATGACGTTCGGATTTTTAATCGTGCATTCGTGCAACGGTGGCTCTTCGATATGCCGTTATTATGATTTATTCCAAGTCATAATTTTTATCTCTTTGAAAGTGATTTGATAGTAAAACTATATAGGTAATAATCTTCGACCATATAAACTGTTTTTAAATGTTTGCATGATCACATGTTCAATGAAAATTCCCAAGGAAATCATATAATATCCTTAGTCAAAATCATAATTTCAAAATATTTAAATATAAGATTGTCTAACAAAGCTGAGTCAATCAACGATTCACGAGATAACAAACGAATACGTATAGTGTATTAACTAAGCAAATTCTATTTGCTTATCAATAACAAAAAGTATAGGTTAAATATAGATACTTAAAGACTACATTGTACCTATTATAATAGTAGTACATTGTATATAATTGTGTAAAATATATTGCAAATTCATTGAATAGTTATTTTTCTTTTTTTTTAAATTATAACGTAGTTTTAAGGTATACATTGAACTGGTATTTATACAAAATACAAATATTTCCATTAAAAAACAACAATTATAAATTTTAATAATAATAATTGCCTAAATCTTTGTTGTTTTTTTATAGTGTAGTAATTTAAAACGATAAATTTTATTTCATGATCAGATATTATATACTAATTATATATTATGGTACAGTTAGTGATAAATTGCGTTATTTTATTAAATTACTAGGTAGTTTATGAATTTGCCTACGACTGTAAGTTAAAGTATGAAATAATACATGAAAATTATACTTTAATTAATTATTTTATAGAATATCTAGTTAATAGTTATTCTATACAGCTTTGTATTCTATAACCCAAACGAGTAACGACAGTCGATGGTATCCGTACCTATATTGACATATTGTACTGATGCAACGGTGTTGCCAAAACGTGACGTCACGGGCTACCACGGCTGTAGATAGTATGGTTGCACATCGGCCTATACTACACTATGTTCAATGGTGGCATACGGAAGTTCTTATCTCAGATTCAAAAAAGTTAAGTATTAGTAGCGCTCTTCACGGATGTCAAGTAGAACTACTTGAATTTTACCACACAAAACTTTTTTTAAATTTCTAAAATTAAATGAAATCACAGCATAGCATAACCTAGATGACGTGACTTTTTAGGTCATTTTTCGTTCATTTGATAAGAACTTTCGGTTGCCTCTTTTTCGTAGCTCGATGCGCAACCATACTATCTACAGCCATGTGGGCTACTAAATGTTGGCGACAGAATACTTTCGGAATGGCTCTCGTCTATTAGTTTATAATATAATTTATATTATATTATATATTATGGTCGAAGGTAATAATCATGGGTCCGATTCCTAAAGCGCGTCGACTATTCCATGTCAATCACCGATGAAAGAAATATTCCATGGCCAATGTTACTCGTCTTATTCATTTACCGTCATCGAAATGTTTAATTTTTAATTTTAGTAAAACAGAATTGTTAAGAATTTTGCTCGTGAATTATAATTAATTGTTTTTGAAAACATTTTATTCTTATTGCACATTTGAATAGTAAAACAGCGTTTAATTCATTTAATTCGAGAAACAGATTAAGATCGAAACGAACTACTGTAGGAATGATAAACGCATATGCCTACGCACGTAGCTACATCATTTTTAACTAAGGTCAGTGCTTGAAACATTTTACTATGAACCCCTAAGTGTATATATTAGTGTAAACTTGGGAAGTATGTCGGTCAGTGGAGTGGTGAAAGGGCATTTAATACTCGTATTGGTATTATGGTTGAGTTTTATTTCGACTTATTTTACAAATACTGTAGAATGTACAATAAATAAAAATAAAATTTGCAACCTTAGGATACCTATTTCAATTTATCTTTTTGGGACGATAGACAATAATTTCCAAGTACAAAATTATTTTCACCTTTCACGGAATAAAATATATTTCAAAAATATCACTTTTGTTTTATATTTTATATAATTTTTTAAATTATAGAATAATTTATAATTTAGGATAATAGTAATTATAAAATTAGTTCAACAACATAAAATTTCAATTACATAAAAAAAGCTATAGTGATCACCTTAAATAATTATTAACTGTCTCCGTAATTCGTTACCATAAAATATGATTCGATAATACTAAACTTCAACTGAACTCGATCACTATTGATGTGTTTTTAAATTATAAAAATATTTAATTGAAATGAATAATAGAAATTTAATTATTATTAATTTTAAAATAAAACTTATAATGTAACGACTGTAACAGGAACAATATTAATGTCTCAGGTTATTTCATCTATTTTTGCGCTTTCATTCCACTACTAAGGTACAAATGCACAAAACGAATTTGCGCTTTTGGTCTATTGAAAAAAATAAACAATTTGTGTTTTTTGGGCTTCACCGTTATGTAGTGCACTTAGCAGATCTTATTTCGGTTATTTGCATCAGTTATGTGTCATGTAATAAAGGTGAAAATGTCTTTAATAAATGCATATTTTATTTGTGAAAAATATTTTAATCAGTAAAGTTGTTCAGTTAATTCTTTTTCTCCCCGTTTGATCTGCCCTTTTTTAAACAATCACAGTGCAGTTTTAAATGATGTACCTAATAAAACTATATAAATAGGACACAAAATTGCGAATTTAAAATTAATCATTTTATTGGGCATAATAATCTGCCACTGTGTTACGTAAGTAGTAATTATATTATAGTATTGCATTTTTTTTTTGTTATGAATATTATTGTAATTTAGAATTCTGTATAGGCAATACGCAAATCACCGTCATAAAATAACGTTCAGGTCACTAGACGACGTAATTTTTAATCGTGCCACGGTGGCTCTTCGATATCCTATTGTTATGATTTATTCCAATTCATATTTTTTATCTCTTTGAAAGTGATTTGATAGTAAGACCACAGAATAATTATGTTATTCTGTGGTAAGACTATATGGGTAATAAATAATAATCATGTATTCGACTCCTAAAGCGCATCGGCTATTCCATGTCTATCACCGTTGAAAGAAATATTCCATGGCCAACTCAAATTATTCATTTACCGTTATCGAAATGTTTAATTTTTAATTTTAGTAAAACAGAATTTAGCTCGTGAATTATAGTTAATAGTTTTTGAAAACATTTTATTTGCATTTTATTCTCATAGCACATTTAAATAGCGAAACACTGTTTAATTTATTTAATTAATACTTTAATAGTGAAAATATCATAATCGAGAAGCCGATTCATAATGAAACGAGCTATATAGGAGTGACAAACGCATATGCCTACGGACGCAGCTACACAGTTTTTACTAAGGTCAGTGCTTAAAACTTTTTACTAAGATCAGAATAAATGCATAGTATAGTGTGATATTGGAAAATTTACCGGTAGTGGAGTGGTGAAAGGGTTTTTAGTACGCATATAGGCGCTATGGATGAAATTGGTTCCGACTTATTTTACAGTTACTGTAGAATGTACAATATAAGTAAAAATAAAACTTGCAATCTTAGAATATTTCCTTGCATCTTTACGAAAGAGCTGAAGTGGGTAAAAATTATACAGTGTGCATCATTATTCATAAATGTTCACCACGCCAAAAATACCGGTATAAAATACTTGTTATTTTAAAAATAAAAAAAGTCAATAAAGCCAAAATTTTAATGCAAAGTTCATCTTTTTGGGCCAAAAACAAAATTATTTTCATCTTTTGAGGAACAAAATATACTTCAAGAATATCACTTATATTTTGTATTTTATATAATTTTTAAAATCATTGAATAATTTGCAGCTTTTTTGTGAGGTTAAATTTTATGGATTTTTATTCATTATACACTTTAATAATTATGTAACTATTTAATAATATAATTTAAATACAATTTATTGAAATTTGCATTCGACGTTTGGTTTAATCAACATAAAATACAATTCTACAGATTTAACTAATATAGGTACAATTGTCTTCGAAAAAACGATTTTATGGCCAAGAGGTTGGGTGTATTAATTTATATTTTATAAAATTAATGATGTATATTTAAACTTTAAAGTAATAATACATTTAAAACTAAATTCATGATAAAGTTTGAAATCATTTTTTAAATTTTAAAATATATATAAAATGGGTTATAAAATATTATTATAAGAATATATAATATATAGTACTCAGTTAATGTTTTGCGTTGTTATGACAGTTAAAATAGCAATTGAATAAGAATTACCGATTACATTATATTTTTTAGAAATTTTTCAAAAAATGAACTTTCTCAAAGAAAATTTCTTTCAGAAAAGTATTAGATTTCTATATTGTATCCAATATATATCTTTTTTTACTCAGTCTAAAATTTGAAAAAATTTGTTTTTGAAGGAGTTTTTGGCTATTTTGTAGAGAATTTATCGATTGTTTTTAGCGCATTTAAGTATTACATCGATACGTCATATATTCGTAAACGTTCCTCGTAGTCGGGACGACGTTCCGCAGAAGCGATGGATAACATTGTACGACGGATCTAGCGAGCAAAAGGCAAGGTTCCAGAGACCCTTTCGGGGGTTCCGCGTTACGAACGTATTATCTCATATTCGCGTGTTTTTCAAAACGCGTGAGTACAATATGCGGTCGTCTCGCGTGCCGCTATAACGATCCGACAATGCACGTTACCCATCCGGATCCGATATTTCGGTGGCTGCGATGACGTGGAATTACATATGATTTTCGTTTTTAAGACTTGCACTACTCTATTTCTTTCTTTCTTCTTCGGTAAATTCGGCCACTAGGACCACCCCGACGTACATCCTTGTCTCCAATTTTCTCTATCCACTGCCTGTATCCTCCAGTCTATCCCTCCTCCTAACGTTTTCACATCATTTTTTACTACGTCTTCCCTAATCTATACGATAAAAAATAATAATCCCAATAAAACAACAAGTATTTCCGACCTATTTTTAATTTTCAATTTTAGGCAATTTTCTAATTGACATTAGAAAAAAAAACTTATTTATAAAATAAATTAAATAATTTATTAATTTAAATTTTTTATCCATTAAATATTTTATCATCCGTATTTTACAAAGTTTTTGTGTATATTTCCTCGTATTTTGCCTTATAATCACTCACTCTTAATATTTTACCATCATGTTAATAATTTATTAATTTCTTTTTATTTTGAAATTTTAGTCAAATTGTAATAACAAGTCTGATATGGATATAAATATGAGCCAGTGATGTGACGTGACTGGTTGGTGCCGTTTGGGTGCATATGTTGTATGGTGTGGCCTCAATAAGTGACCTGCGAATAGGTTAGTACAATTAATTTAAATTTTATGGTTACATAGAGGTGGGTGAATAGAATTGGTGAGTGAATGGGAGTGAATTATTGATGGGAATTGCCATACGAATTAAAAAAAAATTGATGGAAAGAACAGGGAATTAATAGGGGATAGTTATTGGTGAATTAAGAGGGAGAATATAGGGATATTTAGAGGTAGGAAAATTTGTTAAGATCGAAGGGGTTTATAGGGCTTTTGTAAATCGAATAAATGTGGGTTGCGGAGGTGGTGTGGAGTTAAGGTGGAAGAAGAGTTAAGTAGATTTTGGGCGCTGAGTTTGAGGAGCTAGATTTTGGGGGTCAAGGGTGAGGTTTTGGGAACTGTAGGACCGTAGAGTGAAGTTGTGCTAGGGAAGCAGAGGTATTTTTATGGGCTATGGAAGTGGTTGTGGAGGGTGCTTCGGTGGAAGGCGGTAAAGGGGATATCGTGAGAGGGCAGTGAGAAGAGTTTGGAGGTTGTCTGTGGAGAAGAAGGGACAGTGAATCAGGGTTGGATAGGGGTAGGCTAGGGGAGGAGAAGGTTTGGGTAGGGGGCTGTTGCAGAAGTGGTAGGGTGTCGTGGTGGCTGCTGTAGAAGGCAGGGTATTAGTTTAGGGTAGCAGGCGTGGGTAGGGGTCTGCTTGTTAGGAGGAAGGTGGCCTATCGTAGGGGGTTGTAGAGAGAGGGCAGGATATCATGGGGGCTTTTGTAGGAGGCAGGATGGGCAGTTGTACGGGGCAGGATGTCGTGGGGGCTGTTGTAGGAGGCAGGGTGAGCTGTTGTAGGGGGCAAGATGTCATGGGGGCTGTTGTAGGGGGCAGGATGTCATGGGGCTGTTGTAGGAGGCAGGATGTCGTAGGGGGCTGTTGTAGGGGGCAGGATGTCGTAGGGGGTAGTTGTAGGGGGCGGGATGGGCTGTTATAGGGGGCAGGATGTGTGGGGGGCTATTGTAGGAGGCAGGATGTTGTAGGGGGCAGGGTGTCACAGGGGGTAGTTGTAGGGGGCGGGATGGGCTGTTATAGGGGGCAGGATGTGTGGGGGCTATTGTAGGGGGCAGGATGTCACAGGGGGTAGTTGTAGGGAGCAGGATGGGCAGGTAGGGGGTAAAATGTTAAACCAACTACCCCCTGTGACATCCTACCTCCTACAACAGCTCCCTCGATATCCCCCTACAATAGCCCCTATGTCATCCCGCCCCTACAACAGTCCCCACAACATCCTACTCCTATGACATCTTGCCCCCGACTGCCCTCCTTGTCCTGCGACAGCCCACTACTACCAGCTTACTCCCCTCCTCCCTCACTCTCTACTCTACTGGCCTCTCACGATATCCCCTTCACCTCCTTCCTCCGAAGCCCCCTCAACAACCACTTCTGCGGCCCATAAAAAACCTCTCCGCATCCCTAGCATAGCTTCCCTTCAGAATCCCACACAATTCCCAAAACCCCTGACCTAAGATCCTCCTCAAACTCAGCGCTCGAAATCTACTTAACTCTTCTCCTTAACTCCTCACCACTTCCGCAGCCAACTTTTTTCCGACATGCCCTATAAGCCCCTTCAATCCTACCAAATTTTCCAACCTATACATATCCCTAATTTTCCCTGTAAATTCACAAATAATAATAATAATAATAATTTATTAACGGAAATAATTCCAATTACAATAAAATGAATAAATTGACAGGGGATTATATTTTTTTTGTTTGATACATGATTAAATTGACAAAAATTAAAATACGCTAGTTTATCGTTAAAATGTGATTCAATGTTAGAACATATAGCTGAGGGTAGATTGTAGTCACCAAATAAGTATCCCTTATTAATTCCTTGTTTCTTTCATCAATATTCCACTCCCACCCACTCACCAATTTTATTCACCCACCTCTATGCGACCATAATATTTAAATTAATTGTACTAAACTATTCGCAGGACACTTATTGACGCCACACCATACAATGTATGCATCCAAACGGCACCAATCCCACGTCACTGGCATATACCATCAATCCATATCAAACTTATTCATATAATTTGACTAATCTAAAGTTTCAAAATAAAAAACATAAATCAGTAAATTATAAACATAATGGTGAAATAAGAACTAGAATTAAGAACAAGGTGTGATTATAAGGCAAAATATAAGAAAATAAACATTAAAACTTTGTAAAACTCGTTTAAGAAAATATTAAATGAAAAATAAATTTAAATTAATAAATTATTAAATGTATTCTTTAATTTATTTGAAGAATAAGTTTTTTTTTTTTAATGCCAATTAGAAAATTGCCAAAATTGATAGTAAATAAAAAAAATTCGGAACGCCTAGTTATTTTTTTCGGATTATTATTTTTAATCATATAGCGTACCTAGTTGCAAGTCTTAAAATCGGAACGCGTATGTGATTCCACGTCGTCGCAGCCACCGAATTATCGGATCCGGACGGCGAGACGGTCGCATATCAAACTCACGCGAATTGAAAAATACGCGAATGTGAGATAATACGTTCGTAACGTGGAACCCTCGGAGGGTCTCTGGAACCATGCCTTTTGCTCGTTAAATCCAACGTACAGTGTTATCCGTCACTTCTGCGGAACGTCGTCCCGACTACGAGGAACGTTTACGAAAATACGACGAATCGATATAATACTTAAATGCACTAAAAAGTAGCAAAAAAAATCCCTAAAATCTTTCAAATTTTAGACTTGTACTTGTTTATGAGAATGTCATTTTGTAAAAAATTCCAAAATAACGTAATTCTTATACGAGATTTGAACCCATTATTTTTTATTTTATTGCTATTTTAATTGTGATTACAACGCGAAACATTTATTGGGTACTTATAAATATATATTAAATATTCTTATAATAATATGTTATAATCAATTTACAAATATTTTATAACTTTCAAAATATTCAATTATATTTTTATTGGTATATAAATTTTCTGATTAAAAATTAATAACAAACTTTATCGTGAAATTTAATTCTAAATATCATAATATTATAAATAAATATATCATGTATTTTTATAAAATATAAATTGATATACCTGACCTTGCAAATTTTATTTTTTATTTATTGTACATTTTTACAGAAACTATAAAATAAGTCGAAACCAATTTCAATCATAACGCTGCTAAATGCGAATAAAAACTCCTATCACCACTCCACTGACCGATACACTTTCCAAGATCACACTATACTATGCACTTAGCGGCTCATTGTAAAAAGTTTTAAGCACTCACCTTAGTAAAAATGATGCGTGCATCGTTACATGTGTTTGTCATTCCTTTAGTAGTTCGTTTTGATCTGAATCAGTTTCTCGATTACGGTCATTATTCACTGTTAAACTATTAATTAAATGAATTAAACACTATTTCACTATTCAAATGTGCAATAAGATTAAAAGACAAATAAAATGTTTTCAAAATTTATTAATTATAATTCACGAGCAAAATTGGTTACAATTCTATTTTACTAAAATAAAAAATGAAACATTAAATGCATTAATAACATTAAATGAATAAGATGAATAACATTGGCCATGGAATATTTCTTTCAAATATGATGACCATGGAATAACCGACCCACTTTAGGCATCGGACCATAGACCTATTAACTAATTTTAGTTTATAGGTCTATGCATCGGACCCATGATTATTATTTATTATCTATATAATTTTATTATCAAATCACTTTTAAAGATAAAAAATGGGTATATAATAATATATAGTATTTTATATTTAATTGAAATGCAATAGTATGCAATTTCGTAAAAATATAAATTTCGAACGGTCATAAAATTTTTTTCTTAAAGTCCAGTAGAAATTGTTTTATAGCTTTTTGAAGAGTAACTTATGGATAACCCAATGTTAAAATTTCAATTTTATGAGTTTTCAACTACAAAATAACTTGCAAATCATCGCGGTTTACCATATTTTATACAAATTTGAAATTTATGAGCTTATAAAAAAATTTGAATTAAATTATCTTCGATATTTTTTAGTTACGATAAGTATAACTTATAATAAACATTGTATTACATTTTCAAGAGTTTTCGAACAGCTAACTTAAGTATGTATAGAGAATGCCAATATAAAGATTTGGTGAACATTTCAAGTTGTTACGGTTTTTCGTTTTTGCGTTAGAGCAAATTTCAAAAACCTATATCATTTGTCAGTCTAGAGCGTATTATACATTATATTATATTTTACATGTAATTTTATATCAATATTTGCTGTTCAAACGATTATAAAAAAAATTGTGTCTATGGATTTTAATAATTTTTGAATAACAATAATTAATACTTCTGTACAATCTTCTATTAATTTTTTAAGTATTTTGTATTAGTCAATTTTTTTTTTTATCACTAATTATAAAAAAAAATGTAAAAAATTCGAATATTTTAAATGCCTATAAGTGGCCTAAAAATCAATATAATATTTTGAAAAAAATATCACATAAAGGAAATGCCTATCTTAACAACTGATAAAAATTTCAAGTTTCTGCGACTTATACTTTTTGAGTTATAACAAATATTTAAAATAGTTTGACGATAAATCGCTATTTTATGCAATTTCGTAAAAATTTAAATTTCAAACGGTCATAAAATTTTTACTTTTGGTCCGGTAGAAATTTTTTTAAAGATTTTTGAAGAGTAGCTTATGGATAACCTAGTGTTAAAATTTTGAACCTTAAGTGTAAATAGAATAAAGTTTATGAATTTTTGTCTACAAAATAAATTGCAAATTATCGTGATTTTGACACATTTTATACAAATTTGAGCTTTATGGGCTTATAAAAAAAATTTGAGTGAAATGATCTCCGGTATTTTTTAGTTACGATTAGTTTAACTTATTATATACCTTTTATTA
Source organism: Chaitophorus viminalis (assembly GCA_025469195.1). Taxonomy (NCBI): domain Eukaryota; kingdom Metazoa; phylum Arthropoda; class Insecta; order Hemiptera; family Aphididae; genus Chaitophorus; species Chaitophorus viminalis. Next base: position 247,121 of record JAIPRK010000159.1, on the reverse strand, counting down.
AATTTTCAAGAGTTTTCGGTCAGCCAATTAAATTTTGTAGATGTTAAAAAAAATTTTTTTACAAAAACCGTAAATTTAAATTGTCTATAAATAAGTCAAAATATGTCAAAATACTTTGAAAACTTTACCATATATAGAGAATACAAATATAAAGATTTAGTGAAAATTTTAAGTGTTTGCGAATTTTTGTTTTTGAGTAAGAGCATTTTAAAAAAATATATTTTGTAAAACCGTGATTTTGTGTAAAATTTCCCGTTTTTTTGTAATTTTTTTTATCGTTTTTTCAATTTTTTTAAAAAGTATTGAAAAAGTTGGATTTTTTATTCGCCCAAGTACCATCTACATTCACTTTCCTTTCAGAAAAGTTGCTGTTTAAGAAAATCGAAGCATTTATACTGCCCTAAAACGTGATGACAGACACAAAAAAAATAAATAAATAAAAATAATAAAAAAAAAACACAAATCATTGTAAAACCAATAGATTATGATTAGAGATGTTGCCCCTCTAATAATAAAAATATTGAGTTTTAACTTTTTCTTTAATTTAAATAAAAATATGACGGCACCATGTCAAATTTAGTCGATGGTTTGGAGATCAGAGAGGGTAAAATCTGAAAGACGACAAATGAAAATATTCGGGTGTTATTGTATTTGTAGCCAATTGTAAATGTTTTTGTAGATATTTGTTTGATGATTGATATTATCTTCTTATAGATAGTTATGAATGGAGTTCTTTGAGATGTACCATGTGGATTAGGAGATGACTCGGAGGAATGTTGTTCACCAAAGCTTGAATGGTAGGCATTCGGGAAATTTTGGTACCATCAGTAATTGGTATGTCATAGGCCAACATAGGGGTTTTCAAGAGATTGGTACATATTTTATATAAAAATATTTGATTTTAACAAAAATATTATACCTAAGTATTCAAGTTGATAATATGTTGAGATGGCCTGAAAATACAGTTTTCTTGATTCAAACAGCACTGCTATAGATTTATTAGTTTATATTTTTATTCGTCAGTTTGATAACCAGCAATTAGTTTTATTGAGGTGAAGTTGAAGAGCATAAAATTAGTAGCTATGGTAAGATTATCACGTGATACTATAATTGGTATGCATGCTGTCCAGATAATTTAATTTCATTAAAGTCAACACATCGCTGTATGTCATCTAGTTTGTTGTTATGGTTTGAAAATATAATCGTTTATTTGTTAATTTATTATATAGTATTCTGCCATAGTTAATTAAGTAGGTACCTACTTAACAACTTTAAATCATTAAATTAATTTTTTTTGATTTGAATAATACATAATATAGCATTCATAATTAGATTCAAACATTTCACAGTAAAAAATCAATAGAGAGTAATAATTGTATTAGGGTGTGATAAATGTAGTTACTAGTTTCAATAAAAGACCCGAAAAACGAGTTTATACTTACAATATTTTAAAGAAGTAATGGTATGATTAGAAAGCAAAACAGTGTGAAGATTTTATATCATTTATGATCAGAAATATCATAAGTCAATATACATTTGAAATGCAACAAAATATTTGTATATTTATTGCTATATATTTACACATATAGCCATATAGGTATATATATTAAGTATTTGATTCATTAAAATGGCAGCTAGCTGAGTTGACAATGTTTCACTTCTAATACTTGTTTACAACTTTCCATTTTCTAGTTTTCATTAAAACGAAACGTTAAATGTATATTATGCAGTTTGATGACGTTTCAACAAACAAAACCCACTATTGACTGACCAGTAACTTTAGGTCTCATCAATTATTTTATTCTATGCACAACGTATTAACTATTTGAAAAGGACTTTCCTAAAAAAATATTATAAGACACATACACACACACACACATGCTGAAATGATATATGAATACATTATGATAGGTAAATGATAATATATTATAACTTAATTTTCTCTTGGTTCAGATTTAGTGAGCGCACATCTATACTTTATCGTGGACTCATTATACTCATTACTCGGTGTATTGAATTTACTAATGAGTTTTTTGTTAATCATTCTTTGTAAAACCAACTTTTTTTCATTGAATTTTTTGAAACGTAAACAAAAATTCCCATACCCTAAGTATTATTAGTATTAGGTATTAAAGTATATATTTTTTTAGACGGTAAATTTATATCTTACATCAGCGTAAAAATATTTCCTCCGCAGAGTTAATTTTATATCAACTCATTATATTTTAACATTTTTTGGTATTCAGTTATGTAATTCAGTGTTATGAAGTATTTGAGTAATAGTATTTAAATACTTTTTTAAGTATTAAATACTTTTACTATTTACTTCGAACAATTATTTTTATTATAGTTTTGATCAGTACTTTATTAGTGCCAAAGGTTTGTGAAACAAACAAATAAGCATTTTTCTCTAAAAATAGATATTTATTAGCAATATTTATTCTCAGATTATTATTATCTTTTTAAAATATTATCAGTGACAATATTAATTTAATATTATGTAAAAAGTAGAACAAGTATACTATCCCATTCGTGATGTTTTGAGTTATTTTGTTACTAAATAGTTATGATTTTATGACTACCTATGTGTTACCTAGTTAAATATTATACACTATGTAAGTTATAACTTATAAGCCTATAAAGTAATTTAAAAGTATTCTGTATTCTAAATATTTTAATATTTTTTTAAAGTAGCATTTTAAATACTTTTAAATGTATTGTTTACAATACTGGTGGCATTATATAATATATGCTTAGCATACATTCGATGAACCATTAGACTACACAACTAGCACCTATATAAAATGTAATTATTTTGAACATTTTAATAATATTTTATCGAGAAGTTTGTTCGTATCAGCTATTGCCTATTATTGACATATATTATTCTTATGGTTACAGGTTTAGGATGTTTATGGGTTGTTTTAAAACCTTTTTTTGAAGATGGTCTTTTACAATGTTTACTTAAATCAATAATCGTGATATAACGTCTAAATTAAATTAATCTTCTTTTGCATAATGTAAAAATTCAGTTTAGTGTTTGAAGTGCATTAAAATTTTACCCTTATTTATGGTATTTGATTTTTGATTCTGATAGCAGTTGTACAATAAGAAGTACACAGGTCTATGACAAAATATAAGTCAAACGATATTTTTAAATACAATTTGGGGTACATTAATTTTGTTAGGAAATTTCGTTATAAACGTTATGCATAATATAATAATTGATTTTGAGATAATTACAGGATATTATGTGATATTTCACCAGGCATTTTTGATCAAGAAACAAGTCAACAGAGCAAAAAGATCAGTTTTATACCAATCAAATATTATTGTGTTATACTTTGATTATACTATTTAAAGTTATAATATTATTTAATATTAATTAGAATTCATAAGTTATAATTTAAAATTATTATATTTATAACATATGATCTATAACATAACATCATTATGAAGTATAAAATAGGTATTATGAGTATATTTTGTTGTTATTCATTGTACTTAAGTACGGGATTGGTAAATTGAGTCCCGAATGACCCTAACTCGCTAAATTGAGTCCCGGGGAAAAACAGGTAGTAGGTAAATTGAGTCCCGAAAAAAATAAGGTAGTTGCTAATCTGAGTCCCGGGGAAAAACGATTTATATGCATTTTAAATTTTAAAATATGCATGCAAACATGCATACTCATGACATTCATTGACTGTATGTATATGATTTTGAAATATTATATAATTATATTTTTTCCCAACGATACACTCTTTACAACACCAAAGGTCCAAAGCATTCATAGTCAATAAAAGGTTAGGTTATTGATGATTAGTAACCGGGACTCAACTTACCTACTACCTGTTTTTTCCCAAGACTCAATTTACCGCTTTTAAAATGTATCAAACTTATCTCAGACTCAATTTACCTAGCCTCCTTAAGTAATATATATTTACTACATATTTAATAAAAAAAAAATATAAAAACATCCCATTGACTTCATTATTTTATTACGAAGTTGAAACTACTAAACTTGATTGAACATTTTGTAATTGCCTATTCTGAAGAATAAGGGCGTAAGAAAATCTTAAACTGCAGTGAATGTAAATTTGATTTTTTTTTATGCACAATAATATTTTATTTTAATACTTATATAATATTAATTCATTAGAATAGTTACGTTATTTTAAAAACACTTAAGAAAACCAAATGTATCCTCGTTGTATTTTTTGGTTAACTGTTTATGAACAATAAATGTTCTTTTAAAATTTGAAAACTAACTTACTTACCAATTAAATACAACATTATAGTTTAAAATTAACAAAATGTCTATCATTATTTGAAAAATGTTTCACTAAAATTAAACCGATGTTTTTAGTGCATTACAAGTGACATTTGATTGAAAACTTTTTTGCATACCTATAAACCGTATAGGTACCTAGTTTTATATTGTGTTCTCAAATTTTGTCATTTTCTAAACATTTAAGCGATTAAGCTACTACAATATTATATATTTATTTAATTTAAATAATAATAATATTGATGATTAAATACATTATTATGGTTATAAAAATCAAGAATGATAGAATAATATTTTCTGAATTGTAACTTGTAACTTTGAAATTGAAAATAGATTTAAATAAATCCATATGTGGTATATTCTATATTGAATATTAATTTTAGTATTATGTTCATGTTTCTTACTATTACATTTTAATTAAATTGCAATCTGAAATTAAGAGTTATATGATTGTAATATATTATGTTCTTTAATTTACAATTATATTTTCAACAATTAATAAAAAAATATTTTATTTAAAAATTGTTTGTTATATTCAAAATTAAAAGTAGTACCTAAATAGTTTAATCTTGAGAGTAAATTCAATTTGATATGGCTTGTGCGTCTTATCTATACTTTTTAAAAATGTATTATATTTTTATACGATCAATATTAATGAATAGTTTTATAAAATAATAGTTACTATGACTATTAATAAAATTACACGATGCTCAAATATTGTCTTAAAGCCATCGAACCATTATTTGATTACTACAAACTATTATTGCTAACCCGTCTCAGTTAGGTTATTGGCTTACCTATCTAATGACAGTATTAAAATCTTCTTAAAATATGAATAAGAATCCTCATTCAGCATTACAACAAATCAGCATATTAATGAATTTATAATCTATAGGTACATAAATTTTTTTGCTATTGCCTAAATTATTACTTTAAATTATATTTTACCTTACTTAAAGGATATTAAATCATAAATAAATATACATAAACTTATTGCTATTAACTTATTTTTATTTTTAAATATCTTTAGTATATAATAGTAAAATAAGATTTAAAATAATAATATCATACATTATGGGTTTAATTTTGATAATTAAAATTACCAACTCATTATACATATTTATATATGTTTACTGACTATACTGGTTTTATCAACGTGCTTAAATTAAACCGAAATTATACGTTCAACAAAAAGCCATGATTTATATAATATTATATATTTTACGAATAAAAATAAAGTATATTCTTATCATTAATACAAATCGCTAAAGCTAATAATTTGATAATTTTCATATTTCAATGAATATAATTATAGTCATGCCACAGATTTAGTTGGTTATTAATTATTATCAATTCAAATTATTTAATTGGACGAACTAATTTTTTCAATAACGTACTTAATCTTTACAATAGCTTCATCTACATCATCTTCGGAAATGTCCTTATGCAAAACAAATCTCACACATCCATCATATAAATAAGATATCCTAACAGCTGTTGTATTTATTTTGCTCAAACCATTATTGTCCTCATAATCTACCTACACAGAAATACATAAAAAAAAAAACAATTATAACCTGGCCTATTTATACGTAAAACAAAAGTGTACCTTTAACAATAATTTGGACAAATCGGCGGACTTGATTATCGAACTATTCAAGTTGACTATTATGATGTTGGTATCTAATTTCTCCACATTAACAGTCAAATTAGGATTGGCCATTCGATGGATAGCTGCAAAAGGTTAGCTGCGTAAATATTTTTTGTCAACATGAGGCGATTTTTGTCGAGTATATACGATCATACCATAACCAATTTTCTTGGCATTTTTGTGATCTTCAGCTAGTCTCTGCACGCAGTTATCTAAAGCGTACACACCTGCTGCAGCTATGATTCCGGCTTGTCTCATAGAACCGCCTAGTGCTTTTCTAATCCGTCTGCCTCTGTACATGGACACGGACCCATGTACATTATTAGTATATAAGTATAAAAGTTATTTTTCTACAAATAATGAGAAACGAATTTGTTACTTTTCAATAAATGATTTACTTCCGACCAAAATCGCACCAACAGGAGCTCCGAGTCCTTTGCTCAAACAAAATGTCACAGAATCGCAGTGTTCAACTATTCGACTTACAGGAACTCCAAGGTGAACAGCAGCATTAAAAACTCTTGCTCCGTCCATATGTAAAGGAATATTTTTTTCCTTTACAAACTTTGCCAGCTGAAATCAATCAAATATGACTTTAGAAAAGTAATTATTATAATACATAAATGTTTATTATTATATTCTTGTCGTTTACAAATATATTTTTATAAAAGATCTTTAGAATTGAATATAAGAAAAAACCAGTTGAGATAACATGGATAAGCCTGGCAATCGCCCGGGAAGTATTTTAATTTCATTCTTCAGACCCAAGAGAGTAAGATTTTATAAAATCAAACTATGTGTAGGTCTACTATTACAGGATAGGTAATGGGTATGATGTAATCGTAAATTCATAGCTAATATAAATTTTATTAGTTCTAACTAACTATTTTTGATTACGTCTTTTATTAAACGTGTTTAGATTGTAATTTGATGCATAATCTATTTTAGATAGTATTCAATTCATTCATTACAATTATTTTTTATACTATATCCTATTATTATAACTTATAAGATTATAATTTATTATAATAAGTCTAAGTAGGTAAGTAACAAAAAACGTGTGCTAATAAAATTTTAATATCAAAAAATCAGTTTATTTTCAATAACGCCAATAACTATAGTTAAATATAATGTCATGACTATACGTGAGAAATCAGTGATATATGAGGACCTACTTAATCTTATATTAGTGCTTTACTTTTTTAACATGTTTTCTTATCTTATCCGTAAATAATTACATAGCTATACGATTATAATTAAATATCATGTATTCATAAATTCAATATTTTAGAAAACATTTAACAATATACATAACATTTTATGTAAGTATATTCATACAAAACTAAAATTAAAAAATAGACATATTCCACTCGTTAAGAAATCTTCTGCAGTTTTAAGTTTTAGTTAGATTGGGTACTTCAATGAGCGTTTTAAAAGTGTGTTGTTCGCTAATAACAAATGCATAGACTAAAATGCAATTTTTTTACATCTATCTAATACAAAACCATAAGTTACAAATGGTTATGATTAAAAGCGGGGATCAAAAATTACTATCAAATATAGAATAAATTAACAATTATTTATGATAATTATAGTTTATTTTTACGTGATCGAGCCATTCGAGAGGAAGTACTACACCACCGAGATAATTGTGAGTGTTTTCTATGCAAACTAATGATGTATAAGATTCAAAATCAAGTGGATTAGTTGGTCGCAATTTTTCACGTAATTCTGTCATATCTAAAGTTCCATCAGGTAAATTTTTAACTTCACGCATTTGCATACCAGCAATCTATTCAACAAAAATATATTGACAATTTTATAAGTTCAAAATTAAAAGTAATTATAAAATACATGTATGTTCGACCTGAGATGCTCCACTTTGTTCCCATAACAAAATATGACTTTTGTCACCAACTATCACTTCGCTTCCTATTTGATGTCTGGTATGAGCTATTACTGAAATGAGAATAATTTTTGAAAAACACTTTTAAAAACAAATATCGGTAAGTGTATGTACATCAATATTTGATTCATATACTTTGTACCATAGTTCCTACAAATTAATCAACATTCAACACGTAGTATTTTTTTTATGTAAACAAGATTTTAGTGTAGATTTTAACTTAATTATATTTATAAAGACATAATTAGGAATACTTTATTAAAGAACCAACTAGTAATTCAAACTCACTGTTTTTTTCTAGAATACTGATCAAAACCATTCACTTTACATTAATATTTTACAACTTATTTTTCTTAACTATTTTTCGGTTTACCAACAATTAATTTCGCGAGACTCATAATTACAGAAGCTACAAAGCATTTTTTGTACATTAAATGTAATTAAAATTTATTCAATATCTAGAAGAATACCTATAATACCTAGAACAATACTTTAGTTATACCTAGATATAAAAATAATTTATTACAAAATTAAGTATTAATATCTATGTGTTGTTTAAACTAAAAATTGCATAATACACGACTGTAGGATATAAATATTAAATTCAAATATAGGAATTTTAGTGGCACAACCAAGGTAAAACACCCCCTTAAACCAAATTAAAATTTATGAAAATCTCATTCAATGATCATTGGGAAAAGTGGCCTATTTTTTAAATTTATAACAATTTTCAACTAAAAATTGCAGTTACTATACACGTGATATTATAGAACGGTGAACTTTAAAAAAAAAAAATACAATTAGATTATGTAATTTAAAATGTATTATACTCAAATGTTAACTTTTTACACAAATTGCGAAAGAAAGATTAAAAAATTATATTTTTATTCTTTAATTATAAAATTATAAAATTACTTGAAATTAAATTGCCCATGATGCCACTTGGTACAAACAATGCTGCTTCTTTTCCCAAAATAATTGATGCCTTTTTCTCCAAAACTATAATTGGAAAAAAATAGTATTATATTATGATCACTAATTGTTTACAATCTTTGGAAAAAATAAAACTATTTTAAATAATTAAGAAGTTAAAGGGTTAATGTAACTTAATTATTAACATATATAACTTCTCAAAGTTTAATTGACACATTTTTTATATTACTTAGGTATTAATTTGTTATAAATAGATAAGTTTCAAAGTTATACAAAAGCTTTAATATCCATGAAGCAATATATAATATTTTTATTCATTATAATTTCTCCGTGAATTATAGTCAATGGTTTAATTCATAATTACGGTTTACTGTTGGATCTTCGCCGTAACCATCGTCACCAACTTCTGCTTCAAACATGGCTTGTCGCATATTAATATCCGGTTTTGTTACAGTGTCACTCACTAAGTCAATTACTTTAACCTGTTGGAAATCAACCATAATAAATGTATGTACCAATATTATTTATACAATGTTTTAAAGATCGATGAACATGTCATAAGTGATAGCCCGACATATTTACTGATAGGTATGCTGTTAACAAATTATTGTTAAATAGTTTACTTAAATGTAATTACAAATGAAAATGTGATTTGTAAAAAAAAAAATAGATTTACCGTTTTTGATGATTCTGGCTGTTGAGTCATATTGTTTTTAATGAAGAACTGTAATTTATAAATATAAAACATAATGTATTTAAGTGTAAAATAATGCTTAATTTGTAAATAATTCTGTGAATATTATAAATAAATAATTTACTACATAATAAAGGACATGGAATATATGATAAAACTCGCTTAAAGTGAATTAATCCTATATAACTTATTAATATGTCGTATAATTTAAATAAAGTTTAAAATAGAATAGATAATACATTTAAACACATGCATTTTCATTTTTCATCAGTTTTGTTCTTTAAATATTTATTAAATTAGGTTTTAAAAATATATTTCATTGAAAATATTCACTATTTTATGAATAATATTATTTATATGACTTTTAATAACTTTTAAAATATGGTAGTCATTCCAGATATGAGTTCGTGAATATAAAGTGTAATTAGTTCGTTTGAAATATGAATTTATAATAATATGTATAATAAATCGGTTGTGAGTGATGACAGAATTTTGAAGACTGGTTTATTATTGATCAAATATTAACTAAAGAATACCGTTTAATTTTCATCCCAATCATAAAATAATCTTAAATAACATAGTTTACAAATTGCCTGTAATATATTACTTCTTAAAAATTATGCTTTTACTCTATATCATGTAAGTATAATTATTAAAACATTATAAATATTAATAGTTCAGATAGTTGTGAATTAACATGAACAAAGAATAAATAAAAAGAAAAATTGTTAAATTATATCTTAATTAATAAGATTTGAGTGTATAAACAATTAGTAGGTATCTAAGTATTTGAAGAAATACAATATTTGAATGCAACTTAGTTTCTTTGTAATTTCAAGCTCAACTATTATATTAGGCTTTTTAATAACCTTATACTATAGAATATAGATATAAATATATAATGAATATTATATGTTATATATATTAAATGAATATTATATATGGCCCACATGTATTGACATATGAGTTTAGCTTATAGCCTGAAGTAAATAACGAAGTTAAGGTTGATCACGTTGATAAATTTATTATTAATGAGAAAGTCGAAAGAGGATTATTAAAGCGTAATTATAAATTGCTAATTCAAAAATAAATTATCTTATGCTATATCTTATTACAGTGTCCATCATAATTTATATTTATTAAAAACATATGAGAAATATGAAGACCAACACATAAAGTTTTGTTGGAGTTAAGTACAACATATTTTATATATTTCTTATATTAGGTTTGTAAGTGGAAAGCGAGGGATAACATGATGAATTACAACGTCCAAACCCCATTACAAATACGACGAATTTAATTTACGGATGTGAAATTTAATTGAATATTTATAAAAATACCTGTTCTGCCACATATTTAGTATCATATATTATACAGAGTGTATCGCGAAGATAAACTTAATTTTTTGGTTGAAAATTAATTTTGTTTATGATTAATTCTTAAAAAAAATTATGAAAGTAAAAAATTCTATGTGTGAAAAAAAAAATGTTAATAGTCTACAAGCAGTACAATAGAACAATAGTTTACAAGCTCACTTGTGTACACTATAACATCATTATTTTTAATAAAGAAGATTGGAAGTTGTTAAAATACGGACATTATTGGCGTGCACAGATAGTTATTATTCGGAGGGGTCCCGCTGATTCGATTATATTAAATTTAAAAACATTTCATGTAATTATTTTAAAAGGTAAATTTTTATAGTTTTTTAACTATAATATTGAAAATATTGTGATTTCTAATCTTATAAAAATAATTATTACTAATTACGATTCAATATTGACATGTACAAATTTGATCAAATTTCAGAGCATATTTTCTCCACTATGTTATGGTATAGTGAAAAATAAATTAATGAACCCGAAAAATTAACGGTTATACTATAAAGAATTTGAACGAACATTTTTTAAAAATTTTTTGCTAATTTTTATATTTAGACAAACCATTATTAGAAGACTAACTATTATAATCCAACTAAAGGCATGTGTTTTTCTCTACAAGTAATTTACGAGCTCAACAACTCATGTATATACGTGGGAATGGACACAACACTGCAATTGAATGCCAACCGTTATGGAAAATTATTCTAAATTCAAAAGTTCTTAACGTACCAATGTAAGAATATATATATATATATATATATATGTTCATGCGTGCTTGTGCGCACGCGTGTGTACTTACTACTTAATGAATAATTCATGTAAGTTTATAAATTATATTATATTATGATCTACACGTGTTATATGCGTTTTCGATACGAGTAATAACTGCAAATTAGATTTGACAATTTTGATTAATGTGCATGACAAGAACAAAACGCGATTGATATTTACAATAATAGTTAATAATTCTAATTTATAATAGAACGTACATCTACCGAAATAATTTTGAGAAGGAACCATTCCTGAAATATTGTAATAGAACATAAGTGAAATAATTACCAATATATAATTCAAAAAAGTTGTATTTTATATTTACAAAAATAAGTACATACACTACACACGGTATTGAATGTTCATCAAAAATCACGAGAATTTTTTTTTTAAAAAAGCACTTACTGCTAATGGATGGCCCGAACTAACTGGTTATAAGATTACAATTTAAAAGGATACTATGTAATGTAAATAATTAATATTTATAGAAGTAACCTTCTCGGTTGGGAAGCAACTTTTCCGTCTTCTTTCTCTTATGTATTCTTGTTTTCAGAGTTATATTCTGATAGACCACCTGTTAGTATATAACATACTCCCTCTCATATTTTTTTTATTACGTGTTAAAATTATTGTAAACATGCAAAAAAAAAAGAATGGGAAATGAATAAAAATTAAAGATCAACAAATAATGATAATATATATATATATTTTGAAACCATATACAATCAAATCGCAGTAATTCGGGAGGCCAAAGAGGAAAAAAAATTAAAGGAATCGCGGAGAATAATATCATAAATTCATAAGATTAAAGATTGTAACAATATAAGCATCATTTGTTGAAGTTATCACGACTTGGCTAAATAATATTGTCCTTTTTATTATAATATATATATATATATATCAACTAAGACTTATAAGGTATTTTTATGTACCAATTATATAAACGTTAAACATCTGTTACGTAGAACAACACGATTAAGTATCATATCTAGATGTACGTTTAATGGTATCATTGATACCTATATAGATCGGAATTCGAGAACGGAGGATTATCGTTGACTGTCAAAGAACATTTTTAGTTAAATCAAATATCTCAATTGAAATAATGGTTCTAATCAACAATATAATTTGAACACGATCAATTTTAATAATATTCTTTATAATATTTGATTTTTTTTTTCCACTTGTTGAATTGGAATTTGAAAATACAATAATATGTACACTAAACACTATGCCACAATGTTAAGACAAAAAAAAAATAGATAACGAAAATTGCATTTACCTCTAATAAAATGAAATGACGACTGTTGCCTGTTGGGCTGAAGAGCGGTTTAAAAAATATTCACAATTCGGCGGTAGAGCAACAGCATAGATCTACGAAGTCCATTCTAATTGTCAGTGCTGCCAATTCCATGAACTAAACAAGTGCATTGTTCTTAAATATATTTGCACAAAATCGGCGTGGTATATTTTTCATGTGGTAACATGTGGTAACGCCTGAATTTGAAGTGTCAATGCGATACCTATGTAATATGTTAAATGCTGTTTGTCTGTATGAAATTCCAAACACAAATGTCGTAGGTCTATGGTGTCCAATGATTTAATGCTCGGTTCACCGAACATCGGTTCATCGAATTCCCAATTTGTCCTAAGGCAAACCGGTTTTGTTGTTCTTAAAAAAAGTACTTTCCATTTGTTAATTAATAAACTGCCCCAGTCATAATAAAAGATGAAATTATAGACTCATTTTTATTCAACGATTACAACGTCTATATTGTCTATACTGTTATTGTAGTTAAATTACGCTTCTTCCAGCATTTATTTTATACACCTGCTGATTGAGGTTTATTATTAGCTAACAATCAAACCTCTATACCATTTTCCATATCTTGTCGGTCTTTTTTATTCTTTGATCCTACTCTTACATTGTGCGTTCAGAGCCTAAAATATGATATTGACTATCATTATTTACTGAATTCTGTGATTCTCTATCCCATTCATGAATCATGTTCACACATTAATTCAACAAATTAATTCAATCAACTCATGATCTAACGTAAATGCGTAAATGCCCTGTAAGTGCACTTAACCGTATTCAGTTGTTTTATTTTATTAAATATATATCATGGAAAAAAAAATATTAAAAATTGTAAAAATATTAAAATTCTACATAGCAACAACTGTATGTATACAAGTATATACAGGTGTTTCAAGACTATTAAACAAATGACACAACTTTTGTTTTATCCATTTTTTTCTTCATTCTTGTATTTCGAAAGTACTGCACTACAACAAAATTGTATTAAAATATTTTTTGTAATTTTGGAACTCAAATTTTAAAATCAGTAATTTTATTTTACCATTGTAAGCCATGATTCTATCTCACGCGCAACATAGGAATTTAGAAGTTCTCTATTTCCAAAGTACCGATCAATAAATTAATGTGATAAGAATTTTGAAAACTGATTTGAATTCGTTGTGAAGTTTTCTTTAATCTTTAGATCGATATTCTCACATTTTTAAATATACATACGAAAATGAATTTTTGTTGATTTTTATATTTCCAATTTGTTTAATTCTATTTTGTGAAATGTTGAGGAACAAAATAAAAAAACTGTGAAAGTAGATTTAACGGCAAATTTAAATCAGTTTTCAAAATTCTTATCACATTAATTTATTGATCGGTACTTTGGAAATAGAGAACTTCTAAACTCCTATGTTTTACGTGTGATAGACAGAGACAGAAGATCATGGCTTACATTCCCCTTAAAGAACTAGCCGATTACAGATAATTGTTATTATTCAAAAAATATTCACAATTATATTTTATATACGATTATATAAAATATAAATAATATATTTTTAAATTGAAGCTAACAATCGAAAATCACTAATTATAGGATATCCATAAGTTTGGCTTAGAATAATAAAAAAAATTCAAGGGTATTTCCATAAAAAATATTTTACAGTTGTCTAAATTTTCAATTTTACAAAATCAAAAATTCGCTTGTAAAATATCGATTAACTTTAAAATGTTTTTTCATTTCATTTATTATTAAAAAATTACTAGGTACTCGTAAAAATTTCAAACCTTTTCAAAATGCTTAAATTAGTATTTTCTTCACACACTTTAATTTTCAAAATATTTCGCTTGTATCATAATAAAATATATTAACATTCAAATAATACAATCCTGGGATATAATTATGGCAATTCTCAAAATTGGTGACAACACTCTTATGTCAAGAAGGACTGTAATAAGACGCGATTACAGAATTTCTAAATTAGTAATGTTGGAACGAACAGTCACTCAAAGACAAGAGTGTTATCATTTTATTCTTTCAGTTTCTCAATGTTAAAGTAAACAATTAAAACCAGTAAGACGTTAAGATATTGTAAGTCTTCTTATTATTTATTATTTTAATTTTCATTACTTAGCTAAGGTTAAAATGTTGTTATTTGTTAGATGTTTGGTGTATATTTTAAACAAAATAATATTAATGAATAACTTCTTCTTCTGAGCAAAAACCAATTATATAGTTGGAAAAGATAATCATTACATTTAAATGTTTAATGCATTTAAAATTTCAATATTTTAATTTTAATTATTGATGCTTGAAAAATTAATTATGTATTTCTTTTTCAGTTATTTTAAAAAAAAAAAAAAAATTAAAAGGTCTTACTATTTTGTAAAGAAAACTGTAATTGTTAAGAAATGTAATTTTTTTTTCTAGTTATGTTCAATTATATTTCAATAAATAAATAAAAGTAAAAATATGAACACTATAATATAGTATAGGGTGATTGAGATACGTCCCGTTATCTCAACAAAATAAAAACTGGACGCTTTTTATCCCGTTTTGATTCCGTTATTTTCATATTATTACATTTTATTTGTAAAAGAGAAAAAAGTAAATCTGTTGAGAAAAAGGAATATAAATAATATATTAATAGTAATTTTTAGTAAAAATATTACATACATTAATCGTTTAGCTGGTGTTTCGATATTGTTTAAATTATGATGTATTGTTTTATATTATAAATCGAAACTAAAATTCGATACGTAAATCTATTCTATATATAGAATTATTGAATGATACATATCTAGATTGCATTTCTATAAGAATATTAAAAAAAAAGATCTCCAACATTTTTTAGTGACGATAATTTTAACTTATTATAAACCTTGTACTAAATTTTCAAGATTTTTCGATCAGCCAATTAAATTTTATAGATGTTTAAAAAAAAAAATTTTACAAAAATCGAAAATTTAAATTGTCTATAAATAGTCATAATAGTCTATAATAGTCATAATAGTCATAATAGTCTATAATAGTCATAATAGTCTATAATAGTCATAATAGTCTATAAAAGTCAAAATATGTCAAAACACTTTGAAAATTTAACCATGTATAGAGAACGCCAATATAAAGATTTGGTGGAAATTTCATGTTGTTGCGGATTTTTGTTTTTGAGTTAGAGCATTTTAAAAAAATGTATTTTGTAAAAATGTGATTTTGCGTAAAATTTCCCGTTTTTTCGTAATTTTTTTATCGTTTTTTTCGATTTTTTAAAAAAGTATTGAAAAAGTTGGATTTTTGACTTACCCAAGTACCATCTACATTAACTTTCCTTTTAGAAAAGTTGCTGTTTAAGAAAATCGAAGCATTTTTACTACCAAAAATCGTGTCCTCAGGCACGCAAAAAAAAAAAACACACATCATTGTAAAACCAATAGATTCCATCACTCCGTTCAGAATCTAAAATATATATATGAAATTTAGGCTTTACAATGGTATCTAAACTTTTGCTTAAATTTATTAACTACAGAAAATTGATTAAAACTGAAAACATGTTTTAGTTATAATAATTTCATTACTTAATAATTAATTAATATCTTTCTAGAACATTATTTATCGGCATTCAAAATGTGATAATAGTACTCATTATAAATTATAATTGAAATATTTCACCCAATATTATAATTTTATATATAACATGTGTATTACATGTATAAATTATAATTATCATATTGGGATTATAATTTATTACTTAGCATCCACATCACATACGGCTGTGTGAAATAAACTAAATGAAATAAAAGTGGACAAGTGTTAAACAAATGTTCATGTGGACGCTTATTTTAATTTATAAAACGAAAGCCCGCATATGTAATTGCTATTTATTATCAAACATGTGAATCATCCTTATTTTAATACATATATTTCACCGGTTCTAATATCACTATCATACTTGACACTTAACAAATATATTAAATTAAGTGTTTTGATTGTTCATAAGCTACTGAAAAAGAAATTAATATGTGGTGTTATTGTAGTAAAAACTATTTACAATTATGAGTGTTTTTTAAAAAAAAAAAAAAACCGTTGCGTTTTAATATTTTTTAATAATAATTATATTATATAAATTAATTCATTAGCATTCTCTCCAATCACAATTCAAAAGAATGGAATAAAAATGTTGATAAATGTCTCCGAACGTGTGTACTATGTACCAACACAAAACCTTAAGCTTGTATAACTATTATAAAAAAAACTATCACCATACAGTATAATATATTAATAATAAAATTCCTCTCTCTCTCTCTCTCTCTCTCTCTCTCTCTCTCTCTCTCTCTCTTTTCGTATGTAGGGGAGATAAATAAATCAGGACAGCGGCTAATTTACCACGTTAGCTATTTACACGTGCAAAGCGTCTAAATGTCTATAAGTTAGGAGTCCATTTTTAAATCATAACTCGCGCTTACGTACTGCTGACATTCACAGAATCACACGCAAGTTGTGCAGATGCATGCTGTTAAAAGCCAACGAGTTCACCGTCCACATCAACTTCGAAATACAGGTCAAGTACAACAGGTAATAGATGAACTAACGTTAAACATCTTAAATCCGTAATAACTAATAAGTAATATGGATGCCTAAACCTTTGATCATTTGAATCGTAAAATTCTTTGTACGTACTTAAATACTTATTTAAATTACTTATATACTTCCTTAAAAATGCATGGTGGTTGTATGCAAAAAAATACCAGTAGAAATAATGATACAGTTTTGTACATATAATTTTTAGATAAACGATTTAAAAAATTGTTGTAGCCTTTAATTACAACTAAAATGAAAACTAACGACGTTTTAAAGTAATGAAACTGTTATTTAATATTATACTATTATAATGACATTAAAATCTTCTAATATTTTATTATTTAATATTATAATAATATTTAATTATACAAAAAGATGTTTAAACGTACATAAAATATTGTTTGTTTATTTAATATAGTTGATATGTCTGTATTAGACATTGGTCCTTGATTTGATACGTTATTAATTTATAATTTGTCATCCACCATATGTTGTGTTTATAAAGTGCTTAATAGCACATATGTTCTTATCAAAATTAAAACGTCTTATGTAGTTGAGCACAACGTAGTAGATGGTGACATAGAGGGTTATCAGTGTTATCACGTTTTAACACACTTCATAATTTCCTTAACTTATTTAACTGATACTATTATTTATTTTATTTAGTTTCCGCTTTAGTCTATAAAAATGCACATGATAAATTAGTGTAAATAATTAACATGTTTAATTTTCAAATTTTTTAGTTCATTAAGATATTTTTATTTATTTTTTTTTTTTTAATATTTGATGATTTCTAAATTTGATTAATAAAATATAATTCACAATAATGACGTAAAAACTATTTTTCTGCAAGATTAATCAACACAACCATTTTTCGTAAGTATAACGTATGATTCAAAATAAAAATTTAAAACTATAATCATTGACTATTATATAAATGCACGATTAAATACAAAATATTTAATAAATGTATTGAAAAATTACCAAATACTCTCTTAACCTATAACCAGCATTCTGTAATTAATCCTTATATTCATACGAGTAAAGGATATTTTTATAATACCATAATATTTCTAAATTGGTATTTTAATTTTGATTCAAGTATTTATTTAAACTATCACACTATCTTATAATTTATAATAAACATTATACTTGCTTTTTAGAATTGTCTTTTCGTAACATATACATTGGCATTACTAACAAACCCACTCACAATGTGTAACTAAAAACATAGGTTGATTTTTTTTAATTTTTTTTTCTTAGATAAACAAATCGTGATAAGACCTTTTCATGACTAAAACACTCAAGTGCTGTAAAATGTGGTATATTTGGGTACTCTGTTTTTTTTCTTTTAAAAAATTTTGAAACTGACGATGTCTAAGTGCACTCAAGCAAATACAATTTACTGTTAATATTACTAGATCTATAACACAAGGCAAATTAAAAGTTTTTCCGTACAACGCATGCTGATTAATAATACAATGCAAAGTCATTGATTTAGACCCTTTTTTATAACTCGTAAGTATCTGTTCAGTTAAACCGTTTTATGTACAACACATATTTTTTCCGCCGTCAGTGGTGATACATTTAAAATTTTTCCACTCCAAAATATACTCTAAAAATGATTTTTCGATCACTTTAAATATGTTGATACCGGTTGTAGTTCCACGCATGCTATGCACAGAAAGTAGTTCTGTTGAAACTTCTAAATATTTATTAACACCACGAATAAATATAAGTAACTGTGACTTATTACTATATCGTCAAATGCTGAACGACATTAATTCTTGAGCCTAATTATAAATCTGAAAATTTAAATTATTACTAATATCGTCTGTGAGTAATTGTGTAATCAAAAAGGCTAATATTTTTAAAAATATCAATTTTTTCTAGACAAATTTCTTCAAATCCATGAAAATTTTGTTTCAACTCTTTCACTTTAGCGTTAAAATTTAAACATTTAGCTTATAAATTATGATACGTACCTGCCATAACGACTTTTAAAATTATACAAATCTTTAAAATTTAGATTATTTGCCGTCCTTAGGGGAAGGGGGGATTAAAACTTGTTCGTAGGTCGTATCCGACCTGTGGGCTGTGAGCCGTAGTTTAGAGACCCTTGGCTGTATTAGAATTTGACAAGCCTAAACCATATATTAGGTTATAATAATATAATTATGATGTAACTTGGCTTTTATTTTTTTCTGAGATCAAATTTTTGAATACATATAAAATCCGTGGAAAAAGTTTAATGCCATAAAACAAGTGTTTATATTGATTAAGATAAAATAAGTAATTATGGGTATTAAGAGTCAAACATTATATGCTAGGTTAATCTACAGACTTCATTTATATCTCATAACTTTATAAGTCACTTATATCATTAAGTGTGTACTTTTTTAAATATTCATAGTCATACAATTAATACAGAATAACCTGTTTTTAGATCAAAATTACAATAATAATATTAGTTAAGTATCTAAGGGTGAATGCTAGGATACTCATCATTAATAAAGCTCGGTATTTCCGAATGAAATTATTTATCGTAGATTTCAAATAAAGACATCAAGACATAATAAAATAGGTAGCAAATAACCTTAAAATATTTTTTGTTTAATAAGTGGTGCTTAGTGTTGTATCAAAATATTTAAATAAAAAAATATTTAGACTTATCCCAACATTATTTCGTTATCTTAAATATTTTTTTAATATTTATTTTCAGATTAATAGGTCAAAGTTCCAATCAGAAAGTCTCCTTTGCTTCAGTTGCAGTGTTACATGATTACTGTACACCAGTAGTTAATTTATAAAAATTTGGTATCCACTAATATTTTTCAGACTCAACGAATATGCCGAGTAGTCAGTTAAAAATACCGGGAAAAGTTAGTAAAACAATATTTTTGGTAATCTGCTTTAATAACTCAATTATTTGTTAGAACTTCCGGTTAAATTTAAGACTAACCGATAATATTACCTATTGATAATTAAAATTAATGAAAATTATTCTTGTGGAAATAATAATAATAATAATTATTATTATTATTAATTTTAACTCTCAATAAATAACAGACAGTCTCAAACCCTAATAATATGCTTAAAAACATGCCAATATCGGTTTACAAAAAAAAAATTGTTACAATGTGCATTATGATCATGTAAATGTTCGAGATTTCCTAATAAGCTACATAAAATATAACTATTGTTATTATATGGTCGAGTGTTACTGCTGGGTAACTACTCCCCTCACGACTTCACCGTCAACTTGTACTTTTTCACCTCATATGATTATTGTAAATACTATTACAGATTGTATATATCCAAATAAGTATAAAAAAAAAATTATTATTTTATGTATTTGCAGTATACAGTGGTGTATCCAGGGGTAGAGGGATAAACCTCCCCCCAAAAAAATTCTAGATATGTCATATATATTCAGTATTCATATTCTATATTTTTTATTTTTTATTTTTATAAAACACAAAAACAAACAAATTATAACTATTCGCCCATACCAACCACATGTATATCATAAGTTCTAAGTTAGAATAGAGTAGAAGGAAAATTTGTATTTGCAATAATTTTTATTTGTGTAGGAATTTACATATTATGATATATTTTATCTGTATTGGTACTTACGTATTGATATATTATTTTCATGACGAAACTTACATTTTTCCCATATTTTCTCCCAACATTTCACTATCCAAAATTCTCATTATAATTATTATTACTCGATTCAATACAGCGTGGTATATTTAGTAAGTTTTTATTGATTAATCAATATTAATATTAATTTTATTTATAATTATTATTATTTTAATATCAGTCCACAAGACTTAGTTCTGATGTTATGTTTAAACATTAAGAATTAATATTTGTTAAAACCCCATGCATGGTTATACAAACTATTTCTATAACAATTTTATACTCACTATTAATCATTATTATGTTTAATGTGTGAGTATTTAATGTTTTATTTTTATAATATACTTTGTTTTACACCGAGAACACGAGAAACAATAAAAATAATTAAAGCATATTCGATGCATTGCAAATGTGCATTGTATTGTGATACATAAATAGATTTTAGTCCCCTACGGTTTTATGTCACGAAAACGATTTTAACAATTAAAAGAGGACGAGACTAGGTTAATTGAAACTCTGTGGTAGGATGAATTACATGTGATGGGTGATATTACTTTATTGATGCTATACATTTGAAAAATGTACCATTATTTTCGAAATACGATTCTGAGTGTAAAAAGCTAAATTGATCAGTTTATATTTATACAAATTGATAATAATATATAAATATTATTAGGTACCTACAAATTTTTTTATTTTTTTTCTCCGTTGATCGAAAAATTTATAAAAAAATTCAAAAAATTACCTTTCCAAATTATCAACTAAGTAAAATTTCCTTTCAGAAAAGTTATTGGTTTTTATATATCTAAGCACTCATTTTGGTCGAAATCGTGTACACAGACACAAAATAAATAAATAAAACAGCACATTTTTCAGTATAGCCAATAAATTCTTCGTTTAGCTCTGTATTTGAAATAAATAATGAAAATTCATCATTTCTAGTTTACTTGATTCCTCCGCATTCTGGAATTTCTTCAATCATACATTAATATTACATAATTTTCAAATGCACTGGAATTTAGGTCATATGTTTTATGTCTTTGAGGTTGAGACGTAAAATAAGAGAAGCATAGCATAGTAATAAATTAAAATAAGTTTTTTGAACCCTAATATAAACAAATGAGGGCAGCATATTAAATCTATAGGCAAATTCAGTGAAATTAATACATAACTTAACGATGCACGGAGATCGATTTGTTTGATGTCCTCTTTATGGGTGTTGGTACCTACCTATAGTTAATACCTTTATGTATACATGATTAAAATTATTAGATTGCGTTAGTAAAAACATAAAGCACGTGAAACTTCATGCACTAGATAAAGACCATTAAAAACATAATAACTAATTTGTATTGTTTTTTTTTTTATAGTTAATAAAAGTTAACTAGGCTCTCTATATTATATTATAATTATTATCATAATGATCAATTACAGAACGTTCACGTGAATAAAAGTGTTTGAAATATATTATGCATTGTATGATAAAATAAAGTATGTAAATCACATTAAACAGATTACAGATAACTAATATGTTGTTTAATTATAAATACCGGTTTGAACGAAATCTGATGCTTATATAGTAAGGTTGCTATTCTTGCCTTTCTGAAAAAGAACTGCTCGGTTCCCTTAAAATCACAATAATTCATAAAATATAAAAATCATGTACACATTCAAGACTTTGAAATTGATTCCGTCCGAAAATGATTTGGAACAGGGTAAAGTGATTGACTTGAGGAGTGATACGGTCACGCTACCCGACATCCAAATGCGTCAAGCTATGTTTGACGCTGAAGTCGGTGATGATGGTTATGGTGAGGATCCAACTGTAAACCGTAAGTCCCAAAAACATTTTAAACTATAATTTAGATAATTTCTGATCAAAAAGTGCAAAAGCTGATCATAACAAATTCCTTAGGTTTATTTCAATATAACTCCTGTATACCTGCCTACACAATAACATACTATTTAATGTTGGTAATTATTTCAGTTTTAAACAGAACAATTTAAGGGCATAACAGTACAATTCTATAGTACTTTGAGCCAATTTTGATCAAACGCTGTTGGATCATTTTATTATTTTAAAATTTATTCAGAAAAAAAAATAATACGATTTTAATAATTTCTTGACGTTAAATTCTATTTAGTTTTGCGTTTTATTTCTGAATGATGATTGTTTTGCAATTTTTTAGTTTTGGAGGAGAAGACATCAAAACTTCTTGAAAAGGAAGCAGCATTATTTTTACCGAGTGGACTTATGGGAAATTTGATTGCAAGTAATATTCAACACTTAATGTACCTATATTAATTAATAAATGTCTACTTATAAATCTATCATAAAAATTAGACAAATTAAAAGAATTAATAAAATAATAAATTTAATAAAAAATAGCGCACCCAGAAGCTGCGCTATGTATAATAAAAATTATGATTTCAGTATTAATTCTTGTATAAACAAAATTTAATTATATCTGTTTTACAGCAAAAAAACAATAATAATACAAAAAATATGATTATATTACTTATTATATTTATAGTATTTCATAATACTACATGATTTTTTTATTTTAATGATAAATAATAAGTGCGATAACTATGTAATTATAAATAAATTAAATAATTATGTAACTAGCATAAGATCATGCGATTTTTATGCCTTTACTCGAGTTAAGATGATACCAACTCATTTTACACATTTTATACTCAATTAACATTGTTTGATTATTACATTATAAAATATCTTTTTTTTTTTACCTTTTACTGATAATTCAAACAATTATACAGTTATAACTTACGATTTAATTTTAATGATGATATTTGTATCTAATAAAATCAGATTAATGACAATTCTGAATAAAAACAACTTTTTTATTAGGTACTTAAATTGATTATTAAAAGATAAATAATAAAATATAATACCAGTTGTATTTTTATTTGAATTTACATAATTTTAACATGCTAAGCCATTAAAAAGTAAGGTAAGCAGTATCTTTATTTTAAATTAAAATACTTAGCCATGTTATTTATTTAAATTTCCAAATTTAACCTGAAAATAACATTATTGATAACTACGTGCATAATTATAACAATTAACATGCAATTGGTTTTGAAGATATATAGTTATGATTATGAGATTCGAGAAATTTATTAAAAAGTATTTTATCAAAGGTATTCATCTATATTCAGTACAATACATAAATTACTTATGTAAAACTCAAACGACTTCAGCTTAAATTTACATGTGTATACAAAAAATGGACTTTTTTAAAAAAAATATTATTCTATTCAAATTAAAAATTCAATATTTAGATTCAGAAGAATTTGATTTTAACAAAATTGAATCGTATATAAATTAATATTTAATGTATAGATTTAAAGATTTTGTATAATTATTAACTATATAAGTCAGTCGTAATTGCAAATATGATCCGCTTGCAGGTTTTTTCGAATACAATAAATGAGAAATAATAGTTATTGTTTACACGTCAATAAAAACCGCACATCTTATAAATATTACATGGTGGTACAAAATTGAAAAATTGTCTGACAAAGTGCATGAAAATATAAAATAATAAAATGTTGATTGACTTAAGTGTACGCTTAAGTGACTAAACTTATACCAATAACTGGCCATACTTAATGTAGGTAGACATAATTATAATTATTATTTAGTTTCAAACTCATATATTTGATCTACAACATAGCTTTTCAATCTTTTTTACTAATATACCTATATTGACAATGATATGCACGTCAATAGTCTGCTCAATCCTTAAAATGTTTATACTTATTTTAATCTGAATTGTCGAACATTAAAAAATGAAATAAAAATAATTATTATACTTGTGAAACCTATGTATTAATTTGATTTGTAAATATAATGTATACTATTAATTATGATGTGATAGACATAATTCGAGAAAAAAATATTAGTTAGTGTATGACGTATGTGTATATATCATTTAAATAATGGTTAAATTTATTCTGTTTTTTTGAATCAATACATTGATTAAAAGCATTCATTTCTATGTTTTTAATATTAATAATAATTTAGTATGAATAATAATCACTAAATAGTAATTGATAAATACCAAGATAAAATATAACTTGGTAAGTAAATTAAATAGGTACCTATACTACCTACATCATTATTCATTATAAATTATACGAAAATTTGAAACTATAAAATACGAATTGTAAACAAAATTGATTATGTATTATATTATGAACACGCTAACCTTATGTAATCCTTACTTCCTTGTCTCTATAAGATTTTTGAAAAATGCCAAAGCAATGTGGATTATTTCTGCGCGATAATAAATAATTATAGATAATAATATTTTTAATACTTACCAATTAGTGATTTATGGGGGAGTTTGGTATTTTGATCATACAGGTATAATCGTATAATAGATTATTATAGTTCCATTAAACTTTTGAGTTTCATGAAAAATTTAAATTAAACAATGTATTATATATCTGGGTATCCTTAGAAATGCAATGTGATTGTTTCAGTGATGGTTCATTCAAATCAACGTGGTGGTGAAGTAATAGTTGGCCATAAAAGTCACATTTTGCTGTGGGAACAAGGAGGAGCTTCACAGGTTATAATATAATAATTAATAATGATATACGATACACCATTGAGGTAGCTATGGACTTCCAACCCACTCCATCCATCATATGATATATTTTTTATGTACCTACACTGCTTTTAACTTGAAAAATAATAATGACAAACATTGATTTTTTTTTATTGCTCTTCCCCCGAGAAATCTTGGTAACATTATCTGAATAATATAAATAATTTTTTATATTTTGGGTAAATTAATGTACAGATCGCTGGATTGCAACTGCGAGAAGTTAACAATTTAATTGATGGCACGTTAGATATGACGGAGTTACGCAAAAAACTTCGACCGGTGTGTCCAGATCCTCACGAACCATACACTTCATTGGTGTGCATAGAAAACACTCATAACTATTGTGGTGGTTCTGTATTGCCTATTGAATGGATCGATAAGGTATATTATATTAATATGGATGTCGTAGCCACTTAGTGAAATTGACCATTTCATGGAATTCACACTTCGTGAAATACGAAAATATTTCACGAAATGGTAATTTTCTCAAGAAACATTTACTCCCATTTCAAAATTGACATCGTGTCAGTTTTTTCACTTTCGGTTGTTAACTTTAAGTACCGCGGAAATATATTTTACATTTATTGCAAGTATTTTAAAATTCAAATATAGGTCTAAAATGTAATATTTTATTTCAAGTATATACAATATAAATATGTATTAACAATGTAATCTCAACATACCTTGAATAAATTTAGATCAGACAGTTACAAATAGGTAAAATTTTGTAAACACACATGTTAAACGTGTTAAAATGTCATCAAGGAAACATAATATTCACATAAAATATTTGGTGTTTCCTCTTATTACAAATTTTAAAGATATCTAATGATAAATAATAATTTTTTATTAAATGTTAGTGCTTGAAGCATTAATACTGAATAGACAAAAATTTAGGTAATAATTCTTTATTCTATCGTCTTCAACCACCCCAACCGCTGTTTTATTCGTTCGATTATTTTTATTAACAATAAACTGTACGCTATATATCAATATAAAAAATTAGGTACCGATTTTTTTTATATTAATCATAAAAAATTGAAATACATTAAAAGCGTATAAATATTACAAATTAATTCGTCGATAAAATAATCAATTAACTTTAATCAATTGAAGTAAATAAATATTTCTAGGAAAAGTCGTATAAAATAAATAACAATATAATGTTGAAGATAAGTTTCAATTTACAAAATTAAGCAACTTAATGTGTTTTCGTTTATAATAGAGAATTTAATGAAATGATAATCATATTATAGTATATTTTTTAGTTCTAAGCAAAATAATTGAAATATAGGTACGTAGTTCATGAAGCAATTAATATTCCAAAAATGTTATTGTAGGCTATTGGGAAAGAGTTAGTCAGGCTAAATTCCCCGAAATCGCTCATTTGGCCGAATTTTTTTAATATAAACGACGCGCAATACATAATGTTTAAAAATACGCGTATTTATATGTATGTATTTCAGTTGGGAAAATTTCTCAAGGAGATTAACGTACCATTGCATTTGGACGGAGCGAGAGTGTTCAACGCAGCTGTGAGTCTCGGTGTGCCCGTCAGCCGCATAGTGAAACACTGCGATTCCGTGACATTTTGCTTGAGCAAAGGGCTTGGGGCGCCCATTGGCTCCGTTTTGGCCGGATCGAACGTCTTCATTGAAAAGTAATAACAATACTTATAACGTCTTATACGCATTTTGGTGCGTACTATACTTGCCGGCCTGCTGCAGAGGTACAGATCGCAAATCGATCAGTTATTTCACATTGGCTCTTATCTGTAGCAGTGGAGCACAGCTGGAGTCTGATCAGTGGCGGCGCTAGGCGTGGGTGGTGTGGGCCATTGTTTACGGCCTCGCACCTCAAAGGGCCTCGTGTTCTAAAGGGCTTTATGATTAACCATAGAGAAATATGGGAGAAGTATCTATACAAAAATTCTAAATCTTAATATTTATTAAACAACTATTGTTACTTAAATAATGTTTACTAAAAAATTTTTAAAAAGGACCTCTTTAAGTCTACTTCGCCCACATATAAATTTTACCTCGCCACGCCACTGAGTCTGAGAGTTCTGTTGGGTGATGTACCAACTTATAGTTCTAACAAATCGCATTGTAATTAACGCAATACAATTTTTAAGAACAATTTTTTTCGTCGAGACTTCGAGAGGTGCAATAACTGCTATTAAACGTCCTCGGTATGTGCACCCTAAAGACGTCATTAATTCGTGTATAGGTAAGACATTACTCAATGACCCGGTGAAATACGTGATGAACTAATGACGATAAGATATTGAGATATAATGCAAAATTACATTACTCTCGAATGCTAGATATTGTACGATATACCATAATATACTCGACTTCACCCAACCTCTTCCTCCTCAACTTTTATCTGATCATATGACTAAATAATTATACATGTACTATGTAGGTAGTATAAAATACGCAATGGTAACTTAAAGTTGGTTCGAAATCAATGACCTACACGTACGCAGCAATAACGTCATCAATTAAGTTTAAGGTTGAAAAAAATGTTCATGCCATTCACTATCTATTTTATAGTTTTACTTTTTTTTTCCACGAATAATAGTTAAGTGTAATTCAATATTTGAGTATTTAATCTAATGCCAATCGGCAATTACTGTATTACATTTACATAACTGTATATGGTAGATATAACATATACTGTCTGACATAAACATCAATAATTTATATAATTTATAAGTACAATGTCGAATTGTAATAATTATAATTCCTGCAGCGTCTACAGCAGACGCATTACAATTTACAAAAAATATCTCGATAGATATGTATAGGCCTACGTTATTTATATGGCACGCCTCCATTGAATATATAAGGTGGTACGATTTTATGATTAAGGAAATCTGCCCGCGAATAAAATTATTCCCGATTATTTTCAATTACGGCAGAGCTTGCATGTGGTGTATTCTGTAACTCTATAAGTGTCGTTAGTCGTTACACAAATGTCCATGATATGGTGATCGATTGTACATTTGTACTGTTTTAGGGCCAGAAGAGTGAGGAAAGTCTTGGGTGGAGCTTTGCGACAAGCCGGGATCGTGGCTGCAGCAGGCGTATACGCCTTGGACAATTGCGTGGAAAGATTAGCTGACGATCACAGAAACGTTAAAAAGATCGCTCACGGTACGTCTAACGTTATACAAAAATAAACATAAAATATGGAATAAATAATTTTATAATCATACTTAAAATATCGTGGAAAATTGGTTGAAATTTGGACATTTTATTGAACTTAAAAATAGAAAAAAAAATTTTTTTCAGTATTTCTGTAGTTAAATTTGACAGAAGATTTTTATACCAAGAAAAAATTCTTTCAATACCAGTTTATATAATCATATAAGTGTATTTATAAGACATAGAAAATATGCATAATATGTTTATTATAATCAAGAATTATGCTTTTTTTACCTAAAACTAACGAAGTATGAATTTAAAATTTCCGATTTTTAAACTCACCATTAAATAAAATGAATTTCTAGCTTAGTCTACGCCGTCAGCACATGAAACAATATGCAACTCCTATACAACTTCCCAGCCTTATTAAGTAGTAACTAATTATTTTTAATAGATCCTCAACTAATATTTTTAATATTTTTAAAGAAATTGTGATTTTGTTTGTCTTTTATTCTTGCATAGTTATCTAATATAAAATATGTTGTACTATAAAAACATTCAGTCATACATAAAAATTATAAAGATAAATTGTACGTTGCCTCTATCCTGAAATTCCTAAATACGCCGTCTGTAAGTGCTAATTAAACGAAGTCTTTCAGATATTTTCTAGTTCTATACGGTTGTATTACTTGTGAGTTTTATCTCATAAACGTTTAAGTGTCCCAATCATAAATTTAGAATTTTAGAGTATTTCAAACTTTCTTGGGACACTGCTGTTAGCTATATCTGTTTGATGCATATGATTAATATTTATGTCGGTAATATTATGTATTGAACTCTTGTTACAGCAATCCAACAGACGGCAAGTCGCTTTGTGACTGTCAATCCAAACTCGCTTGATACGAACATACTACTGGTGGACATTTCTTCGCCTCATTTCGGCGCTAAAGATTTTGCTTCCGAGCTATTAAAGGTAACTATAGTAACTATTGTACATAGTACCTACTACCTATATAGTATTTACCACCAACGATTTGCTGAATAATACTGTTTTCAATCAAACCAACAATTAATATCGATGATTTTGGGCTCCTGGTCAATTTCGATTTAGGTTTAAGTTTTCTCTATCTATGCATCGTATAGACTATAGAATACAGGCGAACAGTATTAAGTACCTCTATTATAGTGAGTAACGTCACGGAAATAAGAAAAAATAAAGCAACTTTTAACCCCTGTGGATTAAAAACGGGAAAGGCTCTCCCTCATACCTACCCTTTATTTTATATTACTTCCATATCACTAAAAATCAAATTATTGATCCGTTGTCCTTATTGTTATACCTTACTTCATATATAACTTCATACCATATTTGTTCTAAAGCAAATGGATGCATTTTATTATCTGTACATATTTTTATCACTTAGCGTCCCAACCATTATTATATTGCTAGACGAGGATTATAATGAGAAAATATGCATGTTTAATTAACAATCAGAATTATTAATTAACATTTAAAATTCGTACGAATCTATAAGCTCATATTTATTAGTAGGTACCTGGTACACATTTCTCTATTCCGTAATGCACATTCTATATTTCAAACCACGGTTATAACCGTGTTCCAGACCTTACGTATACACACTTTGTGTCGGAGTTCCTACTTAATAGGATCATATATAATTAATATAATATTATATATAAATTTCTAGGTAGACACAGTTGCAAATGATATTATCTTGAACAAAATACGCTCGACGACAGTAAGGATATCGCAGATAAATGACACCGCTGTGAGAATCGTCTTGCACAAGAACATTACCGACAATGACGTGGATTTGGCAATTGAAAAGATAAAATACGTTATTGGACTGATAGATTCCGCGGGTAGATAGTAATAATTTGTCGGTCGAGTTGGTATTTCATATACCTACATGTATATTACAAGGAAGGGTCATCGAATTCGAATATTTTTCTCAAAAACGCACGACGGACACAAACTTTTACTTCAAAAGAATTATTTTAGAACTTTTGAAATGAAAAAAAAAAAATAATAACAATACTAAACTTGACTTGAATAATATACCGTAGTTTTTCACCTTTGCATAAAGATATTCTATGGTACTTTTCTGTTACAATTTATTAATTTACCAATACATATTTAATATTTCAAAACTGTAAGTTACAGATATTTTTACGGTAGGTCTTCTGCAACTATTGGAAACTTAACCAATTTTATAACCATATTATGAACTATAAAAGTTAAATAAACTAACTTTAACTATACTTACCTACTTAAATGAAGTACCAATAGTAATACACGATAAACAAATACAATTTTGTTCTTCTGGCTACTAGGTACACAAATACAACAAATTTCAATGATTCTCACCAAATTCTTAAACCTAATTCCAGTTTGTAGGTTATAATAAGGAATTTATTAAGGCTATGCTTAGCTATCCTAGACTTGTAATTAGTTCCCCTCACATTTTGTAACAATGTCTCATGGCCAAATAGCAGTTGTCTACTAATAGGTATTTTTTTTTTCCATACCGTCAGAATTAACGCGTTCACTGCGGAGGTGGACGACTTAAAGTAACAACACATAAACTATTACATTTTTACGGAGCTTCTCGCAATCGGATGGGTGACCACGCGACTCTAGCAGGGTCGTCCTACGTGCTTAATCCCTTGCAATAATTCCTCTAGTTTAAAAAAAAACCCCAC
Source organism: Chaitophorus viminalis (assembly GCA_025469195.1). Classification (NCBI taxonomy): domain Eukaryota; kingdom Metazoa; phylum Arthropoda; class Insecta; order Hemiptera; family Aphididae; genus Chaitophorus; species Chaitophorus viminalis. Next base: position 215,453 of record JAIPRK010000159.1, on the reverse strand, counting down.
ATAGAAGAATAATTCAATAATATCCAGTTGCCGGATCCTCCCTAAAAAAAAAAAATAATAAACCAATACAATAAAAAATGTTCACACTTACCATTCCCAATTCTCATCGAATTTTGAATAACAATAAAGATATTAGGAATTCCCTGGAAAATGGAATATTGTTGTATTGCTGGCGCCTGGCAGCCACACCGTTTTTCAGGGCCGGGTTTTAACACTCATAATATATTATTATGTACAGTTGAATGGTGGGGGGGGGGCACCAATTATTTTTCTTTGCCATATCAAAGAAAATTTATTTTGGTGTCACTTCTTAGTTGGGTGTAGGTGCCTATCATAAGTTTGTCCCGTAATCCCGTAAATGTGTGGCAATAGGTATAGGTATGTATAATAATAAGGCAACATCAGATGAAAATTTCAAATTTTTCCAGTTTTATTGAATCAGTATTGTAAAAAATTTTTCGACGACAATCTAAAAATGTAATGACTAATGAGCATATAATTATGTAAAACCATAGTTTTAATTATAAATATTAAATAGAATATAAATAGATAAGTAGTAGTAAAATAATTGCAATATAATTGTATAGATATAATATTGTAATAAAAATGATTGGTTTGCGGTGTTATGAAAAAATGAAAACTTTTTTGAACGTCATTTTATAACCTTCTATTCTTTTTCCTTTATATCAATTCTAAAAATATTGAATTTTTTCCCACTACGCTGTAGTGAATCCATGGACGAGCAGACAAGTTGATATAAACACCTTTGGAATTGCACAGAACTATCCAATGAATGCATTTATGCATGAATATCCTAAGGTTTTCTTCATTCAGTGGTGTAGTTACATAGTGGTGGTATTACAGGACAACGCCCTGGGGCCCATAAAAAGATTAGCAAAAATATTTTGATCAGAAATTTTTTTTTTCTGTAGTCGATAAATATAATTCAATTACCTGTAAAATGTTACCAATGCTTTTTTAACACATTTAAAATCTCATCTTTTATATTTTATACTACCTATATGTACGAAATTTGTTCATAAAACATATATATTTTTTTTTAGATTTAATATATCACACGAAATATATTTAATATTTACTTAAATTATAATAAATTAACAGCAATTGTAATATATTAATAATTTAAGCCCAAAACAGAATACTACTCATATAGGCTCTAAATATTATACATAGCTAAGCAACAGTCGACATACATACAAAAACTAATTGAATAATGAAAAATAAAAATATAATCTAAACATTTTTAGGATTTTAAGGTGAAATCGTAAAATGACCAAACAAGATTGTATCATATTTTAACATGAATTTATCAATAAAAATACAGTTGTTGCTGGAAAGCCGATAATCATATTATAATGATAAAAATTAGAGGATAAAAACTTAGGATTAGGTATTAAATCGATGTACTGTATCAAAGTAGGTATCTACAATATAAGCTTTAATTTTTTTATAATTCTTGTATTTTTTTTTTTTTTTTTTATAGGAAATTAAAGGTTAAAATGTGTATTTAATGGAACAAAAATTTTACTTTTTAATAAACACAAGTTCATTGTTCACTCACCAAAATCACATGACCTAATCCTTTCAATATAAATTATCTTATAATTACCTACACATAAATATATTTAAATATACTGAAAATCTAAGTTTGCAGATATTATTTAAAAGACCAAAGTTAAATATGTACATTAAAAAGCAGAATGCAGTGGCATAGTTAAAAATGTCTAGGAATTACTTATTGATATTTTAAATTTCTAGCAATTTAATATCCAGAATCATGTCATACTTAAGTAATAACATTTTATTAATAAAATGTAATTATCATATTAATTATCCATGTTTAAAATGTTTTATAGTAATTCAAAAATTTAAAATTAAGAACAGTTTAAACTTTAAAATAATAAATGCAAAAAAATAAAGTAAAACATGAAGTTAATAACTTTAACTCTTCTAGAAATTAATAACAACCAATCATAAAATGTAAAAATGATTTGATTTTTATTTACCTCTAATTAATAATTATTATTTATTTAGATTTATTTATCAATTGAAACGTGACACTTTCCATTTTAATACTAGATACAAGGCACTAATAATAATATGTTTTAATGATTATGAATACTAAAAATATTTTTAATATTTATCAAAATTTTTAAAAAACTGATATATATATATATTAATTTGCATTGAACAAAAACTATTAACAACTTACCAGATAAAGGAATATTAAAGAATATAACTATTGACAGCTATCAGTTTATCACATTTCTATATAATTATTGATTTGATTAATATCCATAAAATTCAATAAAATATACTTCTATCAGTTATCAGAGTTATATACTTAAATTCGACTATTTAATATTTTATACCTATTATTCAAACTACATTTACAGTAAAATAATTTAGTTAGAATGGTACAACACTTTAATAAATATGTATATTTGATGTGGATTCTACACAATTATATTAGTATCATTTTAATTTCATAATTAATAAAACTATAGTTAATTTGATTAATTAATATTTTCTTTTAATGGGAAATTTCAAATGGGATATCATTTTAATTGACAACAATTAATGTACGAATAAAAGTTTTACTATTGTTAAATGTTATATAAATCATTATGAACCAGCAAATAAACATTATAAATAGTTATTTTTAAATGTTTACAAGAGTATATTATTAAATTACTAATTTAGAGTACAAAACTTTGTATTTTGAGTTCACCAAATATAAAAACAAAAAAATGTTTGAATGAATCTGTTGTCTAAGGATTTGGTACTAGTAGCTCAGGTGGTATTGTAGATTTTTCACCTAGAAAAAAAATAAAAAATAATTAGAAATTAAAAACTAAAACATATTATTATTTACTTTTAAATCATATTTGTTTAGCCACTAATCAGTTTAACCGCAATGAACTATGCATTAATAATATACTATAATATACTAGATAGTGGGCAAGCTTATACACTTAGGTAGAAATAAACACAGAATATAATAAATAATTGATAAGAATACTTAAATTAATGTTTAAAAACTCCTTACACAGAAAAAGTTGTAACCAGAAACTAAGTTTGAGTTATCCTAACAACTATAAGTGATAAACTTAATGTATTTTAATATTTAAACAAGGAAACTAATCATATTAAAATTATTAAAATTATTTTCTAAATATGCATGTACATATTTGCAGAAAAAGTTCTTTGATTAGAACAGAGGTTATCAAACTTCCATTTTAATATTAGTGAACTTTTTCTTTTTTTTTTTTACTGTTTTGAGGATCAGTAGCTTACAGAAAAAAATTAATATAATACATAATATAACAGTTAATTTTATTTTTAAATTTTAATAAAAAATTATAACGATTATTTATTTGAAAAATAAGTAAATATAATATTGAAACTGTGCAACATATTCGATGTACAGTATGTTACTAAAAATAATAATTTGTTTTGAACGTCATGCAGGTACTAATTAATATGAATAAATTAATCTTTTCAATTACTTTTAATCTGGTTGTATTGTGTTAACAGTTACCTAAACTCGTAATTAATAATAAATTGTCACACTCAGAAATAATAATTTATAATAAAACAGTTTTAACATCAACAAAAAAAATAAATAAATAAATAGAGAAACAAAACTCTAGAAAGACATTTTAAAAAAAATGTATTATTTAAAAATATAATGCAACCTGCTAATAGTATAAGTTTGGGGATCTTTGAATTAAATGAAAAAAATATTGTATATAAATTTAATAATATAAATAGAATAAGAAATAAAATATTAAGAAAATCAGTTAATAAACATCCAACTAGAAAATAATACAACTAATAAATAAATTAATATCATGTAAACTTAATTTGTTGTATTTTTATAAACATCAAAATGATTGATATATGATACATCAGTTTATAGTTTTAGATTTCATGCCCAGATCAAAGGGTATAAAATAAAATAAAATAAAATAGAGGCAATTAGAGTTAATGCTTACAGTACAATTGAAAACATCTATACGCTATTTAGTTAGTAAAAATTTCCCATATTAAAAAATTTATTTATTTATTAATTAATTCAAATGAGCAAAGCCCAATAATAATTCTAGATCTAAAACATAAAACAATTTCAAAAAAATATAGATTATTTAAACAATGTAAGATTGTACATAAAATGGATATAATTTATAGTAGAATAAAAGTATTAGACTATTTGGGTTTATAATGAAACATAATTCACGAATAACAATTAGAAATATAACTATAAAAAGACTCAATAGTATTAAAATTAAACAAATCTACCCAAATATCATTCACCGATCTCATCATTCTATTAATAGAACTACTAATTAAATAATTAGTTATATGTAGTTGTATATAAAAAGTATTAGTTATTCTAGTTTGATGTTGTAGAATATAGAACCTAAAATAATTAAATAATTCACTTTAAAAAGTGATAGTAACTCTAATGAGAGGTAAATCATGGACATGATGGTTCATCATTTTTCATCAATCAATGCGTAAAACTTATTTATGAGTAACAAAAAATTAAAAAAATAATTCAAATTTAAAATTATCCATAACAGGAGTAAAGAAAGATTCAACTATTATATATTAATTTTATTTCATATTAGCTAAAAATACTTTTTTCAAAATTTTGCAATTTTTTAAAATATAATTTATTTACAAAGAATAAAATTTAGTTGGTTAAATCAATCAGTTTATTAGAAAAAATATTTGTTTGGTTTTATAAGATAACATATTTTTTTATACACTTAGTTATGTAATTAATATAAATAACATGAACTAAAAACATTTATAATCAAAAAGATAATTAAAGTTATTACAACCCTTTCATTATTTTAATTAAAAATGAATGCATATCAAGATAAATTATTCTTACCATTATCATCATCTTCATCCTCATCATCATCTGAATCAAAAGTATTATCAGGAATATCATACAAACGAATGAGTGGCTGCAAATAAAATAATAATCAATTATAAGTTTATATTTATATTAACTTAAATCAAACTAAAATACATACCTTGTTTGGATCTTTCATTATAAGGTATTTGCCATCCTTTTGTTTCATACACAAATCTATAATGCATCGCAATATTCCCCATGCATTATCCATGTTCAAATTTATTTGTGTAGCAAATTCAGTGGGTTTATACTGCTGTGTGCCCAATATTACATGTTTTGATGAATCTCGCACTTGTACACGACTTACATATCCAAACTTAATATAATCCGATCCAGCTAACAAAGCTTGTACTGTCCATTTTGCTAATTTACAAGCATTGTTACGCAATTCAGTAGCTAAGACTCCTCCACGTTGTACATCTAATTTGTGACGCCAATCTACTCCACCAGATAACTAAATTTTCAATTAGAAAAATACAAATTATAAATCATACAAGGAAATTAATTAATACTAATTATTATACCTTAGAATCCCATTCATTAAGTGCTTTGATAGTCAAAAACTGTAAATCTCCATTGGGTACTAATAACACTGAATCATGTTCACATCTAGCAACCAATACAATTCCATTATCCAAATCCCACTTGCGGTACCGATAAGCAACAGAAGCTACTTCTCCTTCAGTTTCATCTTCAGATACGAACGGATTAGGTTCATCAAACTTGTACCGTACTTCACCCTAAAATATTTATAGTAAATGTAATATAAATAGAGATATTTAATTTATGTATTAAAAAAATACTTACAGTTTTCAATACTTGTTGCGAAAAATTATGGTTGATGAATGTAGCTTCTAATGCCAGATTTCTTGGAGAATTCAAACTGTTTGCTTCTTCCGATGGAGGTTCTACAGCAGTCTCATTGACCGTAAGCAAATCTAAAGTTTAATAATAATAATAATAATAATCATTTTAAATAATAAATATTAATAGGAATAAAGAAATATCTTACCAAATTCAGTATTATCTCTCTTGTCAAAGAACAATTTATCACCAACTTTTTCAATAACTATATCCCAACTGTAATTAGATCGGGTACAACACATCAAACAAGCTAAAATAGCATCCGTAGCATAAACATTGCCAACTGTTTTTACCAACTATAAACATTGTAAAAAAAAGTTATTACATAAAATATGTATTTTATCAATTTTATAATAAAATAATAATTGTAATAAGTAATAACAAACTGAACGTTTATTTTTGCACATAACTAATATTTTTAATTTCATACTATATTAATAACTTCATAAAAAATAGTTAATTAATTAACACCAACCATCACATTAAGCGAATAAAAATTAAATTTTAAAAATAAAATAATTTATTTTACATTTTTATGAAAAATTAAGTATGATAAAAATAATTAAAAATATGATGGATCGTTAAGTCTATTAATGTAGTTTATAATTTTGGTTAAAATAACATGAGATGTTTTGTAAAAAAAAATCGGTAAGAGGAGTCTGTGTTTTCTAAAAATCTTTTATCGGGGGTGAGGGGTCCATATCTACAAAAGGTTAAGAACCGCTTTACTAGATAATTACTGTTACTACACTCATATAATTAATTCACTGTACTATTTACCTTTGGTGGCGTTAAATATATAATATAATAATAAGTCAAAATAAACTGAACAAGCACAAAACTTACTTTTCTTATAATTGGATCATCAGTAGTAGTTACAGTATGGAAAAGCCTATCAACACGCTGCAATGGCTTTTCATTTTTCACATTGATCCGATCATATGTTTTATCATAGTATTCCAAAGAACCACAGCATACACTAAATTTATTTAGAAAAAAAAAAACGTTAAAAGTTATCAAATTTTACTTTTAAAATAATTATTAATACTTACAGATCTTCTGGCTCCTTAACCGATGGTAACGATAATTTTGAAAACCTGACAAAGTCCATTTCTTCAATAGTATTCCAATCAGCACGTACTGTAACTGATGCATCACGGCTCTTCATTTGCATATTGTTTTTATTACGTCCGCCTTGATTTTTATTCCAACCTCTACGTGCATTTGGATTCTTACGATCTCTAAAATATTATTTCAAAAAGTATTATTAGCAAAATTTAATAATAGAATATTTAAATAAGTATTAATAATTATAAAACCAGTTGAAGAATATACTCATATTATGAACCAAAATGTCAATAACCACACCCTTAATATAAAGTATATTCAAGACTTTCATTTAGTACTTTCATGAATTGAAAAATTCAGTTTGTTATACATATTAATAATTAGTAGCATGTATAAATAACAAAATTATAAAACATAAAAACATAGTTAAGAAAATCTTGTTTATAAGCACAAAATGTATGATTTACGCTAATTATCTAGTATATACAATAAGAAAAAATAGTAATACCTTTGAAGTTTGTTCAATTTTCCTAGTGATTGAAATTGATTTGAACCACCAGGCAAACGAGAAAGTCCACCACGGCCCCCTTGACCACGCATCATTCGACCTCCTTGGCGGAAATGACGACCACGCTGGTAAGGAGGTTTTTGCACACGAGCCGTGTCAACCAAGTGGAATGTGTTTTCATCTTCTTCATGATAATATGTATATTGTGTACCACCACCGAACTGAGATTGGTATTTGTCTGAAAAATGAAACAATAAGTTATTTAATTTAAGTAAATGTATACAGGTCATCTACGACAAAGTTAAAACTCACTCAAATATTTCTTGTCCTGTGACATACCAGTCCAGTCAGAAATCTAAAGTAAAAATACAGATCAGTAATCGATACGGAGTGGTTGAAATGATCTTACTTTTCCCATACGATCTCCTTTTGAGAAAGGTTGATATGGCATGTCCTTAAACTGGTCCGGCATTTCGCACGGTCCCCATCCGAACGGATTATTTTGTATTTCCGGCGGTACGAAATGAGGCACTTCTTCCGGCATCACGAAACCTTTAATAATAACACTAGGTAAAGTCGCAACAGTTAACTTAACAAGTTTAACTAGTAAGAGTAGTTTCGACTATCGACCACGAAAGCAGAAAACCGACGGTATAAACAACAGAATACAGATCAGTCGAATGTCTATGATAATATTTGTTAACCTAAAAATAATTCCGTGATCACGCGTTATCAAGGAGGTTCCGTTTGACCACTGTATAATTTTACCTTCATGTTTAACCGTTATCATGGTATTGTATGATTGATAAATAATAACGGGTTTTTTTTCAAACAATATTTATTTAAATAATTAAAGTTTACGCAAAAAAATAATGAATTGTAAAAGTTCATTTCGGATTTAATGAGTTCAATACTCCACCCAGTGCCGGTAGGAGGGGGGTTTAAGGAGTCGTGACGATTACTCGTCCTCACTTGTTGAAACACATTTTTGCAGTCACCTTGGTTAGCAAATAAATACATAATGGATATGCACGTACATGAAAGGCGCTCGAGTGGCCAGATTAAATTTTAAGAAATGCAGGACACCAAAATTGAATCGCTCTGATAAAAAAATTATTCATAAATTTTTCCTTCGTCTTTTTATGACATCCTATGTTCTGTACAGCAGTAAGACGTTAATGATTTATGATCAATAATACCTTAAGGGTATATTAGGTATATATTATATATTATGTAAGAAAGCAGTAATGATTGATTAATTAAGTATTAAGTAAAAGAATATTAATATCAATAAATTAGATGAAATATATTAAAAAACAATTTTAAAATTAAATTGATAAAAATGTAAATGAATATAGGTAGAAGATTATAGCAGTAGATCGGTTTAGAAAGCGATTAATCAATTATTACTGTCATTGTCATAGGCATTATATTCCGACAATCGTTATCATATAATGTAAAAAAATTTAATAATAGCAATTAGGTTTTGTTTAAAATATAACCGATAACCAAGTAGGTAAATGAACTATGAAAATAATTTTAAATTTCGGGACATTATTATGCAAAAGTTCAAAACCGGTACAAATCGGTGTCTCAAGAAATGTTGTGCCCAGAACATGTCAGAGCATGGATTCATAAACCGGTAACGTTTCGGGAAATCCAGGACGAATGGCCACTCTGTCATAAATGTGTGCAGACTTTGTCCTCGTAGGGGAGGGGCATATAAGAAAGGTCTGAACCAAAGATTCTTGTAATAAATAATAATTATAATAATAAGATAGGTAGTTTTATAGGTAATTTTCGTCAGGTATCTAATCACCTTATAGATATTTAATTAAAATAACATGTATTTAAAAATAAAAATTAAATAATTCATTTTATTACTAAAAATTAAATTATTTGTTTGTGAATTGGTAAGTATTTAGGTTTGATGTTTGAAATTCATCTTTAAAGGATATTATTTTGGTAATAAGCAGTTTATGTTATTTTAAAATTAATCAAAAACTAATTTTGGGTTAATTTTTTTTGTCTATATGTTGCACTTAGGTCAGAAAGCAAAAGCAGATATTATACTAACAACCCACTAACAACAAAAAATTGATTTAGTATGGAATGTATAAACAAGATACAAGAACTCTTAATATCTAAGCGAAATCAGAAAAAAAGTGTTTAGGTCGTACTTATTCATGAATTGATAAGTCGTCAATTTCATTAACACGACCCCTCGTCTCTACTTAAATATTACTTAAGCCCTGAGTCTTCATCAATTATCATAGTGGTTTTAATTTGATAACCAAATTTCAAGCATGTCTTTAACCCTCCAACCGGGCTTTTTGTTATTTAAACACATCTTCGTTACCAATACAAACTATGTCACTAGTCACTTCTAATATGTAACATCATTATAATCACTATTCACTTTAAATAATTGTTTGATGTCACTTACCATACATACTTACCATTTTACAGTAAGACTGTAAAATGTTTTTGAAAAAATAATATAATAAAATATTTTTATGTCCGAAATTCGAAATTGTTTATAGCTCGATTATTTATACTCCAGTAGATACTTGAATCATGATATTCAGAAAGATAAAAATCTTTCTATAAAATCATATGCCTCCTTCGATTTATTTAGAATTTATGAAACGTCTAATAATTCTAATTATATCTCTATCATTATATCCATGACTAAATTAATGAATTTTGGAAACGTAGTCTCGGGTAATAGGTTAACAACTCGCCATTTGTAGTTTAAAGAAAAGCAAACGGTGAATCACTAAACCCCCGAAATCGTTTGAAATTATTTTTTACTTAGTAGATAATATTGTGTATAAGATTGCAAATTACTCAAAATGTAAAGGGATGTTGTGCAAAAATATTTTTCTCCTCTTTTTTCACGGAACTTGTCAAGAACAGACAACAGTCACCTGCATGTTTATGTTTACAAGAGCTGACGGACATTTTTCCACCATTTTATTTTAGTTTGTTTAGTACTCTTGAGTGACTTTTCCCCACATTAATTATATTTAGTGAATTTCCTTTATATTTATTAAATTATTTAGTAAGTGGTAGGCCCCAAAATATTTGATATTTAACAAAAACAATAAGTATCTATATATGGCCATACATGTTTATGTATTACATCATTCAAAAATAATAAATGTGACCATGCTATCTTGGTGTTAACTACATTAGCCCAGGAACGAATCCTGACCAAGTTCATGAAGGATGGGAACTTTCAAAATATAAAGTAACAGTAGTAACACATTTAAGATCACACGTTACCTGACTTGTATCAGAGATTAATATTTATATTTGAAAAATTTGAATTTATGACGAATTAAAATAAATTTAAATTATTATAATGTATTATAATTTATGATTTATTTTATTTACTCAAAAAAAGTGTGAATCAAGAAGGTGATTGCCTCGATCTAACCTAACCTCTTGGGTCCACCCCAGTTAGTATTATACATTTATGTTTCTAAATTTCAATTTAGATTAGGACATAAACATAAAAATTATAAATGTATGTATATCTACAAATATGCATAGTTCTTAGAACTTTGATTAATATACTTTATTATGTGATTTAAAATCGCAATCACGAACATTCGCTACATGTAAAATTACCTTAAACCTCTATTCTCTACATAATCTATAGAATTAAGCAATATTGTTCGTGCATAAGCTTATTATCAAATAAAGGACACGACTAGTTTCAATACCGTACAAAATGTTTTAGTTCTCAGAAAACACTGATTTTACTTTAAAGATAATAATTAATGATGAAGCTACACCTAAAGGTTTTGCCTTTTGTTCTAAAATAATTAATTAAAATGTCGGTGCGTATGTATAGATTAAAGGGTTCTGAATGGTTTAACGTGTTTAATTTAAATCTCTGGGTGCTTTTCACGATCAAGACCCCCTCAACACCCTCATAAGGTGGTAGGTAAAAGAGAAAAACGTGGGTTCTAACGTCAAGCAAAAAAAAATATATATATATATATATATCAAATAAACTACGCCTAAAAAAGGCAACCCAGTTCATTCCGACACAGCTGTGTGTATAGTATTATATATATTTTCCAAGAACCATTCTACCCAGTTTAAGCCATCGTGTTTCTCTTATACGGACTGCCTTCCCGGTAGACCGCAGGATAATTTAACTTGGTACACATATATGTGTATATAATATATTTCAAGAATCGCACTATTACTTATCCTTTACCATCCCAAACAACCTAACCTGGCACGGTACATAGACCACTGGATAATTAATTTAACTTTGTACGCGCAAAAACAGTGCGCAAAAACCAGAAACCGTATGCATAAATTATTATGATTTCGCAATTTCTAAACTGATTAGAACAGTGTCCGGCGTTCGGAGTAACCTAAGTGACGAGTTTAAAGATATTATTAACTAGCGGCAGAATTTATAATGGAAATGAACCGTTAAGTAATCCAACGCGTATTTCATGGCATTCGCAGAGAAAAAAATGTTCTTTTGTTAAACATTTTTTTTTTTTGCAATAAGATTATAAATGTACACTAAAAGTTTCATCTGACAAGTTTTAAGAAAGAGAAATGGATCAAGATAATACTTTATAGATTATACTTGGTATTTTTTTACAAAGGTTACTTTTGTTACTTTTTAATTATTTTACGGTATACATTATAATTGTGTACTTATACCGCATAGCAGAGAAACAATTTAAAAATAATGATAAATAACAAAACAAAGAATATACCAAAAACGTGTATATAACTATAAAATAGACTTCCTTCAACAACGAAAGTTGTTTAAAAAAAGTGTATATCTAATCTAAAATAATAATGTTGTTAAAAAAACCAGCAATATTACGGCAAGTTGTATGATCATATTATTCGTACAAATTTGAAATCAATGTTGAATTGACGTATAAATAAATCCTTCTGAATGAATTCCTCTGTATAATATTTATTAGTAAGCACTGATTATTGAATTTAAATCAATTGGTAATAAATCATAATTATTCATAAAAATGACCAGTTTTCACATTTTCCATACAACATTAAAAACTGTATACTCAATTAATTATGCTTAATCTTTTACATTTTTTACCCTATTATAGCATTGTATTTGAATTGCACACAATTTCTAAGCCGTTAATAACATAAATCTGCAAAATATAATAATATTTCCTGTTTTTCTTTTAGTTTTCTTTTATATCGTACAACTACTATGAAAATAGAAAATGATATTTACAATCCGAAAAGCATTTACAAAAAAAGATAAATAGTTGGTATTCATCAATATTCTCAAAAGAGATCAGTTTTATCGTGTTTCGACTTTCGAATTTATAAACTTTTATGATACAAAAACTGATTGAGTCAAATCTTTAGATTTCTTTAAAACTATCAAATAGCGTAAGGTTAGATTTATTTAAGTAACAAAAATATTTCAAAAATACTCGTTCAATCAAAGAAATATAAAAAGACGGTCGCAAGACGAAATTGGCTGTATATAAACTGTGATAATTTATTTTGTATACCTACCTACCTTATTATATTCGATATATAATAGAACATTGGTACTTGTATCATATATAGGATATTATATGTAAGTACCAATGTTCTATATAATGTAGTATATTATACCTATGAATTATTGTTAGAGTTATATAAAATCTTAACTAAAGCAGTCAAGCACTCCGCTAAAATCTGTGTAAAAAACACTAAGTATAAAAAACAACTCTAAAAGTTGATTTAGAATTTAATATCTACTTTTCTGAATAACAGATAAATATTTAAACATTTTCTGCTGATAATTAACTTCGCTTTGAGACTCACGTTACAATATAAAATATTGTAGCTGTAGCATTTCCGATCTGTATTGAGTAGGTTTATCGTTTACTAGCATGGATGAATATCTACACAATTCTGGTGTTTCAAAATGCAAAGTCACCAAAATTGATTGAATATTATTATTAGCAGAACGTTATTATCTATGATGCATGGACTTGGCTATTAAATTATAATATTACAACTTTTAGAGCTGTTTTTTTTTATGGCTACTATTTTCTTACACGCACTTTGGACTTCTTTTTTTTGGAAGTTGGGATTATAGTTAACGGGAAATTATGATTTATTATCTATGTCTGTGAACTGTGATAAAATTACAAAAGGAGTTCCGTGATAGATTATAAAACTGCTATGGTAGGGACGGGGAGTCGTTGTCGTCGTCGATTAACCAGTCATGGTGTTCGATAGAGCGTGGTTATTATGGAGGCTACGGAAGATATTATCTAATATAATACATTTTTTAGTTAAATACCACAATAATTTATTAGTTGTAACTCTGTTGATATTATTTAAAACAATTTTTGATGGGCGTTTGATATATTTACGTAACATTTCGCATTTGATTAATGAAGTTTCAAACTTAATTACTAAGTGGCTAGGCTTTTTCATTCAAAATTGTTTCTAAATCCTGATGTTTTCAGTAATATTATATCCTAGAAAGGTGTCGCGCATTGTGTTTCCGTTGTTTTTATTTTAAGGAGTTTTCTTTCCATTTTTATACTTCAGCGTGATCCTGCTGAGTTGAGTACATAAAATATTAATAATAATATGTAATATTCAGAGTATGACAGAAAGACGGTCAGCAAAAATTGTATGATAGGCAACTAAACATTCGCCAATACTAAAACTCATACATTTTAATATTTCGTATAAGTAATTATTATTATAAGTATGAAAGATGATAGTTGATTATCGTTCTATATGTCCTGGCATACAATATATAATATTATACCGACTTAAATATCAGTGATTATTATACACGTTTATCGTTCAATAAAAGTTAATAAATTGTTAAATTGTTACGTTGTGTTAAAATTGATGAAGAAAAGGTAACTAGAATTATACTTTTAGATCAACATAACTCACTATTCGCTACTTTACTTTTGATTGTAATGCAGTATCGGTTGTCAGATGTCAGTAGAAGAAGTATACGTGCATTGTATATTTTAATATTTAATATATTATATTTTTAATATTTGATATCTAATATGAATATATATATATATATATATATATATATATATCATATCCATATCAAAAATATTAACTGTGCCTTTTAGGTATTATGTATCGTATGTTACAAATACAAAAATAAAAATTTACCAATATTTAATACACGAGACAACGATATTTTAATTTAACATTAAATTTACAGTAATGTTTGCCAAAGTTGCAATCTTGTTTAATAATGTTAACTAAATCATTTTCAAATTAAATTTAACTATAAATCAAAAACCGTGGTTATATAACATGAATGCACTCAAATAAAAGTCACTAAGCCAAAATAATCGTAAACAATAGTTTTATTCCTCGAGAATAACAATTTTTGATACATTGATCAAATCAATCAAGTGAATCAGTCATCAGATTCTAGACAATTAAATGATCAGTCTTAAGTAATAATATCAAACGAAAAATAACTCAAGTCAATATAAATTAAATGTCATCTACAATAATAAAAATAGAAATGAACTTCTTAATGATACACGATTATTTATTCATGATTATATTTCATACATACGTAGAAACGTGTACAATACAAAAACTAAATATCACACCTTTCAGGAATATAAACGATGTACTTACATGAAGCTCTAAAAAATATGAATATTATTATTTATTATCTACTTCTAAGAATGAACAATTTTTTTACTAATTAATGACAAAAAAATTCCAAGTATATTTATACTTACACGTATCAGATTTTTAAAATACCCTTTTATGTTCAATGGAAAATACTATATGAATGTTACATTCTAGTTTTATACAAATTTTTTTATCACGGTTTTCTGTACTTCGTGCAGAATTTTAAAATTATCTATTCAAGGAATGTATGTCTAAGGTATGAAAACCGATAAATAATAAATTGATGGTAAATAATTTTTGATTTTGGCCTTGCATAAGTCAAACAAGATACACATAACTATAAAAGTCTCTTTGGAATTTTCTTTTTTTTTTCAAAAGAATTTTTGACAAAATTAAATTGTTTGTACGGAAATTATTCTTTGATTATGCAAGAGCAGTATTTTTTATTTACCTAATGCGCGATGTGCTTAAATTTCTGTTTATATGATGTGTAATCTGTATACAAATATTGACATGTATTATTTTATGCCTGTAAAACAATTTTAAATGCCATGACACTTTGATAACATTCTCGCTACGAATAGCGTAAACAAAAATATTTATATAACTTGTAGGTATATTATTAGTATTATTATTTAGCCTCTATCAAGGCACTATATAGGCAAAACCAAATATAACACTATTTTTTATCTATATAATTATATAATCCTATAGAACATTGTATCCGTCAAGTGAAATTAAATATTTACGCTCATACCTATATACTTTTAATGCTATGACATTTTAAATGTTTGTTTCTGTATTAAGTTATTATATTATAAGATGACATCGAAATACTTAGAACTATAATTTATTATATTATCAGTGTGACAGCATCTTTACCTCAGTACATCTTCTAAAATTGTGTTTACTACTGATTTTCTATACTTATTTTATTCACTGTTACCGATTGCATCAAAATGTCTCAATAAAACATAATTCATAAAATATCCATGGTTATTAACATGTGTTAATGGCTATGTAACGTGGATTATGAAAGTGTACTACAAAACTCTATAAATAAATTCTATTGAAAACAATAGTTCTTCAAATTATTGAAATTATTACGAAAAAGAAATAACCAAGTATTATACTTGGCAATAATTGCCGCCTTTTCGTCAGAATAATTTATTGTTTGAATGTTTTTTTTTTTAGTACCATTGTAATATGGATTGTACATGGATACTCCAACATCGGTATATTATGACATTAAAATACACAACGCACATACGCGCATGACGAATAGATTATTGTTAGACCTAGACGTGATTCTGATGAAACGATTTAACGGATCCACTATATTATTATTATTATAAATTCTCAAAAATCTTCAATTATAGATTCTGTGAGGCTCTGCAAAGCATTGTGATATAATGTGTGTATATTTTTTAATAATTAATATTACGTATAAAACGTTATTCTAGAACCGTTCCTCTGTTGTTATTGCCCTACATATAATTGTATAAATATACGTCCGTAAGCAGGCATAAGTGATATACGTCATGCATGTATTATACTCGCCGGTTTTGCGCAATGAGACGACGTCGATAAAGCTATATTTTAATTCTCGCTGTATTGTACAGGTTCC
This sequence comes from Chaitophorus viminalis, assembly GCA_025469195.1. Lineage (NCBI taxonomy): Eukaryota > Metazoa > Arthropoda > Insecta > Hemiptera > Aphididae > Chaitophorus > Chaitophorus viminalis. The sequence continues at coordinate 198,782 of JAIPRK010000159.1, read as the reverse complement.
ACCATCACTGAACCGATTGTCTATCGGATTTGCGAAAAGTGTAAATCACACTACGCGCTTCTAAACTCCATATTTTATGCAACGACGGATACGCATGCTGCGAGACCGTGTGGTTGCAAGCGTTTTATTATACATATGCAAAACATGCCTGCGCAATTAACAGTAGTGGTTGAAGTAACTCGGGGGAAAAGTTTAAAAATTACATACCCACAATTCCTTTGCAATTTTGGGCGTTAACACACAATTTGCACACCCAGAGAAAACGCCACTGGTTTTAGTCTGTCATAGATAACATACATAATGTTATCCTGCAGCCTATCAACATCAAATATTCACATATATTTTTATTTTTTTTTGTGTTTTTTTTTGAATTGTTAAGAATTTTAACTTCTTTCATAGTAATCGCTATGTATACCTATATTAAATAATACGATTTAAATAAAACGAATAAATACGAATAATACATTTTTTATTTTTAAAAAAATAATTTAAGTGCTTTTTTGAGTGTTTAAGCTACACATTTATAGTTATCATAATTCATTGTGTTAATTATTATTAATTGTCGATGAGATTAATATTTAATATAATTGTTATACTTTAATCACCGGATGACGCTACTTAAAAAAAAATCTCTTATAACTCACTTAATATTATATACCTATACCTACCAAATTTCGTGTAATTACATTTCTTATATTACAGTTGTAAGATCTCTACAGTTGTTCTTTGTAAAACAAAATCAAATATTCCACCCACGAATCATTTGCTTTTAGCTGAAATAATTTTATTGCAGAATAAAAATAAAAATAAAAGTAAATAAAAATATTTACATCTGCTAGTAAATTTTAATTATAAAAATGTAATTTTAAGTTTAACATTAAAAAAAAAATAGTATATTTTACAGTTTAAAAATTCATGACATACGACTATACAATATTTTATTCATATAATGCGGACGATACAGGTACCTATTATATATTCATATCATATTAGTAATTAGTATAAATACCTATATCTATTATTTTTTATGATATAGTGATATGCTAATATTTTTGAGAGTTTCTATAAGTATAATAATATTATATTGGTTAGTAGGCACTAGATAGATTAATAATCAATAGGTTAAAGTTAGATGGCCAATCATCACAGTAAATTGATAATTTAGCGTTAATCTTATATGAATCTACAATTTATTTGATTGTATATTCAAGAAATATTTATGAAAATTAAGAATTTACACCAGTATTTGAATTACAACATATTTTACATTTTTATATTCAGAACTTGGTACCTATTTATGAAAAACGCATACGATACCGCAAAAGTTTTAAATTGTATTCGTATTACAATATTATTTAAATGACTTATTGAGACGTAATTGAATGCTACAAATCAAACTTATTTAAAATTTAATTGGCTAATGAAGCCACTGAGCGACAGAGCAACATTAATTTAAGAGTCTCATCGACAATAAATTGTCAATTATCGTGATTACATAATGTTTTAAACAACAAAATGATTAGTCAATTATTATAGTTACTTAAATACACGATGTATAATTCTATGAAATTGTATTTTAAAAATTAATGATAGTAATAAAGACAATTTTTAAATTTGATAGTTATTGATTTCGTTGTTGTTTTTAAACGATATTTTCTAATAATATTCCACACTGCAAGTAATTTTTTTACATTATTAATAATTATAATTTATTTAAAGTATTTCTTAAAACACATAGCATGCAAAATTCAATACCTAGTATAGCATAATTGTTAGATGCGCCCAACCCTATTCAATTTAATGGATCATTACTAATGAATAATCATTAAGCTCTTATCTACACACCTATTCTAATAAAAAATAATAAAATAAAAATGTTTGCTTTTAAATTTTTCAGTGGTGAACCGGTATTGAATGTACTTCCAAGAAAATTTGATCCATCATCATGAATCCCTGAAAAATTATCCTTGGTAGCAACATTATGTTTCTAGTTAATCTTCTATCAGTCTCATCAATTAATTTAGTAAAAATTATTTTGTATAGGTAATTTCGTATATGTACCCTATCATAACCTACATATATTTGTCTAAAATTGATCTCAATCAATTTTACTTAAAACCGACAGATGCATTCACATATATTTTGTTTTTTAACGATATACTAAAATATATTTAAAATATAGAATAGAGGACGAGTTTTAACTAATAAGTTTTTGTGATTGCTAAAAGCTCTGAAAAACTATTGCTTTAACAATGTGTTCTTTTCCCAGAAAACTCTTTTTAGTACAGAGAGTGTTCAAAAAGTTCCAAATAATCCCTTTATCGATCGGAAATTCGACACGCAGATGGTGCTCCAAGTTTGTCAAAGTTGCAAAATTCTCAGTAGTTTCTAAATATACTATAAACTAAAAAAAAAAAACAAAGCCATTTTCTGTGTTTAATATCATTAAATTCACAGTTTGAAAATATTATTTAACGAAGTACCGAAAACTTTTTTAATGCTGGTGCCTCTATTTTTCGTTTCTTAAAATTGATTATTTTAATTTTAACAATAATTAATAATAATACTTACAGGGTACAGCTTGTTATATAGGATACACATAAACCATATATACGTTTTGGATCTTATAATAATATTTATCATTTATACCGATAAATATCACACAATAAAATTATTTTCTATAATTAAAGTCGAATACCTATTTATAGTTCCCTAACTATTTGAGAAAAATATTTTTTTTACTTTAATTTCGTATTAACCTTTCAAGGCTTTGGATCGTATAAGTTGAGGAGGTATGTTGAGGTATGTAATATTCCATATTAGCACTATTTGTCTACTATTTTCAGAAATTATTATTTATTTTTTTTAAAATTGTTTTCTTTGCAATACATATATTTTTTAAATTTAGTTTTAAAACTATAAATATTAATCACAAAATATCTTGTGTTTTGGTTAAAGTGTATTCCCAATTATGATAATTTTATTTTTGAAAATATTCTATGTCAATCAAAATGTCAGTTTACTTATTCTGTTATACTAAATAATATCATATTGTACAATATACATTTTACATAATCGCAAATTCAATAATATTATTCATTGAATTTGAGAGCATTATTTGGAACGTATGGTTATAATTTGAAATCAATATAAATAACAAATTCATAATCACATATTCACATTAATGATTGATCACAATTAAATTAATTTCAATTTTATGTTTTTTAAACATTTGAACGTTTTGAAGTATTTATCTTATTGTTCATATTTTTATTGTTTCAAAAATATAAATTATACAAACATTGACAGAATATAATGGTTCCATGTGATTATTGATTATTATAAAATTGACCGACATTGTGCTAGTCATTATTATTAAGTATAATTTGTGTTATTAGTATTTTTATTTGTCATATTTGTTGTGTCATCGTGGGGATATTTTTATTTTAAATTATTTTAATGTTTATCTATTTTTTAGATATTATACCTATTTGCAAAAAACGTGGGGATATCTGTATTCGGATATTCCAGTTATACTATAATTGAAACCGCATATTTTATTTCTAGAATTGTGTCTGTGTGTAAGCCTATAAAAAATATTAAACAAAATCTAACACCTAACCTATAACATATCTAAGTCATATTGGATATAGCTATAATTATATACTGTTATTACTGATGAATTTATAATTAACTGATAAAAATATTTTTAAAAATATACATGTATTTTCAGAGTAATGTGGAATAAGGATTACTCATGACCGTGAAAATAGTATTATAAAATCGTTTAGTAATAATTATTTCATAGATTTTTTTATCGTTCGTATCGAACGATAAAAACATTTTTTGTCAGTCGGCAAATATTTTAAGCTAAAAATAATGAATGACATTTTTCAATAAAAATAGATGATCACTGTAATCCACCGCAATAAAAATCACTGAAGTAACCGAAATAATAGCTGAAAATTATAAATAATCGTAATCCTTACACAGTTATATGTTTAATTTATATAATTGTTTTTTTTTATGTATAGCAGTATAGCTACTAAAATATTATGTATAGACTGTTGTATAGTACACAATATTATAATAGCTGGACAATTACAAGAAAGTTAATAGAACTTAAGTTATATCTTTATAAGGAAATAAAGCATTTTTAAATTTGACTATGTCTTATTATTAAAACTTTATTTTACGATAAGTTATTATTTTGTTATTATATTATTGTGTTAATTATTTACTTTATTCCTGATAATGCAGGATCAGTTTTTGTTCTTTCTAATCAAATTGTAATAATTTTAAACAATTAACAATCTTATTTATAAAACCATTGCTAAGATATCAACGGTTTTCTTATACCATCTAACTTAATCAATATAATTCACCAACCTTTCCTCTAAATCATTTTCCTGCAATTTCCGCAAACCGTTTGTAATTTTTTGTGATTATAGTTTCAAATATCTCCGGTTAAAATATCAACTATAAAATAATATGTAACGGAAGAACATCTTTAGACAAAATATATATTATCCAAACGGATGCATTTATATTGCATAAAATAATATAAATATCCGGTAACACTTTTCTGTTGATCATTTCCTCGTACCTAAGACACTTTGCCATTTTGGCATCCAATTAACTTTTTATGACCAATTTTATTATAATATTTTTGCATTAATTTGTTAATTTTCCGCCTTATGACAATACATCATGAATTGATGACGTACTGCCAAACATGCCACGTGAAGGTATGTGTATGGTGACCCATGTGTTTAGCTCAATAATTTTTTGTTTGCATTTCTTAATACAAACAACAACTTTTAAACTATTTATGAAATATATGAAAATTAATTTTTAAATGATTTAATGTACTCTAAAATTTTAAATTGTTTGTGATTCATTTAAATATTTTTTTCTATTTTACTTTCGTATTGTATATATAAAATATAATATACAATATTTTCTAGTTGCCTAATCACCCTTGGTATTTTTATTTTTATTTTTTTTTTGTGATTCTTATTTAGCGATTAACTTTTACGTTATTTTTATCTTGGTTAAGTTTTGGTATTTTTAAGAACTTCAAATTTTTATATGATAGGATAAGATGCATTAAAGAAATATGAAAATTCTCTGTGCTATATTGCCAATTGATACCAACCCAATAATGTCAGAGCAAAAGACGCAAATTTAATAAATTTGTATGACCAAAAAAAAAATAAATAAATAAAACATCCGGCTTAAAAAGTGTACTATAGTGAAATTTATCAAACGGGGAAATGACGTCGGGAAACTTCGGAAACGTCTGACGGAAAAATGCCAAACGGGGAAGTATCCATAACTCAAAATCGATTATTGGGTGTTGTAATAAAACTTTAATGATTTTAGCTATGGATCTGTTCAATATTTTTATTTCCTTCGTGGATGAAAACATTAACATAATTTATTATATTAGTTCATAGGATAAAAAATAATTAAAATTAAGTTACTTACTTATTTAATACAAAAATATTTTTGTAACTATAGATAATATATATATCTGTTATTATCGTAATCACCATTTAGTTGTTATTATACGCTTTTTTTCTCCATTGGCCCTAATAAATAACAAAACTCAAGTATAAAGGACAGAATTATAGGTAATCACTCGATAATTATCAATATTTATTGAATTTATATTAAAAGTAAATGTATCAATGTCTGGATTATCCAGATCCAGGTCTTTCTAGAAAAAGTTCTTTCTAGAAGACGCAGAGGTTTTGGCGGTACGTTGATACATTAGCTTATCCTTTTATATATGTAGAAGATAGATGATTTTAATATGCAAATTAATATCCTATATACATATTGATCATAAAATAAAACAAAAATTTGTAAATGTACATAAGCAAAAAAAAAACAAAAAATAGTATACATTTCTTATTTTTTTTCTTATATACATATTACACAACTTTGATACATAATTGCACTCGTCCACTTAAGAATGTGATGTTCTAAAATTTGAATTTTAAATAGACTAAGTACTTATCTTTTAAAGATGCATTGTTTCAAGCACAATAGTATAAATGGTTTTAATTTTCACACTGTGCGTTTTTACTAAGTATCCCCGCATTCGGCAATTGGTGTTTTTTCTCCTTTGGTATAATAGATAGTTTACTACCGACAATGTTAAAATATTTTGAAGATTTTAACGGGTACTTTTAAAATTCGGAGACAATTTCTCGCGTTACCCTAAACCGTATTATTACAGACGGTTGACTGATTGCAGATGATAACTAAGTGTTTAGGGATAAATAACATTTTTTCTCATGAAATACGGAATACTTAGATATTCTACAAGTACAACATAACTGGCCCTTCATTAAACCATAGTATGCATATTCTCAGAAGAAACGATCGTATTATAATAATATATTGGTTATATTATATTACAATGAAAATATAATTTATCTGTAGGAAATATAAAAAATTCTCTTGATAGATATTGTTAGATTAATATTTAAAAACGTTCACACCTAAAAAAAAATCTTTTAATACTCGGTATACGATGATATAATTCCACGAAAGAAAAAATATATCCATCCGGTTTTTTCTTTTTCTTTTTGAGAGTAATATTTCATAGAGCTTTCAAATATAATAATTAATCATCCTGATACTTCACGCCATGTGTGCACATATTATATAAAATTGTTTGTCGAACGCGATAGGGAATTATTGGTATGGGAAATAAATTATGAAAAATTAATAAGCGGATAAACATGTTATTGGAAATCAAAAAAAAAAACTAAAAAATACACAACCTATATTATTTAAATATACATTTCTATACGTCGAATAGGTGTGGCATGTATTATTATTATACCTAACTAAACGCAGCACAATACATATTATATATTTATAATATATATATATATATATATATATATATATATATGTTTATTTATTTATTGTATTATTATAATTTATAATCATTAATTTTAAAACGATTATTCTTAACAGGCCACATCGTGATCTAATTATGACAATATAAAGTATAATAGAATATTACACACACGCATTATAAATTATAATATATTTATACATGTAAATACAATCATAAAACGTCGGTTATATTGCTCTTCATTCGGCTCATTACACATGTTATTTTTTTAATCGATGTACTCGTGAGCGCGTGAACGGATATCCAAGAAGAAACATAATTCACGGAAACGATAATACGCAATATTATAATATAATAATAATCAATGGTACCAAATATGTGTGTATTTGACGATAAGAGAACATTGAACATTAATTAACGCGCAACCTCTCATCGGATAGAAATCAGAAATACGATGTGCAAAGACGTTCTCGTAGATTTGGAAAACAGATTCATTCCATAAACTTACCTTGTTTCTCATATTTTTGTCGAAAAAACTTATTTCATTTTTAAATTATACCGCACACCTCTAGCGCTACTACTCGTATAGATAGTAAACATGTTCTTTTTGTGTATTTTTTGCCATTATATAAAATAAATTGTACGATTCCAGTTCCCAGGGGCATACTTCGTTTGTGGTACAAGTGCAGGTACAATACCCAATAATATTATTCATCGATGTGATTTATTTGATCAAAATATATTATAACTATCCTTGTTGATGACTCAAAAATCTAGACATTTTCAGGTGGCTGTATACGAGTTGATTCCTGAGTACCTGTTTACCTGTTTACGTTGAGTTGATTCCCGGGTTATTAGAGGGTACGTACGAGTTGACTCCCTATTGTTGTATATCAATTATCAATAGATTGCACGAGTAAAGAGTTTACGACCGTAAAGAGTTCGACTGTCATGTCCACCGAGACATGTGTTACAAATGTTTACGAAATCACTAAATTTTTTTATATTTTTTTACCTAGTTACTACTTACTGCTAAATATTTTTAACAATAATTTTTTACCTAATTACTACTAAATGTTTTTAATAATAATAAATATGATATAATTCAATAAATAATTAATAAATAAAAATTGAATGATTTTAAAAATATGAAAAAACTAAAAAAAACAACATTTTTGAGAAACTTGTCAGCTAACCTCCTCGTGGTGTCTCTTGGGTTATGCTAATACTCTGATAGGCTGAATATTTTACTAAATATTGAATAAAATATATAATGACCTAGGAATCAACTCGTACGTACCTCTTAATGACCCGGGAATCAACTAATACACGAGAAAGGTCTCGGGAATCAACTCACCTATTGCGTTTCAGGTAAGGTTTTCTATTATATTTGACGAATAGTGAATAGCGATCGGGGGAGGAGTGCAAAATCTTTAGTACCTAGTAAATCTTGTTCAGAGTCTATATCCATATGTCCTGACCCGTAAGGAATATTTTATAACGCTACTGATCGCCTACGTGCTTATTAATGAATAAGTACTAAGTATAATTTAGGCGGTGGTTGTAACTTGTATTGAGGAGGGACGCAGCAGGACGGAGCTATTCTTAATTTTTCTCCAAATAGCGTAAGTACCTAACCTTTTATTTTGTAATTTTTACTTTTAGATTCATGCACTTGGGCACGCAAATAGTTCAACTTTACTATAGTCCGTCTTAACTTTTTTTTCCAATTCAACCACTGAATTTAGGTAAATTGATACACTTACACAGACACGTTATATTATTATAAATTATAATATTATACATAAATAAAAGTATACGCTCATTAAATTGCTTGTGCATAAGACCACAACGTACGATGATCGCACAGTGAATAGTTATGTAATTTATTAGTCTTGTTAAACTCCATATTCATACCAATATTCGATCGTTGAATAAATAATAATCTCTTGTCAGTACCTATATAATATATAGATAAATCGATTTCGGTGGAGATTATTTTTTTCTTTTCCATCATATAATATAAATAGGTATAACATATATAACATAATGTATGGGTATACCGTCCCATATGTATATGTGTGTGTGTGTGTGTGTGTGTGTGTTTGTAATGCGTACACTAAAAGCTTTGCATGAAATTAACATTAATTTAATTTTCTATTATTACACAACAAAGTCAGGAATTCGCTTTTCCGTAAATCCCACACCTCGTAAAATTAGCATTACAAAATATATTGTGCGAGAGTTGTTCGGAGAAAAAGGAACGAAAAAAAAACCAACATTATTTAATTCCCATCGCACTCGGCTTTTCGTAACGTTTTTAAGGACAATTCTATATCTATGTAGGTACTTACATTTATATTTTGTGCACATAATAATACGTATGCATACGTACGGTACACACGCATATAAACCGGGCCCCGTTCTATCATTAAATTAGCATCAATTGCTACGGGGAATTATGCGTAGGGTGGTTGGCGGTACCCTATACGATTTAACCGTTTCGTTTATCGATCCTCAAAAACACCCGATGACGCGGGGATTAAAAAACTGCGAAATTCCTGCTGCAGGTCATGTGAAAACCAAGCAGACTTGCGTGACTAGTTGTCTTCGGTCTCGCCGATTTCCGCCATCGATATTGCATCGCGTCCACTAGGTAAGAGTGGTAAGACATAATGATTCACGCGAACTATAAATTCACTATCTATGTATTGATTTATTTATTATGTTATTTTTTTGGCGACGATTCGCCGTGGCGCTATTTATATATTTATATACAGTGACTATATTCTCGTATATCCTACAATATAGACTGTCGCCACTTCACCATTGGCGTATAGACGGGGAAAGGTGGTTAAGGACTTAATCACCCCTCTTCTATAAAAAAAAATCAAAAGAGACATTGAAATCCTAGCAGATGAATTTTCAAAATCATCAAAAAATATATATACCAAGTTGTAAATTATTATTGTTATATAGGCTATAAAATATTCATTTTTTAAAATTTTATTGTATTAGGCCTAAGTTTATTTAATCATTAAAAACTTATGGAAACTTTTATCCCTAAATATCGATGTATATAAAGGATTGAACTGGTCCCAATAACGACCAGAACTTCCTAACATTATTAAAAACCCTTTATAAACGTAAAAAAATATAAATGTGACATGTGTATTAAAACAAATTAAAACAAAAATTCCCCCTCGGAAATGTGTTTTCAGTTACGTCCTTACTAATATCTTAGTCCTACTTTTATATTGTAATTCTATGATACCAATTCGTCTCCTCCAATGAGCTTCAGATTTGCTACAGTATTAGGTATATGAAATTCAAAGTTAGCTTTGTGTTTATAATTTTATAATATAAGAATAGAATGGTGCAAAACTGTTTTAATTATACTTATGGTAACCTCCCCCCTCACCCCTTCCATCAACATAAATTAATTCTGCATACACTATTGTCTGTCACAAGTTTAATTTCCTTTTCGCTACCGTTCGGTATGTACGGCTACACGGCTATACACACCGTAACGCTTGCACGCTTTGATCGTTGTCAAGCGACTCTATATAGTCCATTCGAAAGTTATCGTCGACACGGACATTATTACATTTTACACACGTCACGTGATGTCGTGATCCACGCACGTTATTAACACAATTATTATTGCCTATATCTACGTTCTTGACGCACATACAATCTGAAATGATCGTTATTTCTGTACACGCATTGCCTTGGAATTCGCAGTGTGTACGAATATAATTTTTTATTTGTAAGTCGTTCCGTCGGTTTGTGTACCAATACTAATAATACTCGAAAACACGTAATCCCGCAGAGACGCCCGTGCCAATCGGGGACCACCTGGGAATTTTTTAAACAATTTAAAAATGTTGACTTTCGAACAATAAATTATATAATACCTTTTCCGTTTTATTCTCTGATAACATTACACGATGATGATATATGATATAGGTACGACTTATCTTTACACTCAGCAGTACCCAACATATATATTTTTCACTTTAAACGAGCTTTATTATATTATCCTCTGTACTTCTACGAACAGCATGTACAATGTTCATGTATTACATGTACATTTTCACCAGGAAACCAAACAAAATTATTTTTATAAATAAAATAAATTAGTTGACTTATCAGTACTGTAGGTATAGGTACACGTTACACATCTATAGTAATTATCTAAACTCATACCCAACTGACGGAATGTGATGATTTTATTGCTCTCAACGCTTAAAAACTGTAAATTATCGTGGGGAAATGTGTATTTTGCAGTGTATTCAAGTACTTTCTGAAGATCAGAGCACGTATTATCGAAGAAGAAACAAAGAACGGAAATTTGATGTCTTTTTTTATTCATCAAGGCATAATTAAGCAAAGTATAAAATAGAGTGACCATACGTCCCGTTTAAAACGGGATTATGCCTTTTTTGATTATTATATCCCGTTGTCCCAACAAAATGCAAACGGACACTCTATTTATTCCGTTTTTAGAAAACAGTCCCATGTTAATCTGGTTTTTTAAATATTATTATTTGTAATTCTATTTTATTTGCACAGCACTTTGCTGTGATTCTATAATTAAGGGCACATAAAAAGGAGTAAAAAAACCTGCAAGTAGTCCACCAACCGACCACCCGGTAAAAGTAACATATTATTTAAGGGCAGGACAAAAATTAGTGAATAATATCTCTAAAAATATTTAAAATTGTATCCAGAAGAGAAGGTTAAAAACTTCAAAAGATTAAAAAAAAACTGTACTCGAATTCAACACAATTCGTTCGAAACTATGCTTAATTGAAACTAGCTCGAGAACTTTTTTAAGTGAAACAGTGAAACTGCACAATTATGCAGTTAATTTTAATTAGATTTGTTAGTTTCAAACCATTGGAGGGCAAGCATGTTCCAATAAAATAAAAATCGTGTAAATAATATCAACCATAGAAATAACATTTTCACATTTTATTTGATGTGAATGAAAACAATTTATAACAATTATGCGGTTAAAAGTGGGTATGATGATATTTTACAATAATTGTTTTGATATATGAATATAATATATATATATACACACACACTTATTCCATATGTATATATCATACGAACAATTATAAATGTATGCATAGAATTAAGGCGAACGTATTGCTGGTACGTTAAATACAAAATTAATTTAGCAGAATTGTTGTTTTTATTATTATACAACAAAATCACTTAAGCACTTAATAAATTATTAACAATAATAATTAATTAAAATATTAACACGTAAATATTTTAAATCAAGTCTATATATAATAGAACTGGGAATTCATTAGTAGGTAATATATGCAATATTAAAATTCATTTTGATTGTATCTCCTATATTGCCTTACGAGTGTTTATATATTTTCGAAAAAAAAAAACCATTACAATTGGATGATTAAAAATAAAAATAAATAATAATTTATAATAATAAATATTTAGTAAATAATTAATACATAGGAATTAAAAAATGCGTGTCATTATAAACATTAATAAATATAATAAATAATAAATTATTCGGAGGGTGTGTGTCTTTTATGTACTTCATGAGCATATCACGTGCCTAAAAATAAAAATACTAATTATTTAAACGAAAAAACTTAATGTAAAATGTATTAACCCTATACAAGAAATGTGAATAAAGTATACGTGTTACTTTTCACGTGGGCGAATGTAAATTCTTCACTGTGAAGTCGATTCGACACCAAAATATATTAATTAGTACTTACACGCGATAATGGATGCGATTATTAATAGTAATAAATCATTCCAGTAAGAACTCATATATATAATAATATAATATCTATACATAATATGGTGTATAAAATCGATTATATAATTAATAATATACTTATTTACATATATATAGTTCCATACGAATTGCGTCCCCGTTTTCTCACAATATGTCTACGGTTTTTCGGTGACATCCACGACAGTTCCGAATTGCATTCCCAATAAAAATTGGTATTCTATTTCAGTTTGCTTAGTAATATAATAATTAATAAGCAATATATTGAGTATTTCAAAGTAAAACGTTATTCTTCGTAACCTAAAATTTTACAGATTTCAGAAGTACTCAAGAATATTCTGCAACCATTTACCTATATTAAATTAAGAATTTCAAATCTAACAAATAAACGGAGAAAGGAGGTGAAAAAAAAATATTAAAAAAAATCTAACTTAAAAGAAGCTAAGAATCAGTTAAAAAAATAAAAAAAAAAACCGTATAACACGACTTAAAATTTACCCGTTTTACGAAATATAAAAATATAAAAATTCATTGACGTGATAGTAATTGTCATACCAATTTGATTAAGTACTAAATATTTACGTATAATATCTAAAATCTAAATTATATACTCGTTTTAATAGTCTTAATTAACGAATAGCCTAATACAAATAAAAATATGTATTATTTTTAACCCGAATATTTTTTTTTTTTTCTATAAATAAAATAGTCATCAATCTGTAAAAGTGCGGTAAGGAAAGTATGTAATTTTCAATGATAACCGCGAGAACACAATTCGAATCCGTTGTTGCGGAGATCCACCCGTAGTAACAATAATTTTTGGACGACGCAATTCGTATGCGCTGAAATATAACAATATATTATGAATACGTCGGTAATAATAATTTGTACGCGAGCTACAATAGCTAAAATTAAGTCTAGGTTCACATAGTTAATCGCGCATATTTAGGTACACAGGTTTCTTATGTACATCGTTCACATGGCGCACGTCGATCGCGATTACGATGCAAGTATATATTTATCCGCGCGTGTACCACGAATTAGAATACGTACTTGGTGTCATTATGATACGGATTGTTCGGATGACACGCGCGTTTCATTGCAGTTGATTTACTTTTCGGTTAATAATTTTTCGAAAAAACATGGTTTTTTTTTTTCTTTTTTTCTCTTTTTTTTTGCAAAAATATGTTAGTATAGACATCGATATTCGATACACTAATAAATGAAATCAGAAAATACGATCTGCCATAGTGAAGACCGTCCTCACATGGGGAAATTTGCTCGTTTATTCAAATGTTGAATTTTCCAACCGTTTCTGTTTATTGTAGGTTGTTCATCCATTACAATATTTTTTAATTTCATCCATACAAACTAACGTCTATATTTCTGGTTAAAATACTATTATTAGTTGTTACATATTTTTGTCATGTAATAAGATTTTTAGTCAGAATATTACGTTTTAAAGAATAATAACTACACAATTAACGCTATCGAACAATTTTATTTAATGTAGTTTAATTATCTGATGTAGTTCATACACGTAGTTTATTATTAATATCTATTATTTGTTATTGTTATTGTATTTTAAACTTGAAAGGGGGGGGGGCCTGGTCCGCATAACTGAAAATGTTGGGAATCGTTGCTGTATAATATTACTCTACAAGATGAACGGTTGTACACACGTTTCGTGGCCGGCTAAAGGTGGGTTCACACCTCGTCGTGTCGTGTATATTTTCAGTGCTGTGATTGGCTTAACCATGCTGTTACACTTGGTTAATTAATGGTATTCTGCCAGATCCAACTAGTGAGTGATACTATGACGTTCCCGCATATACCGCGAAGTTGAATATATTCAACTTTTGACCGTGTGGTTGTTAGCTATGGTTATTATTATTAATTATTTTATGATAGTAAAATATGATAACCGAACAAAAACGCGAAATATCAAATTGATAAATAAACATATTGGTTACGTCATGTGTACAGGAAAACACACGACGCGGTATAGTACGAGATGACACGACACGGCGAGGTACGAACCCCCCTTAATGCGCGGCGTCCATCTGAACATATTTTAATATAGATAATCTAACGCGCGTCCACGTGAACCTAGCCTGAGTATAATAATGTACATAACACATAATTCAAGTAAAATCAACAACAACAACAATACGCGAGTAGGTAGTAATAATAGTAATAGATGATAATAGATGATAATAATAATAAATTAATAAATTACGCAGAATCACAGGCTATACGGGTATTGGAGTAAATATTCGATCAGTTCGTTTGGTAGTGATGTAGGAGTGATGGTGATGAGGCGCTTGTGCCGGTTGATGACCAGCCGGGACGTGTGCTTGAGCGACGGGAACCCGGTGGCGTCGGTCTTGATCATGGGCCGGCGGAGGTTCATCCACGAGAAGAACTGGCCGCACTGGTCGATCCACACGGGGTACACGATCATTCGGCGGGCCGCCTCGATCCGGGACAGCCGCACGTAGTAGTCGATCAGCTCGATCGGGCACCGGAACTTGGGCACGCGGACCGCGCCGGCCCGCCGCGGCATCGAGTCCAGCCCGAACACGCCGTCCGCGTACGAGAACCGCACGCTCATCAGCCGGCTGTCGCCGCGCCGGCCCGTCTGCACGTCCATCGTGAACAGGTGCCCGGAGTGCTTGGAGTCGCGCACGCAAAACCGTCCAGCCGGCATGTTGGCCAGCGCGCTGGCCGCGCTGATCCGCGAGTCCGCGCCCTCGTAGTACCAGCCGGACGTGCGCAGCCGGTCCACCGCGGTGGACAGCACGCGCAGATCGCGCGCGCCCGCCGCGTCCGGCCCGCCGACGGGCACCAACTCCGGCACGGACGACGTGACCGCCGCCACTATCGCGTCCGGATGTGCGATGACCGCGGCGGCGGTGGTCGTGGCCGCCGAGACCGTGCACGTGGCCGCCGCGGCCGCAGTCGCTTGCGCGGACCTACTCCGTGTGCCGGCGGTGGACGGCTGGTGCTGATGCTTGATGCGCTTGCACGACACCACTCGACCGCCGGCGAGCGTCAGCTTGGACCGTTCCCGCGACAGCGCGTGATTGATGTGCATCTGGTACAGGACCAGGTTGCGCTGTTCGCACGCCCACCTGTCCCACAGCCTGATCCAGCACGCCTGCAGCCGGAGCGAGTTGTCCGCGTCCTGGAGAACGACGGGCGGCGCCACCGCATTATGGCCGTTGTCCTGCCGCTCCGTTTTCCGGCAAGAAGTGTTTAACATCCTCCGGCCATGGCCCGCACAACACAGCCGACGTCAATGTTTCGCGTTGCACCGATGGTCGGTCGTGGTGGTGCGTTTTGTTGAACGACACCGTCGTCGTCGTGCCTAGAAAAAAAATAAATAAACAACGGCAACATTTCAGTAAATGCAATGATAAGTGTGCAAATTAATAAACGACTATATTATATACTCTTTCGGGAAGAAAAATAAAGTATGACCAAAAAAAAGATGAATAGATGACAGTGTGAGGGCTGTTGGTGTGCCCGTATAGGGATGTGGAAAATCGAGAGAGAAGTGAAGGTTTAGGACAAAAGTGACCGACCCCAAGTACTCGTAGTTGGCAAAAAGGCGAAGGCGGAGAAGAAGAACAATAACAAGAAGTCACGGTTCTTTCGGGCACAGCACTGCAGGTAATTCGAATAAGTAATGGTAATAAAATGCACAATGACAGCATCAAAGAATAAGGTCACCGCTTCTGGTCAAAGGACCATACCTGTCTCCCATATAGAACACAACATGCATGCAACCTTTTACCAGGCTCTTTGTTGCAAGTCATGACTGCACGCGTCCCGACTTTCTGCAACCACCACGTATTTTATTGGTTTAAAAGAAAAATGCTAGGTTGTCGGTGCGCGCACAACTGCACGCGGACTACTTGATGGCTGATTTCACTGTTCAAGTGAAACGCAATTACCCTATCCAAACACAGTTCTGTGCGAGTGTCATTGTGTCCAGTATCGGTATATCAATGTCAATTCATTTCAATACCACGCTATTCTTGTAATATTATACTGCAGCCGCACATAGCTCGTCGACGTGAGGAGACCGACGGCTGACCACAGGTATATAAGTGCTATATTTTTATTTAACTTTTAAAACTATAACCTCAGATGCCCTGATCAGTTCTCAAACCTTTGTAATCCCGAATGTCCTCACTTAGACAACGAGTAAGGTAAACAACGGCTTATATTCATTTTTGGTCATTACAATGTTATACACACAAACATTATTTATACTATAATATCACACCTACATTTGTACACTGTATGCACAAACTACCTCAAAGCCTTAACTGATCCCACGAACTATAATCAGTAGTTGTGTGTGTGTGTGTGTGTGTGTGTGTGTGTGTGTGTGTGTGTGTGTATGTGTGTACTAATATATACTAATAATGACTATATCGTTTGATGTATGCCGCATAACAATAATAATGCATTGCAATAATGATTGTATTATGCAACGCGGTTAACGGTTAACGCGTGGACAAACGAGAATTTACGAGATAAAAATATATCGGTTGGTTGTGATGTTGTACTTACACCAGTCAACGAGTAACGACAGGGCCTTGTTTATGACATGTTAACGCGAGTTTAGTGTGAGTACATATATTATTACACGGGAACTTGAACGTGGCACGACGCTCGACCGTTGAATGTGCGTGAACGGCGTTTAAAACTTTTATTCCTGGACCCTAGGACCGTTATCGTAATTATTTGTGATTGGAAACAAAACCAATGACATTTGGAAGTCACCATGTCACGCACAAGCCCAGCACTGTATTGATTTATATAAGCTCAAGACCGCAAACGTTGCTCGATTGTTGGTTTTTTATGACAGTGATGACGGCGATGGTGGATGAGAAAATAATACGCAATTCCTATAAAATTAAACATAAAATATGAGATACGGTGCAAATACCTATACATTATAAGATATATTTTCATTCCATTTTGATATATTTTATTCGCATAATGATATAGATTTCGCCTACGAGCGGAATTAATTCCACCACGATCTTCTCGGCTCATTCGATTTATATTTAAACAAAACGGGTTATAACACGCACACTCCCGGCTAGATCACATAATATAATGTGCTTATGATTATTATTATTATTATTTATTTACTGCGCTGCTATACTGGTTTCGGCGTATTCGGCTCTGTTGTTATTTTGCACTCGGGCGCGAGTAACGTTTTTGAGAAGACAAAAACATTTATATGTTTATACATACCTATATGTATATATACTTTTTTTTACACTTCCAGCGAAACGCGTTTTCAATTATATACCGCGGTGAGTATTTTTGTACGCGAACATTTGTTTTAGACATGGCGTATGCCATATACACAAGTCTATGTAAACATACGGCGCTCGTGCGTATATATACTTCCTTCCACATTCGTCTAGTGCAAATTGAACACACGGCCTGACTGACGGCCCTTGGGAAGCCGACGAATACGGAGAAAAGCTGACATACGTGTACATCACACGCGATTGGATTGGTTTGCTTAACACATGTGTGCTCATGTGTTTGTGTGCGTGTGTGTGTGTGCGTATGTGTGTATGTGCGTGTGTGTATCTGAGTAAGTGTGCGCGAGCGCTTGTATGTTGCGCGTTGAGCATTTTATGAAAAAAATCGTTTTCAATTTATTTCAACTGGTATTTTTTTATACGTGTATCGCAATTTCGGTCGGACAGAGAGGAAAGAGTAGATTTCTCGAAATCGGGCGTGCACGGACCGGTGAGCACACATCCGGATACGTGCGTTTCACCGAGATTGAACGTCGGTAAATCGTACATATTACTATAACATATATAATATATATATATATATGTGTGTGTGTGTGTGTATATATGTATGTATGAACATAATAACGTATTTTGGCGACCAAACTGCTTGGCTTGGCCAGTTGTCGAGAATCCTGCCGCCGTACGGTCCGTGATTACCAGCGTATTGTGGTCAGCATAATAGGTAAGTATGTATGTATATCAAACATAATTTAATAATAGTAAGTGAATGACAAAATCCGGATGTTTCTTACCAACGGAATAGTAGTTATACTTGATGCATAAAGTATAAACGGTAAAAAGGTGGGGGGAGAATACTTATCTCCCTCAACAAAACATACAATTATTTTATAACGATACTCAGGAGAAAAATAGTCGATGAAGTATTAGAATAGTTACCGATATTTTCCTAAGTAATTACATCATAATATTATATTTCAATGCCAATGAAATATACATACTATAAATATATAATTTAAGTTTTCCGAGGTGCTTGATTATTGCATTCACATTTCATCCGCCTTCGAATTGGAAGCCTACTTCCTCACCATTCAAGCTTTATTCTATCAATCCCTCTCCTGTACTAGAACCCACGAGGAAATAATTCGTGATTTTAACCACATCATTTTTAATTACCCCTCTCTTCTCCCTAGCAGACAAATCCTATATTTGTATTTCTATCTTTCCTTGGTTATATCACTCCCGACTCAAATCCTCTCCTTAACACTCGCTTCACTTCCATTACGTTCATGATTATTGATTTTTTAAATTCTGCTGGCTTCTTAATATAAACTTCCTTACATACATTCAATATTGTAAATCTGTATATTTAATTAAATTTAATCTAATTTGTAAATATTAAATAACAGCATAGCTGTAATATGATCAATAAAAGCAAAATAAAAAACTGTAGGTATAGTTTTATGTTAGGAACATTAAAGTGACGAATTTGTGTTTAATATATTTCGTCAACAAGCCCATTAGTATAGTAATTTGAGTTTGGTTCCGGTATATTTAATTAAATATATAGTGAAGGAAAAGAAGCTACACTGGACGGTATGAAAATTACGACGTTGGCATAAAATATACGCTTTATTTTGCGTGGCAATACAATGGTGAACTCCGTAAAACTATATACCAAGACACAAGGGCAGAGTGACGAGGAAAAGGATAATCGATAAAAATAGCTGTGTAGCAACAATATAATATAATGTAAGACACATAATACGAAACGTTGAAGTTGATAGCCGACATATATGCGTATCGGCAACTCGATATCCGAGAATATGGTGAATACGATACAATTCAGGAAAAATAATAACGATAAATCATCTAAGAATTGTAAACCAAAAAGAAAAAGGTTTAGTGTAGATAAACCGAAAATTACGGTTTATAAGACTGATAAAATATAGGAAACCGAATAGTACGAGGATCGCCTTTCCTGGTTTTATTCCTTATAATGTGTATAAGCTTGACGGTATAGTCCACATTTATACAACATCCAACTTTTTAATTCAAAATATTATTTCTTATTTATAATTAATGATATATATATAATTTATACTAATTGTTTCTACTTTTTTTATAAATAATTTATTCTAAGCAACAGAAATGTCTCATTATTTATCTACATCCTGTACAATTAATTTTGTGCTGTTATCTTTAATATTAAGAGTACCTAATCTGACCAATTATAATATATCGATCTTAAAGTGAATAACATAATATAATGTCTTCTCGTAGGTTTTTTACGATATTTTAATTTTTAAGCGAGTTATGAGCTTTTTTAAATTATAATATTTTACATAGATATATCTGGCTTAAAATTCAGAATTTCGTAGAAAACCTACGCGAAAACATATAATATAATGTACATCAATAATAGGCCAATTTAGACTAATAGTCTAATACCAAACTACTAAAGCTAAGAACAAACACAAAATTGGTTTTACTGAACGTAGATTTGCTATGTTGTACCGTTGTACGTTTATAAGACGGAAACAACACAAGGGTGGTGGCATCCTCTTAACACAAAAAAATGTGTATTTGGTAAACACGAGGTAGCGCATGTGGCTACAAGTTTATCAGTGTAGACAGTGGACTGTATCGTTTGTTTATTAATGTTGTGGTTTAATAATTTAGTATAGTTGCCTTCATACACTGTTTCCAATGTGCAATTTTTTTTCCGCGTGCTTTACTATACAGGTAGGAAATTATTAACAATTCGCACCGTTCTATAGGAGGGTACATATGTTACCAATTTGACCGTGTTTCAAGCACGAATAGGACGTTTTTTCGTATTAACTTCATAATATTATTATGCCATGGAGGCCATGGGGCTAAAAAAGAAACAAAATAAAAACACTAACATTATGCACGTTCTATAACTGACGACTGACGATGATGTGAAGACTATTTAAACATCGCCGTAATATTATATACGGTCTTACGGTATGGAATTCGTATGACGTACATCGTATACACAGAATTACGTACATAAAGGCGTGTACACGGTCGACGTGTATGAATTATTATACGCTGTCGTTGAAAGGATATTAATATCATAAAACATTATTATTATTATTATTATTGCAGAGACGACGGTGACGGAGAGAGAGTGGTGCGTGTCCTGTGTCTGTGTGCTCGACGGGGACGAAAATTATGTGTGATTTAACGGCGCCGTCGACGAACTGCAGCGTAATAATATAAATAAGCATAAAATAACAATAAAATAAACACGGTGCGCACCGTCGCTGTGTAATCTGTGTATACAAACAATCGTGTGAGGATTCCTTCTTCTCGTTCTCGTTAAATACAATTCTTATAATCAAGACTCATAACTTCTAGTATTTGCATATTTTTTTTTTTTTTTAGGGGCCCTAGAGATGCCTATGTGAGCTATAAATTTGTACACCAAGAAGCTAAATACAAAATTTTATGTTGCATATTTTTGCATATTTCGAAGTTTAAATGCTATTTTGTTTATTAGTCTTTGTCAATACCATCACTTTTGAAATATGTTTTCTTAATAATAACAAGTAATTATATATTAGGTAGTATTAATTATTTATATTTATGATAATAAAAATGATTAATTATTAATGAAATACTAAAATAAATATTGAAATATATATATACGATAATTATGATTTGTAATTTTTATGTTGTTATTATTATAATTTTTTTTTTTTTTGAATAGAACAATTGCAGAACAAAATTAATACAACGAGTCATTCACAACATAGAACACAATTCCATAGTAATAATATTCAATTTTTTTGTTTTTATACTACATATATTTTTTCGAATACTTTAGTATTTTCAGCATATTTAAGCGTTTATATAAATATTTTTGAGAGCATATGATTGGGCTTACGACAACCTTTTTTAGAGCTTTAAGTTATGAGCCCAGATTATAGTATACTCCTTTACGCTTATTTTCTGAAGCACCGCGCGTATAATGTTTTCAATCCTAAACAGACCGTTTGCTTGATGATAAACACCATGATTGCATATTGTCGTAGGTGGTTCATGCGAATTTTTATCCCTCCCTCCCTACCCTCTCTTCCTCCTTATAAAATTATCATCGATTAACCTATCGGCAGCACAGTACATGTGCATAAACATAATATATTATACTGTTAAAGAGCCATAATGAGTTATGACGTTATTATTATTATTATTATAGATATTTATAAATCATTATTGTATATAAGATGTCTTTGGATGCTACGCGTACCTATGTAATGAGCATGCAGCCATTACTATATATCATACACTTTTACGAGACGTTTCACGCTTTATAAACGTATACTGCAGTGTATGAATAAATTAATGTATTATATATTATACAGTAGCGATAGATGGCTGTAATACGTGAACGTAATATGCAAAATCGAGGAAAAAGCCGACTAGATTTTTTTATTTTCGTGTATCAATATTCGATAAAACGTCATATTGTTCATAGTTTTTTTTTTTTTTTTTATGAAAAGCCTGTATACCGGCCACGCGAGATAAGGAGAAGTTTTTACAAGCATTTGTTTTTTAATTTATGAATAATAAAATATTGCGCAGTGTCATAATATATTATAGTGCAATAATATTGTGTACGCGCGTGTATAAGTAATCCGGGTGCGGCACGACGACGAGTCAAAACCAACAAAGCAATATTGCCAGCGCCCAGCTAAGTCAACGCGTGAAATGTCTCAGACTATAAGCGGGAGATAAGGCGGGCGTCTGAACTCGTACACGCTTGTAAAAGATACTGCAATATGTCTCTCTGACATTTTATAATGGTCATATGTATATATTTTATAGATGATTTATCTCTGCAGGACCTGAGTGGCTGTGTATAATGTTATACGATGTATATGGCGGCATCTCCCTACCGGCAAAATGCAAACACTGTGTACGCATAATAAATGTATATATACTATTTACCTATTTATATTGTCCTAGTCTATACTAACACAGAGTTTTTAATGTGCTGACGAATCTTGGCTTAATTTACAAAACAGTATAAAAGAAGAATTTATGGATATGTTTGTATGTAGTGACACCCAAGGTGTCAGTAGGTTGTAGGTATATAATATAGACTCTTTTGACACTTTTGCGAATTTAAAAGAAAAAAAAATTATATGCTTCATCCTGAGTCCTATTTGTTATTATCAAACTTCTTAAAATCTTAGCAAGATTTAAGTATTGATTTCACCTTTGTACAGATGCATTTTTCGTATTATAAATCACAAGTTTATCAGTTTAACCAAATTAAATGTTAAAGTTTTTTGGTCAAAACTTTATACTATATCAAAGTTGACCTCTAGTTTTTGTTCTTCTATATCGATGAAACTACTGAAAACATTTCGAAAAATGAACTTTCTTGATATTATTATATTATCCAAGTTCAATGACCGAATATCCCATCTTATATTCAGTATTATAGGTGACCTAGGTATCACCCAAGTCCTCAAATAGTCTATAGAAAATAAAGAAATCATTACAGTAATAAATAATTACCTTAGACTCAAAAAATGTATTGATTTATTGTAAATAAATACAAAATGTATTTTGTTTTGTACGTGGCACAATTGTTTTTCGACTCTAGGCCCAGTAGCATAGCCAGTAGCATAATATATACTGAGCACGGTTTTGCCTATTGTATGAAAAAAGAACACGAACTCCTGACAGTACTAGGAAAATATAGAATTTCGTGCACAGACTATTTTCGAATACATTATACTGATGAACAATGGTGGAAAGGGGAGGGATATCAACCAAATGGACGTCATGTCGTGATCGCGTCCTTATGATGTAAATAATCATACATGTTGAAAATCGTATAAGTACACGTTGTT
Source organism: Chaitophorus viminalis (assembly GCA_025469195.1). Lineage (NCBI taxonomy): Eukaryota > Metazoa > Arthropoda > Insecta > Hemiptera > Aphididae > Chaitophorus > Chaitophorus viminalis. The sequence goes on along the minus strand of JAIPRK010000159.1, from coordinate 174,935 downwards.
GTAATGCTTGTATATGTTGTTGTATGGTCTGTAGACTCTATACGGTGTACACACATCCGTTGCTTATATGGAAATTAATGTGTACCTAGAACCTACCAACCGAAACGAAAAATATCGTATTATTATGTTATGTGTATATAGTCAGTCAATAGAGACCGGCCGCCAGTCGAGGAATGATGAATCGTTTTTGCTAGGTATCATATTAAATATATTATGTATAATTCGTAGAACAATGTCGGACATTACATCGCAAAACGCGTTATTCATATATGCGTTCGATGGTATTTATTCCCATAATATCCGCGTGATAATTGACGTTAAATCGGCTTTCTTGATTATTTTTATCATTGTTATTGTTATTTATTCATAAGAAACCAAGTAGCAAGTACACAATCTTAATGTAATATTCCATTCATAAGCCGCCATTATGGGACGATTTTTCTCGGTGAAAGTTTAAGTACAGTAATAATAATTAATAATGTATAAAAGACGAATGAAAGACGGTCGTACATTAAATCGGACGGAGAAAGCAATTTCGTAGAACTCATAATGGAAATGAACGTTAGACTTTTGCCAACATATTATAATGTGCTATAAGTACGCCCACCAGTCCACATCAACCTTGGACACTTAAAAATCAAAATCAAAATTTTAAACGCGTTAGGTCAGTAGAAAAAAGTGAAAAAAATATAAATGCAGAAGTATACATAAGTGGTATTAAAAATAAAATCCCACAACGCCATGTAATCCAAAAACAAATTGTATCCATACATACTTTTATGTCATAATGCGATATACGCGTGGGCAGTAGACCGAATGGCACAGAAAACTTCACATATACAATTTTTCGAACTAAAATCCGAGATTTAAGGATTTGTACTTTTCCTGGTGATTTTATATGAATTATGAAAAAGCAACATAAACAATATGAGACGAATTACAATCAATATTTATTTAGAGAAAACACTTTTGTACTAAAAAAAAATATCATCACAATTAAATTAACAAACTGTCCGTATTGGTTGTTGTATTTGTTTAGTTAATATTTAATTGTTGGCTGAAGGTAACAAATGTATAAATATACTAGTTCAAGCAAAAAAAAAAAAGAAAAAAAGAACTGAACCGGGACTCGCTCTGCTGTACAGTAGGGAGTGGAGTGGATCTCGTTCATAGGATATAGGTTATTATAATGGATTTGTTAAATTTGAATGTAATGATAAACATACGAAAAACAATTCTGAACGGAGATAATTTGTTAGTCTATAGAATAGGTACATATAATATATGTTATATTGAAATTATCATATTGTGTCAATATTTGCGCTTCAAAGGCTTATAAAAAAAATTATGCCAATGTATTTCATTAATTTTTGAATGACAGTAAGAGCAACATCAATGAAATCTTCTATTAAATTTTCAAGTATTTTGTCCTAGCCGATGTTTTTTTTTATTAACAATTATAAAAAAATTACTTAAAGAAAATGCTTCATGAATAATAACAATTATTTAAAATCGTTTGAGAATAAATCATTATTGTATGCAATTTCGTAAAAAATTAAATTTCAAAATTCTTAAAAACTTTTCCTGAAAATTTAAAAGAAATTTTATTAGTTATTTAAAGAAAAACTTATGGATAATCTTCCATTAAAATTTTGAACCTTAAATATATAATTTTAAAAACTTTAAGAATTTTCAACAACAAAATAACTAGCAAATTATTCCAATTTCAACATATTTTATAAAAATTCGAATTTTTTCGAAAAAAAGAATATTTAGAAAAATCAAAAATTTCAATTGTTTATAAATAAGTCAAAAAAAGTAAAAATACTTCGAAAACTTAATTATGTATAAAAAACGCTAGTATAAATATTTGGTGAAAATTTCAAGTATTTACGGTTTTTGTTTTCGAGTAAGAGTATTTTAAAAAAAATTCTTAAAAATGCCCGTTTTTCCATAATTTTTATATGGTTTTCCCCGACGCTTTTGAAAACTATTGAAAAATTGTTACTTCTTTTGACTTGCCAAATTGTCAACTAAATTATTTTTTTCTATCAGAAGTGTATTTTTAATACTTTAAGCCATCAGGCACAAAAATAAAATTAAATAAATAAAAAAATAAAAAAAACAGACATCATTATAAAATTAATACATTCATCACTCCGTTCAGAATCTAAAATGAATAATTAACATAGTGAAAATTTAGTAAACTAAAATTATTTTGACTATTTAAAATATCCGTAACTTTCAGAATAATTTCATGTTTGAACGAATAACTTTATAGAGTATATATTATTACACACATTATATTTTAATTAGTTTCAAATTTGAAACTTTAAAACTGTTATTATCAAAGGTATACCTATATAATGTGTTGATGGAAGTTTTAACACTTTAAATACAGCTTGGTGTTAAAATGTACCATATAAATTCTAACTAGCTCTATAGGTAGATAAATAGTATTGTATATACTTTATAAATTACCCATTAATACAATTATTTTAATATGTACCTTGGAATTCCAGGAAAGTGTACCTATATTCATTATTTTATCTTTGCACAACAAGACTTCTTCAAATAATACTGAATTAATATAATTTTTTACTGATTAGGTAATTAATTCTTATTAATTTGATCTACAAATTCACTCACTTTAGTTACGTATATTTAATAGTATAAAACGTATAAAAGTAATTTTAAAAATTACCTATCCAGTATCCGTTCATTCAACTGACAATTTCACAATATTCCATGAAGTAAAATCAAAACTTTGCGTCTAAGTTAATATTATAATTTAATCACACAGCTATTTGCTAATTGCTATTATCAAATTTTTAGAGATTGATTAAAAATAATTTTTTCAAGATAAAACATTATTTTTGTAAGGTATTTTTTAACGAAGAAATTACAATATTATATAGATAAGATAGTATAAATAAATGTAAAACATTTTAACCTTTTTGTTGGTCGATATATTACAAAAATGATATAATAACACTATCTTGAAACTATTATACTATTTAATGTGGTAGGTAGATGTTAACTATAGTATTAAACTAAACGCTAAAGTTTTGATTTTAAAATGTTGTTACATTGCCTATATGATAGATTATGATATGATTGATGGTATGCTTCATATCATCAATGTATTCATAGTAGTTCTAATCCTCTTAGGCATGTATGTAGTAATAGTTTAAAATGGAAAAATATTTGTAAAATTATAATAAATGAACGAACCATATCATATAGTCAATCATTATATTATGCAATACTATACTGGTGATTTTAATTAATTTGAGCTTAGCGAACGTTAACTATATATATTATATGTAAATAAGTAGACAAAACATACTAGTAAAAAAAAACAGAGAACCGTTACTTATTTTGTATCCATGTCCTATTATACGTCGAAGAAGGAGGTATATTAAATAAAATAATCTAATCTTAGTGGATACCATGAGGCCGTGTTTCTTCGAAACTTCAATCAATACATGTATGTATAGATGCAAAGAAAAGTAAAAGTAAAAAGATTCCAAGAAGGATTCCGTACAAAAATAAAAATAATATAAAAAAGCGTATACAGGACATAGATTCAGAGATTCATTTTGCTTCGTGCATTTTGACGTAAGGCAATGAGGTAAAATTCATTATTATTGTTATAAATATATAATCAATTTGCAAACAACAATAGGTAAATCTGGTTTACAGAAAAACCTATTTAAAGTTGCGAAATTTGGTTGTTTAGGTTAATTATGATGTTCGTAAGACAATTTAAAAATCATCAGTAGTCATAAAAGTAATGAGTACGATCTCAATATATTGACTAAAACTAAGCTAAAGATATAATTTATGAAATGAAACTATACCAATTGCCATGGTAAGTAAAAAAAGGTACTTATTATATAAAACCTATCTTTATATAAGTGTTGTAAATTTAACGAAGAATTATCAAAATACAAAATACCTACTAAATAACTTCTCAGAATGCCTCTACACCGAACTAATAAACATCTACAATCTACTTAAATTCATCAAAGATACCAAACTATACAGGTATATCTGATCAAATTATAATCCAAAATGTATTTATTAATTTTGATTGTATCTATGATCTACTTACAATGTGTTTATTTAAACGTCTGTACATGTAGTCATTATATATTATATACTTTGATGTAACACATAATTGCGGCTAATAACCAGCTATGCAGTTGAGATCTTATTTATTATGATAAAAAAAGAACCGGATTGGGACTCGCTTTGTTGTACAGTAGTAGGGAGTGGAGTGAACATATAATATAGGTAATCTATACTACACTTCTGTAAAAAACGTTTCTTTTAACGGATTATTTTATTTTTTAGCAAATTGTTTGCAATTTTTATATATATATATATACAATTTGATGTAGCCATGTAGGTAGATAGGTATAAGATTTTTAGAAAATTACAAACTATACATTATTTTTTTACCCCGTTTATTCTTCGGGTTTCATACTATTTTTTAAATACGACCACTGCTCTTTTTAGTTTCCGACTCTGAGCAAGTGTATTTTTCTATACATTTTCATAAATATTTATAAATTATTTAACAAATAATTTTTATTTATTGTACAACTAGTATATTAAAATTAAATAGTAGCTAGAGCATCAAACTATATACGTGAATCATTCACAATATTATGTTGTAAACTATATACTCTCTTACTCAACACAACCTATTTAAATTTAAAATATTAGTACATTATAAAACAAATACTCAGTTAATCAACGATTTCAGAAAAATATTTCAGTGTTGGATATGAAATTCCCACAATAGTGGTTAATGTTAAAAGTTATTAAAACCCTAAAATAACATAAATAAATAAAAAATAATAATTAATGTATACATTTTTTATAATCCTTAAGTATATTAAATATTTTTTGCTTGGTAGGAAAACATTTTGCAGGGAAATAATATTAGCCCACGTTAAAATAGTAATCTACTTTAATTTTATATTTTATAAACTTGTATAAAATTATTAAATGGACTTACGATTCCTCTAATTATAAGTTATAACTATACTTTATAAATTCTGTAAAACAGATTACCTCTCAACCTGTGACATCGACATTTAAAAACGAATATTATTATTAAAAACCAGGAACATAATGATAATGTCAGTAATCAGTATATTATTTTAAATTATATTAACCGAGACATATTTTGTCCCGCATTAGACCTAAACATTATTGCAGAAGGTTCCACAAAACATTCTAAGAAATAACGATAAAAGCTGAATAATATAATATTTGGAGAACGTCCATAATTATTCTATAGTCAGATGAAAAAATACTGAACTATACCGAAAAGTGACAATATATTATACAATGAAGCAATAAGAATTGCACAAAATCAACAATCGACAGCAACTGAGAATAAAACATGAATAATATAGAATTCACAACATATAAAAAATATTAATAAATACTATGGTTTACATACAGCACATCTGACAGGGCTAACCACAACTGATTAAAATAAAATTATGCTATATCATGCTATAAAACAAATCATTAGAAGAATGCTTAAAAATAATATTCTTACTCGTGTAAACTTTAATAAAAATAAAAATGTCGAAGTTGATTAAATGTACCTATAGTTATAATACAATAATATAAAAATAATTCATTTTGATATCGTTTAGATTAAATTTAATCGTCATTGACCCAAATAGTCATATTATTTAATCGTTTGAGATTCTATAACTTTTATCCACTGTAAATAAATTAAACAAAAATATGTACAGTGAAGTCAGTTTGCGGGGTTGTCGTAGGAGTTACTTCGAAGTAAGTCTAAAAAAATTGTACATTGTTTAAATCAAAATTAAATAAAAACCATATTGTACTATCACAAGATCAAATAGATCATATTATAGATATTTTTGCCAAAATTAAAAATAGACTGCTTGAAGTTGTGTAGTAAAAATTATTTTTTTGTTATAAAGTTTTCTGAAAATTATGACTTATTTCCCCTCCCCCCCACCAACCAAGTTTCTGGAACAGTTCCTATGTTATCTACCATATAATATAATACTCATATAAATAATAATTATAATAATAAATTTATAACGTACCTAGGCGGGCGAATTCAGTCATAAAAACGATAAATCAGATAACTTCCTTTTTAAAAATAACATAATATATCAGTATACATTCCCATATGCACCAGCAATTGGTTTTCATGTAACAATAAATAAATAAATAAATTGAGTGCGTTATCATTAAGAACCCTGACGACACGATGTCTAGTTCTGCTCCACAAATTGACCGCTTATATATGACATGTTTGGTAACAATGTAACAATATTGTACCAGCACAATTTTCAGAAACTAACTCCATATATTTTTGAGTCGACAGAGCGGATTAGAGGAACTACTTAAAAACTTCTCGATAATCCTACGTCTAACTAGAACTGGGAAGTGAAATATTTCTGAACGGAATTTACCATTTTTGTTATGAGCTACGAGTTTTACTTACATATTTTAAAACAAAATGTAAAGTAAATTAAATAAGTGTCTCGAACAAATGCCTAAGGCAGTGGTTCTCAACCTTTTTTGATTCATGTCACTTTTACCCACTAGAATCAAACATTCCATTACCTGTCATTCTAACATCAGAATAATAAACAATCTTAACTGTATATTTGAAAAATATTCTTTTATTAAAAAAAAAAACGGTACTCAGAAAAATTGAAAGTTTTTATTTTATATGAGTTGGAGGTAATAATTGAAAAATACAATTGTATTCGAAAAAAATGAATTGTTCTTTTATTTATTTATTTTTTTTTTTCATTTTCCCGTGAAGATTTCGCGTCACCCCGGTTGAGGGGTTAAACACATTAATATTATGTTTTAATTTTAGAAGGGATTTAATGAAGTTTATTCTATGGTACATATAAATTATAATATACTACCATAAAATTAATGCATTACAGAAATTTGTACGAGGACAGACAGTAAAAATTACTAGAAATCAATTAAAAATGTGCAATTAGGGCATATAGGTATCTATATTATAAATTATAAAATAAGCTTTTATATAAAGTAGACCAAAGTTAAATTATGGTTATGATGTGTTTATTATTCTCGTGTAATCAATAATAATAATAGCTACAAACGATACTGAAAACTTATTTTAAGTTATAATAGTTTTCTTATATAAAATATAAGTACATATTATTATATTAATACCAAGCTGGTACTATTATTACTGCTATATTAATAAAATTACATTATTATTTCATAATTAAAATGTATGTTGAATTATGACGTAGCCAATTGTTTAATTGATGTTTAAATTTAGATAAGATGTAGAAAAACATTTAGTTGTCCATAATTTATGTTACAATTTATGTATTAATTAAATAAACAAGACATTTGAGGAGAGATTCACCATAATTACGTTGGTAATTTGATATTGATATATTTATTTGAATCAGTTAATCGATTTTTTAACTACATATAAAAAAATTAAATCGCTATAGTACCTAAATCATAATATAATTCTGATAGGACTTACATTGAATATAGATTGCATATTATTGCCGTTAACGAGTGTTAAGTCGCAATAACTGTTACCAGAGACTAAAAAAACAACCAATATTCTATTTATAAACGATTTCCAAGATTTAACTTCATATTATTTTTTACTACATTGAGATTAACAGTAATTTCATTTATTCCAAAAGCAGAAATATCAATATTTTATCCATTCCTAGATAGTATAATATTTTATACCTAACCATTAGTCCCTAGATAGCCTGCAAAAATAATTAGGTATACTACTAATTCTAATAATAATTTAGTTCCATAATTATGGAATACTAATAGTTATATATATATATATTATAGGATTATATATGCCATATGTATATATTATATACGTTTATTTACGTCATTAAAATACTACTGTAGTATATTATTACGTTAAATAATAATAATAATATTTATTTATTTCAATCAATTAATAATTACAATTAAATATTTGACAATAATTTTTATACGATGGATCTCGTAGTAAGCCGATAGCTATGTGCAAGGAGAGATATTACAAACTAAGGTTACAAAATAAAATTAAGTATAATATGTATTTTCTATGTTAAAAATAAGAAATTAAATTAAATGATTTAAAAATAATAAAAGAATTGAGAATAGTAAAGATAATAAATATTAAAATAAATGATTATTATGTTTTTATTAATTGAAGGTTTTATAGTTACTTATATTTAAATTATGATTAGTACAAAAATGTACAAAGAAATGTTGCCCAAAAAATGTTCTCATTTTGGGTACATTAACATTAGATTTAGATTTGAGACGAGTAGCCTTGGTTTAGAATAGGAATTAATATACATTATTGAACAGACGTGTTTTTAAAAACAATTTTCGTTAATGAAAATACCTAGATACCCCGAGAAAGTGACTCGTTTTAATAGTTTATAAGTGGCATAATGCATTATTTGATGGTTATTAGTTATACAATTCTGTGGAAGAATCGTAATTCTGGAGTTATCGGATACGGAATAGTGTATTGTTTGATATTCCAATATATATATATATATATATATATATAATATATTTAGTTTTATCCATATTTATTTCTAAAATATTAGTATAATTTTAGTAATATATATTTATTATTTACTAAAATTAACCATTTGTATAATTCGATTTGACTTTGATTTTTTAATAAAATAACCGTATAATCTCCAAAACAGATTAATTTACCTTATGAAGGAGTACAATAATTTAGAAGGCTCTTAACATAAATAATAAATAATACAGGACCTAGAATGGTATCTTGTGGTACTTTCTAGTTTTAACACTAAGGTGCTTATCAATTTTAACTATATGTGTCCTCCCATTTAAGTAAAAAATGTGTGATCAACTTCTCCAATACCGTAGTAAAAATAACATGTCAGAAAATAATATTATTTTTAATTTTTAGGTTAGTAATTAGGTTTTTTATTTATTTTACCAATCACCAATAGTAGAAGTAGATCTTTTAGATAAAAATATCTATTTGATATGCCTAACACCTTACTAAAATATCTATGTTGATGAAATGGCGAATGAGTTTGTCACAGAAATATATTGTGGTTATACACATGTGGGTTATATAATAATGGTGGATAATTTTTGATTTTCCCGAAATTCAACGTCATGAAAATATCATTTTTAAGGTCAAAGTGGTTTTTGCAATGAGTTAATAATAATATTTTACTCGTAAATTGTAACGATGTCGTCATAAATTAGTATACATTTTGCTAGAACGGAAACTGTTGACGAATCAATGAGCAATTTTAAAATGTGTTGACGAGTATTAATGCCAAAGATTATTGTTACTAAAAAAGTTTACTTTCATGAATTACGAGTCTTACTGTCCATATTTTATATAGTACGTCAAACATGTTGAATGTTGATATTCACCAACGCATAATAAATTGCGTGCCGGTGTTCGTAAAAATGATGACACATACCTAATAAATATTTGCCTTCATAGTAAAATTCAAAATCATAATCTTTGAACCCGTTAAAGATGTTACCTAATTGAGACAGTTAAATGGAACTTTTCTATTTTACCGGACACCTTATAAATTTTCACAATATTTTTATTATTTATATATTAATTTTTTTTTTTGTGCCAAGACTGACAGATTTTGCTATATTTTATTTTAAATGTACATTATAATATATTGCGAATTGTTTTACTTGAAAATTTTTACGAGACCTTATATGATGTGTTTATGACGAAAGAAAATATATACAGGTAATAATAAATGTACCTATACCACAAAATACTAGAATTATTTTCTAGGATTCATACATTATAGAATTAAATTAAACATATTATATTATATAATAAGGTACATGAATTATGCAGTTCAAAAAAAAAAAAATTCTCATAAGCATCAATATTAATTATTACGCACTTATAATATTGACAAAAGACAAGTCAAAAGATTTTCCCACTCGTTTATTATAGAAAACAGTTTTTATTCAATGTTCCCAGCGCAGTGCGAAGTATGAAATATGTTATAAAAAACCAAGATAAATATCAGTAATATAGCGGCATAATGTTTTCACATCGTAAACCCGATTAGTCTTAACATGTAAACGTACATAAACGAGTGTAAAAACGACAAAACGCAAATTAGTTATATTTTTATGTTAAATGACATTAAATTAATCAAAACTTTTAATCTATCGGTTGTATAAGTATAAATTAAACATCGTATCTACTACCAAAGACTGAAGCGCTAGATATATATACTCATGTAAGACGCAAACTATTCGATATAAAATATTATAATAACCGAGTGATTTGTTGACACTTGCTAGCATTTTAAAAAATTAACTGAATAAACTTAGCCAACTATTCTGACTTATATAACGAATGCATTTTATACACATAGTCACATAGATAACCAACAGATAATTCAATATAAGGCCAAGTATTAAACAAACATTTCAGTTAAACAATATTGCCTGAATATACCTACTTTTTAACTTTTGTAAAGAATATAATTTCAAAACATGAATAAATTATGTAACATAGTTAATAGTTTCCGAGTGAATTAATTTAATATAATGCTTTAATAATTAAACAATACTCAATATTATTTAGTTTATTTAATCTAATAATATAAAAATAAATACGTTGGGTATAAATTTAATACAACCCCTCCCTCCCGCCGAGATATTATCCTCAAAACGTTTTCTTCCTAATCCTTCTTATGCGTTGTGTACAGCTTTTTGTAAGGAAATTGTTTTAATATTTCAAAAATATAATGTTTTCTTCCCTTATTGATGTTTAGAATATAACTAACTACACTAACTACATTTAATATACATTTAACTAGTAACTAAATCTACGGTAAAGTAATATCCTGCGAACAGTTAGTCATACTTTTAAATATTTAAAACCTGGCGTTTATTGTAGCTATAGCCTATAAATAATATACGGTTGATCATCTCGAAATATAACTTATATTTCTATAGTATAGGTAGATACTTGAATTGTTTTTACAGTTGTAATACATCAATGGTTGGAAACATGATAATGTTTCGTGATAATTAGATAATACAATGATTTATTGTACATTTTTCTCGGTTAACTTATGTTGGAGTGTTATAATAATATTATATAAGTAACCTAAAGACCTGAGATTTAAGCAAAAATGTATGTTAAGCTTTACTCGGAATCGGTATTATTGTGACATTGGATGGTTGCGTTGCACTTTTCAGTAACTAAAGACTCTACTTGAAATACATTATCTATTATAATTTTTTTACTGAAAACACGTTTCCTAATACGTTTATTGAAACGAATAACAAAGTTCTAAAAAATTCAAAGAAAAAAATTAATTGGACAAATAACGTAATAATTCCCGTTAGTCAGGGTATTTAAATTTCTATAAACTGAATACTAATACTTATGAAATTTCACGGCCATTTGACACACATGTTAAATTATGCCATAGCAGCGTTGTGTTTATAGTTTTTAAGTTGTACCAATTAAGAGCCATTTATTGGTTTTTCTGTTGATAATTCGATTGCATCGTTTTAATTGCCTATTTAGGATTGGGACAGACAAGTGTTTCTTTAACGTTTACGCTGGTATACTTAATTTTATGGTGATCAAAGCAAGAGAATAAAACATAATTCACCCTCGTAAAATATTGTTATTTACCTACACTCGCGAAAACACGACTCACGTGTTTGGTGCTTCAACGGGATCTCTATCATTTCATCTACGATTGTATAATATCAGAATCAGATAGGCATCCATTATACACTGTATATTACATAGATTGTTTAATATTTACGGATAATAATTATTGTTCGTAGATTATAATATTAAGTATATATTTTAATGCACGGCCATCGGACCAAACTTAAATAAAATTATACACGATCAATTTTGCGGAGCGCACCACGTTCGGCGACCTCGTAGTAGGATTTCATAACGTATTATCAGAACAACTTATTTTATAATATATTGTTACATATCGTGTATAAAGTCTTGTGTACCTGCAAAAGCGCGTGTTCAGTGTGTAATCCGCGAGAACTACGAGCAACCTAGTGCACAATACACAACATGGTCGTGAGAAGTCCGAGCCGAGAATCGTCCGTGAACCGATGGAACGGATGGTCTGCTGAGTGAGTTTGCGACCGACGTTATCGCAGTACGAAATACGCCGCGGGATTAAAAGTCCGTGTGATGCGCGACATTATAATATGCGGTCGAGCACAGGACGTGAATAATAACGAACATTGGACACGGATGTTTTGCGCGATAGGTAGTATAATTGAAATAATATTCGGTGGCAAATGAACAAAATGGGAAAAATAACCACTGGGTTACCGTTCCCGCGACTATACGTGAAACTATTGCGACACCGATGACGACGCGTGCAGCAGCGATTCGTACGACAGTCACAGACACACACACACACGCGCTCGCGCCGTGACTGTTCGCGTGCCGGTCCAATACTGCCTATGGTTGTTGGCACCATGCAATATTATAGTTAGTGGCACTGCCGTTGCGGTGAGTGTGAGACCGCTTGTGTGCCGCCGCCGCTGCCGCCGCCGCCGCAGTGGTGTCCGCCGCCCTACAGTCGCTATCACCGCGCGCATCCGCCGCCGCCGCCGCCGCCGCCGCCCCACACGTACTGCGGCAGACGACGATTTCTCCGACAGCAGCAGCTGCTGCTATATAGCTGTCCGAGGCGACGGACGAAGACGGTGACCCCGCGGGTGTTCGGGGCGCGCGCAGACCGCGAGGAGACGGAGCCGTATACCGCCGAGGAATGTGCGACGGCTGCGGGCGTAATCGGATTATTTGCGGGCGGGGTGACACGGTCGAGTCCGAGCTGCACTCGGAAATTCGGTATTTCTGTGACCCCGCCGCCGTTGTTGATGTCGCGCGTAGAGAAGAGGCCCCTAATTCTTTCTTCAGTGATCCCCGCCGACACGAAGTGTGCAATAAATACGCGTTCGAGAATAGTGTGCAGTAACCACCTCCTAACCAATAAAATAACACTACATGCACAGGCTGCTTAGAAGCTATACGCGCAATTGGAATTTTTAAAAAATAATATTTTTTATTATGGCAAACATAAATTATCATCAGTTACATCAGTAATTCCTAACGTTGGCGCTACCGCCCGCCCCCTTGTGGGCATTTAACACTAATGCTATTCTAATAAATTCTATGCTAATTTATTCAGCCAGGTATTATTTCGTTAGCAGGAAACCATCTAGTCATTAGTCACATAAGTATTTTTTGTATTATTATTATTTCACATTAGCAATTTCGAAATCAAATCATATAATTCATATTATAAGTAGGTATTTAAACATAAAATTAACTGAATTGTAGCATTCAAATGTTAAATTATATTTTTTCTTTAATTAAATAGCTTATTAAAAAATAAAATGTTAATATTTTGAAAACATTAATTAGGGGGGGGGGTATGAGATTTTTAAAATCTAAAAGAGGTGTTGAGTAAAAAAAGGTTCGGAAGCACTGAGTTACATATTTCATCCCGAGTTGAACTGTCTTACTTCTTAACTTTTAACGAATCGTAAACAGTGAACACTATCGTGAATGAGTCCCCTCAGTTCACAAAATAATAGTGTTGTAAAAATGTAAAATATGTATATAATCGTTTATAGTGTCCTCATTATATAATATAAATTTATCATTGTTTGTCAATCATATTGTACATGAAAATAATGTGTAGTACACGTGAATTTTTATGAACAATAGGAGCTGATCGTGATATTATCATTACAACATATGGTACACGAGTCAGAGGGTGCTATAGGATCGACTATTGACCGCAAACACTTGAAGGGATGAGACTTCAATCGCACCGGCGACCGGTGGTGGCCCGTTCATTACTGCGTCCGACTTATCTCACGTCACGACAAATTATTATTCAGCGCGTATAATTAGGGAACTGATTTGAATGCAAATTGCATTCTTTTCAGAGTGTCCGAAAACATTGCTTTCCGAGCACAAAATATATTTCATAGATTAAGGAATTAAAAAATGTAACTTTAATTTTTCTGAATTTTTAAGACTTTTTACCTTTCAGAGCATTTATTGACGACTTTTACTTTTTAGTGCATTTTTATGTTTTTAAGTCATTTTTAAATAAGAATGAATAAAATTTGATAGAAATTTAGTTAAAATTAATTTATTAGGTGATTCAAATATGATCCAAATTCAGTCATTCAGAATAAAATTTAAAATTATTTATTTTGCCTCGTCGTTCTTCTATATACCTATATATATATATATTATGTTTTTACCGATCGGATTAATATACATACAATATACATACAAGCAACTAAATAAAGATAAGCTATTATTTATTTAAATAAATCATAATTGCTTATTGCACAAAATAGATTAGCATATAATAAAAAACAAATAATAATGTTAAAAATAATTTTAGTTTTTTTAGTGCATTAAAAAAAAAAGTGTTATGAGTGCATTACATCATATTTTTCTTGTTTTTTAGAACATTTAAATCCGTTTCCTAATAATAATAATTCAGTATTTTAGTATCAAAAGTATTCACTACTGCCGACGAGAACGGGAACATATAATATAATATAATATATAGCACGGACGTTATTATCGTAAAATATGATACCTATAATATCAATACATTTTGATATCTTAGTCACACTGAACTACTGAAGAAGTGAAGAAACCCCGTTTTGACCCCATAAATTAAATTAAATTGCCACCCCTTGTGATATAATATACGTTATTGATTATACTTACATTATTGTCATCAATCATCATCTATTATATTATCATTTTTAAGGGTCTTTCAATGGGGGCGCTCGATTTTTAGATACATATAAGACAAGTTGTGTGTTTGTGTGTGTGAGATATCTGCTTAATCTTTTTTTTTATTTAAAAGAATATTTTATGGCATTAAGTATCAACATTGTATTTAACGTCGTTTAAATGTCCGCTACGGTGACACGTATACGGGAGATCCAATTTTGCTTTGTGGCATGAATCTGGTTGAATTTGCTGTATGGCATCAATAATACTTTGAGTTCATGAGTTCATCAACTGATTGCTTAGACTTAAGACGGCTCCAAAAAAAAAAAATCTAGTGGCGTTAAATTGTACGGTTCCGGTGGCTAGTCCACGTTGTTGCCGAGCGGAATAATTAATAATGAACTCAAAGTCACACAATGGATGCTATTTAGCAAATTAAAACAGTTTTATGCGACTAGATCATTGAAACTTAGACTACCCCAGTGCGTGCCACCAGTGATGTATTCGTAATTTTTTTCTAGGATATACGCTCAGCACATAGACGTATATTGAGGGGAGAGGGGTGGGGAGCTTAATCCTCTCTCTTTTGAAAAAAAAAATTTCTTACCAAACCTAAAATTAACTTATGGTGGATCGTGGGGTATACCGCCGCGTCTTTATATTTAAATTGATTATCTACCCCTTCCTTCCCCCAAAAAAAGGTATTTAGACATATTTACGTCATGCAATAGGATAAGATGGAGTTGGAACTTACTTTTTATCACATAATTTCGTTCTGTTTGCCATGAATGTGGTAAAAAAAATTGATTTTATAAATTTTTTCTAACGATTCTATAAGACAATTGGTAATTCAATAAAAATCTTTTTTATTAAGAATATCTGAATATAATATAATATATTACATAACTATCATCATAAATATAAAAATGTGAACTGACTATAAAATCTGCCTATGATATCTGTACAAAGAAAAACGAGCCGCCGACATCGCCTAACAATTAATAAATTATTTTACTTATGTCTTTGATTAATTTTAAGGTGTACGTAAGTATACGCGCGTATACCTGCGTATCTCTAGTAATTTTACAGGGTATACGCTAAATTAGTTAATTGGTGGTAGGGTATACGCCGATACCCGTGTATACCCTCCAATACACCACTGCGTGCCACCAAGCAAAGCTGTAACGGACATATTTCCAACGACGTTATACTCCATACCATACTTACTTAAGACTAAAGAGGACGCCACATCTGCCTGGGTTGTCTCAGTCTTTCAAACGTACAACATAGCAAATCTACGTTCACTAAAATTAACTTTGTGCTGTTGGATTTAAAATTAAAGTAATCTGACCTACCTATCTGAACTTCAAGTTAAGAACATTATCTATGTATCCAGTGTCTACGGAGACTATTTACGAAATTTTAATTTTCAAGCGAGTTATGAGTATTTCGAATTGTAATATTTAAAACTGTTAAAACTTACTTGCCATAAAATGTTCTTTCAAATAAATAAAAAAAAAAAATCGAGCAGACATCTCATACACAACTTGTATTTTATTTACATCTAAAAATCGAGCGCCCTTATTGGAAAACCCTTTATTATTGTTATTACTTTATTGTTACATTACAATATTTTATGGTAATTCATGTGTGTTCGTGCATTGTTGGCGGCGCGTCGTAACCGCATTGTTACCCCATTCATTGTGCGTGCGGAAAATACGCATGCCGCTCACGCTCCAATGCTCCATAGGAAATGGAGAGACCATGCATGTGTGTGCATGTGTGTGTGCGTGTGTGCGTGTGTGTGTGTGCGTGTGTGCGTGTGTGTGTGTGCGTGTGTGTGTATGTGTGTGTGCGTGTGTGTGTGCGTGTGTGTGTGCGTGTGTGTGTGTATGAGTGTGTGTGAATGTGTGTGTGTGTGCGTGTTTGTGTGCGTGTGTGTGCGACACGAGTGTATTCATACAACGCGACGCTGTTCTCGGAACTCCTACGCACGCTCAAGAGACCTTCAGCATCTATTCTCGGAACTCTCGACCGCCGACGCCTGCTGTTACAATATACACCGCGCTCCTCGCGCCCGCCAACAGAATTCACAACATACACGCATGTGCACACACCACCGCTGCTGCCCGACACTGTACATACATAATATATAAATATGTATAATTTTATACGTGTCGTGTCCGGAGACGATTTTTCTCATTATATCATCAAACCAACCGTAATGGCTTTATAAACTTTATACGATCGCACGGCGCGCGCGCCAGTAAATGAGTGAGGGTGTGTGTGTGTGTGTGTGTGTGTGTGTGTGTGTGTGTGTGTAAACAATATTTCCGAGTACACGTGAAAAAGAAGAAAATATATCGTCCCCCGAGTCTTAAGTGTTAATATGTATGCGTAGGATGTAGGATGTCCCAGCCGGCACTGGGACGTGTTCATAATATTACCATAATATCGACAAGACGGCGCGGCGGTACATAATAATAATAATAATAATAATAAAATGAGGTTTATAATATATGTATAATAACACGATACGAAGCAAGTTCACAAATTTACGACGAAAAAGGAAAAAGATTTACGATTCGATGAACGTAAAAATTGCCCTGCGAAATAATCCAATTTTCTTTTTCTTATAATGTTTTCTATCATCGTTTATTCGCCATCTACTCTTTTAATAATAATTGCTTTATTTTCATTTGCTCATCTACTCGTTTACCGTTGCACACAATATTTCCCCGAAAACACTTCCTGCTTCCGAGAGTGTTAACACCGATAACAAAACAAAATAAATTGTACGATTTTGGAACTTTTGCTTTTAGTGTCATTTACTATTTATTATATTTACAACGGTAGGGAAAGTGTCAATAATATTCATTTGCACTTCCTTTTTTTTAAAGTTTATCGCTTTCAACTGCTAAGGTTATACTTTTTTTATTTTAAAGAATTTAATATACAAATTTGATAATTTTTAAAAGTACAATGTCGTGTTTATAATATAAATGATTAAACTAGAGTGTGTTATTAGATTGCATTTTGAGATGAACATTGATGATTTTTTAAGTTAAGTCTTCATTTAAGTTTTCAGTGATGTTGCGTGGGAGACTAAGAATTGTACGTGTTTGTTTATATATTAGATTTATTGTGATGCATGTTTGACATGTATTATATATTGATGAATGGTCTTTACTTTACTTTACTTTTGTCTTTACTTATTAGAAAGGAATGCTCTGTGTTTCTTAACTCAATAAATACGCTAAGATAGTACTTATATTAAATATTTGTGTTTGTGTATTATTTTTATTTCTAGGAATGTTAAAGGTTGATTCTATACATGTTTAAGGGATGTCAGTCACGTTAAATAATTCATTAATTATAAATTTAAAAATGTGCTATATTAACGACGGGCTTAATGTTGATGTAAAATTAATAGCTAGTAAAATGGTACTTAACTATAAGACATTGGTTAGTTTTAGAACATTAATGAACCAATTGTAATATCTTAACCATCCAGGGAAAATGTCAATTGCGCACATCGAAAGGAAAAAATAGTAAATTGCGTCCAGTAGTAATTTAAGCAATATTATTTTTATGGTAGCATTATAATTTTTTTTTCATCTTAGATTGATTAGTAATTATTTGATAAATAATAATAGTCAATAAACGTTGAAAAGTGAAATTTAATTTAATATTTTTACCTCACTACCCACTTTTGATTTTTTTTTTATTATATTTGTATGATAGGTAAAAGATCTCACTTGCTTCCCCTTATCAATCTGTGGTCACTAACTCGATCGCTTCTATGCCATATAGCGAGACTGAGAAACAAAAAGTTAATAGAAAAGTAATGAAGCCAAAATTGCGAAGAAAAAATGAAGTTTACGTTATTTCAAAATTCAAAACTGCGAAGTATATAACTTATTTTTGTCATGTATTTATATACTTCCTAAAATTAAGTTACCAGTCTTATGTTTGTTTATATGCTTATACAATATTATATATATATATATATGAGTTATATTATAACGAACCAATTTCTCATAGTTGCAGGAAACTGCTCAACAAACCAATTTGGGATTAGGGTATCCAGTTATAGAGAATAGCCAAACTTTTAAACACCAACAAAATTCGAATTTTCCAACTTTAAATGTCTCCACCAAATAACTAAAGCCCGTTCTATGTGATTTTAATAATGAAATGGTATTATTTATTTTTTCTGAACAATTTTCGTACAATATATTGTTTTTGTCCCGCCAATGAACAGTGCCTGTTTAATTTCTTTCAAATATTGCTGCTCTTTTAACACATCGATCAGTCTTCATAAGGTTGGATATTGTATTATAAATATAGTTTCTTGACCATTGTTGTAGAGGTACATATTAGTTGTTAGTTATTACTGTATTTGACTGATATCTAATATTATTGGTACAATAAATACAGTTATACTATTTATATAGATTTCCCCTCAATATTCGATATATTTTCATTATCTATAATATTTTTTCGTTATTTTTATCTCACTATTTTATCTTTGCTGTTTTTACTTTTGTTTTTGGCTGCTTTAGTCTGGTACCAATTCGATAGTCACTACGCGATACTGTTCGCTTGGAGCTTGAGTGGTTTGGCCCCAAGGGGATTATAGATATAATAATACTGGCATACTGCTTTGGACAATTGCCTTGCATGTAAACCTAAGACTTCGCTTCATGAGTGAATCAACATTTTACGAGAAGATGGAAAGAAAAGAGAAAACACAAGAAGAAAATGCGAAAAAATAAGGGAATTAATTCATCCTTTTTCAAACGGGAACCAATTGGGTTTACCTTAATATAATACTTAATTCAAATGGAAACCAATTCGGCTACAGCAAAATGATCGACATATTATATTATACACTTATATTTTATTATACTATTTAAATTACTGCCCGGCTCAATTCACTACTTCATAGTTTGTACCAAAAATGTTGGGCACAATTTATTATACTCGTTTTATTACTTATTTACTGTGGGCGCAATTTACCTTCGTCCATCACCAATCAAACCAATCACATTTTACGTACGTACAGTAGTACAGAATATTTTTAGATAAATAGTGAATGCTGAAATATTTTTAAAAAAAACAGCTTAAGATAATAATATTAATGAATAGGTACTAATGACATTGACGTATTGTACTTGCAAGAGAGGTCAAGTAGTGTCAGTTGTCGCTTCTGTATGATAAATTTTTATACATCTTACAATATACTTATAAAGAAACCATTGTTAAGAAACACAATATTTAATTTATATGTTTATTCTTACACAATAGAAGTAAAAATAATATCAAAATCACGAGTTTACTATTTACAGATTGTTTGAAGTATGAATTAAACATCATTGTAGTATTAAAATCTAAATAATTCCTTTGAATAGTTTTTATTATACTTTTATCAATAATTCGCAAATTTGTATATCCTTAAATTAGTATTTTATTTATCAAATTCAAACATTATTACACAGTCATATTTACACCTATACAATTCTATTAATTTTTCTTTATCTTTTTTACTTTAATACAGTAGTTACTTTAATTATATACTTAATTATTTAATTAATAATGATATATAAATCGAACCCATTCACATTTATTTATTTTTAAATACTGGTACACTATTTTATACTAGAATAATTTTGAGGATGACGTGAAAAAATTTGGCTGAATGTTGATGTTAAATCATGAAAATATATAAAAAGAAGGCAAACATGTTGAAATTGGATAGAACATACTTAAGGCAAAATTATCCAAGAAAAATGTTTGGTATGACAGATAATGAATGTCTAATTATTATTTTGTCAGGGTAAAACGCATAAGGAGTGATCGGTCAAAAGATAGTTTTCATAATTTGAGAGGCTTTATAATTAATTAAAAATAATTTATATGTAAGAAAAAGCAATATTAATTATTTCGCTAGATATTCTAGGGCTAAAAGGATCTAATCTCGTATAAAACTGAGGATTATTAATGTGTATTAAAATATTGCACATTTATTTCCCACTGTCAGGATGTATCATGTATGAGATAACAGTATTTCCAAGAAAAATTCCATAAATTAATGAAAATTCCATGTAGGAGGTATTAAGCAATATTTAACAATTTTGAAAGTAAGATATATTATGAGCATATAAGGATGAGATTTTAAAAATTAAGCTTACATAGATTACTATATTTTATAGAATATACAGAAATTCACTAAATGAATGGCGGAAATATGAAATACACGTATTTTTATTATTAACGGGTATAGAAGAGCCTTAAGTTAAACTTACCTATTAGATTCAGAAAATTCTGAAGGTACATAAGAGACAACCAAATACAAGAATAACATTATTAAATAAAATAAAAAGTTTACTGATTAGATTAAATCACATAGTTTTCTTTTTAACATCTTTATTGGCTCTCGTCTAGAAATTGACAGTGAAAAAGTAAGAACTATCTCGTTTAACGACAATGATATTGTTATGACGAAAATATGGAGTAAACTTTTATTATTATAGTGTTAAGTACCTATAAATCATAACCAAACGTGTTCGCACGATTTAACCAGAATATATGAAACATGAGCAGTCTGCAATTTGATGCTTGTACATTTCAATGATCTAGTATTTCATTACGATGTATATCCTAAGAATTGTATATTTTTCTAAGCTACCTATATTATTATATGGTAATGTACGCACGCGGCACGCACGCAGCACGTTAAACCAATTATACCACCAGGCATACATGACCGACAGTTCCATGAAACTTTCAATCGTATTTGCAACATTTTATCAATATTTTTTGTAAGCCGTAAGTCTGATTCAAGGAAATTAAAAAATTATTCAATATAACAATTAATAATTGATAACTTTTTAACCATGCTCGTGATTTAATCACCAATTTGTTTATACATTAGGTATAACCTAAAAATCATATTATGACTATATAAAATATTTATTGGACTTTGGTAACTATTAAGATAACGAACAATGGAGAATAAACCAAACACGACAAGATGCAATTAAAAGTATATTGATTTAATTTTCGGTTTACAGATTACAAGAACAACGGACTTGAAAAATAATGCAGTAACCTACTAATGAATACTCTACAAGTCGAAGAGTATACTGTATAGAATTGAACTATTACGTGTAAGTACTAAGAGTACAATAAAACGATTATAAAAATAAACCCAAACAAATTAATCTAGACACCAACTGGATGATTCATACATAAAATTAAGTTTATTGTAAAAATAATAAATGTATATCAATATGTATAACAATGTGTCACAAAAATACAAAAATATATCATTCATTACCCCCATGGCTTCATGAATATCTCACAAAGAAGGAATATCCAAAAATATGTCCAACATATAGGGATCCAACATAAATTAAACACATTTTACGGAACGCAGAAATATACAAGAAGCTGCATAATATAATTTACTAGTGTTCACTTACATCTTACAATCTACATAAAAGTACACGACGCATACCTACATTTTAATTTACGTACAATTTTAATTGTCTGTAAATAGATCAAAAAAAGTCAAAATACTTTGAAAACTTGTATAGAAAACGCTAGTATAAACTTTTTGTGAAAATTTCAAATATTCGCGATTTTTCGTTTTGGGGTTAGAGCATTTTAAAAATTGTACTTTGTCAAAACGTGGTTTTACGTAAAAATTTCCCGTTTTTTCGTAATTTTTTATAGTTTTTTTCGATATTTTTGAAAAATATTGAAAAATCCTTTGAGAAAATCATCAAATAACTCTAGTGCTAATATTGGTTCCCTTTATTTAATTACACATAATACAATATTAAAATTACACATGCATCATTATTTTTATTTTTACCATTTATTCATCAGATTACATTTCAAAAATAAATTATATATTATTACGGAAAATTGATAATATAGTTTTTAAAATGTTTAATAATTGAATGCATACATATAAAGTTTATATCCGTCCTTAATGACTATGAATAGTATTCTCTAATGTGTATAAACGTAAAATACTTAACTGATTCTTAATAAGTATGTAAGTCTTAAAAAAATAAATAAAAATCGTATTAAGTACTTATTTAACCAACGAACTAGAAAATTAATTATTATACAAAGTTGGTGACTTATATATAGTTCTGAAAGAATTCGGAATCATTTAATAAAGAAGATGTTATATAAGATAATCACCAAAATTCCGATAAAACTACTTTAAAATAAAAGTCTTACTTTATACTTTTAAAAAATTAAAATCACTTTATTTGTTCTTTAATATGTTTTCAAGGTACTTATATGTTTCAAGTAGGTTTAGCAAATTGAATATGTATATTCATTTCGGATATTTTTATTGTGTTCCCAGCTATAAAAATGTTCACGGGAAAAAATAAATTAAAATTTATTTGTTTATTAATTTGTTCAATAAAAATATAAAATATATTTACAGTGATAGTGATGAGTTGACAAATTATTGCGGTAATTAAAAATTCAAAAATTAATTATAATAAATTATTGCCAATTATATTATTTTTAGATTATAATCAATTACAAATTATTGCCAATTATATTATTTTTAGATTATAATCAATTACAAATTATCACACGTTATCAATTACAATATTCACAATGACTATATCGATAAATAATTATTATTAATATTGCTCTAACTAACTAATAACATAATGAGCAATTAATTAAAAGTAATAAAAAATAATAACTTCTTATTACTATAACTACCATAGTTACTACGTTCACCAAAATATCAAGTTGGAAACATTAAGTGATTTTTTATTGCTGCACTAATGAAAACACTGAACTGTTAATTGTTTTAATGGAATAACTTTCCTAGAATCAATTTTAATTTTAATATCAATGAAATATTATTACTATAGAAGATACTAAAAATAGTTTTCTAAAATTAAAAGATATATTTTAAATTAAGCCTTGTTTCCTTCAGATTGTGCCTTTTTAATTTCTTTAAAAATCAAATTGAAGAAAATTAATTTGAATAATATGTAAACCAATTATTTTATTCAGTACCTATTTTTACAACTACGGTAGGCGCCCAAAGATCAAAATACAATGGTTTTAGTCTTTATATTATTCTTTTGACAGTTTGTTTACTCAAGTACTTATTATGTAAATAATATTATTTTTATAGTTTGAGAAACTATAAAAAAATATTTTTATACCACAAACTCATGTATAATGACTTAACTGTCAGCAACAATTTGGTGTACAAATATAATTTAGTTGAATCATGGTCGATTATAATCTTTGATAAAATAATTTATTTAAATCATATTATTGTTTTGTAACATTGATTTTGTAAGTAACGTAGTAACTATTTTACTATTGTAATTTATTTAAATAGGTACGTAAAAATGCAGCCTTTTTTTGTAAAGAAGAAAGTAAACCACAGGTAGTCATTAAAATTTCTTTCATTTTCAGTGCACATCCAATCAATAATAAAAGCTACACAATCGCTTGGCTTTATTATTAGAGACATTCGTGACTGAAACAATATTTTATTTCTGAAAACTCTATACTACTCTCTAGTTTGTTCAATACTTGAATATAGCTCCATCGTATGGCATCCTTATCAACTTGTCTGAATAAATAAAATTGAAAGAGTTTAGAATAAATTTCTAAGATACATTAATTTTAAAATACGTACTAATCACATAATTACTGACGATTTGTTATAAACCCCTAAGGAGATTAGTAAATATCAACTCTTAGAGTTCAAGACGTTTATACTTGATGTTATTTTCATTTACAAAATCTTACATGACTCAATAAATGACAGCTTTCTTCTTAGCCTAATAAATATTTCTGTTCCTGCATTTAATTTTAGAAATCGACCAACATTTCACATTACTAAATACAAAACACTTAACGGCTTTTTTCCCCTATTAATAGAGCACTAGATTCCTGTAATAATCTATAAAAAAATCTTGATACAAATGAATATATTTTCTTTACATTAACCATATCATTTATACGTTATCAATTTTAATTTTATATATTCTACTATTTTTGTATTGTTGCAAACACTATATAAATACTCATACATTTATTGTAGGTACTGAATGCCTCCGGGCGTGTATTTCTAATAATAATTAAAATAAAAAAATAAAAATAATAAAAATTAATAATATTTATACGAATTAACACTAATGCATTATTATATTATTAATATTCATTTATTATAATTTTAATTTTAATATTTTTAATTGATAATTAATATTTTAAATGGTTTATTTAGATTTCTCAGTAATAGTTAAGATCAAAAATATAATTCAGTTTGTAACGAGGATTATATAATTGTTTTAGTTTATTGCCTACACATGTTTTTTACAATAAGAATATGATGAAAAAAAGTTCAATAATAATTAAAAAAATTACCAATACAATAGGGTTTTCTGAGAAAATTGTTTATAATTGTTGTATTTAAGTTATAAAAATAAATATAAATATAAATATTTTAAATCCAGTCAAATATTCGAAAATCAAGTATTCTAAGTTCATACTATTAATCAACCATCATTAAATAAAATATTGTATCTTTATATATCTCTGTTATATTTTTAAAATGATTTAATTTACTAAATTCATTATAAATCAACTCGCATATAAAATGTCAAGCTGCAGTTATAATTTATAAAATAACATAAAATGAGAAATATTTGGAAAATAACTATAGTTTATTAGTTTAACTATACAATATTGTATAGTAATAAAAGTCTAATTCACTATAAAGTCATAAATATATAACAATAGAATTAAGAGGACACTACCCAGACAAAGGACAAACGAAATCGTATAATGTTCAAGAGAATGCGCTGTTAGGTGTTTTCATGAGGCGCAAGTACTCGTTTAGCCACGCCCAATACCTTGCACGACCAGCACAACGGCTGTATGACATAAGCGCCAAAGGTACAAAAATCACCTATCATTTGCGCCAAAATCTGTAGGACATAAGTGCCAATCTAATATTGTATACCTGTTTTACCAAACATATGACATAAGCGCCAAAGGTGCAAAAATTACAAATAATTTGCGCCAAAATTAAAATTTTATATAATATATAATAAATTACGATATACAATATACATGCAAATAAATATAAATTTAATAAATTGGTTGATTTTTATTTTTTTCACATATTCTAAACGATTTATTTCACCATCCTGATATTTCTTCAATTGTACAATTATTTCTTCGTGAGATACCCTTAATTTTTTGTTAGTAGGAGATTTCATAAATAAATATGTTTCGCTTTGTAATTTTAATAATACATCAATTACTATATGGACGGAACAATGAGCCAAATAAAATTGATCTTTTAAATGTTGATGATATGATTCAGCTGCATTTGTAGTTCGTATAACCTCATTATCCGGATTTTCAGCCCAAATTTTAGATGGAAATTCACAACATTTTATTTTTGAATTTGGAAAACTGCTAAAAATTTAATATCTGTTATTTAACATCTATTAACCGTGGCACACTGGTACCTAGGATTTTGGCGCTTTCGTACGATACAATTTTGGCGCTTATGTCTTCCACCGGGCAAAACCACCCCAATGAATACCCATGTGGGAGTGCATTTTATTGTTTCGTCAAATGTTGTTTGTCTATCTTCTCTTACTTTGCAGTCGTCGTATTCATGTTACGCTTATCTCCTATTAATGGCGTGCGAGCACGCACACTCACAATCAATAAAAGATCCTATATTTACAAATGTATACGTAATACTAAGTAATTATTTTACCAAGCATCATGAATTTTAATTATCGTGAAATAACTTACAATGATATGTATGGAAAAGTAATTTAAATTCATTCACATCAATTAATTATAATTTTCAAAGAAATATACATTCATCATTCCATTAAGAATCAAAAAAACTGAAAAAAAAATCGAATATTTCAAATACTGTAAATAGCTTAAAAATTTATAAGTAAAATATTTTGAAAAGAAAATGCTAATTAAAACAACTGTTAAAAGTTTCAAGTCTATACAACTTACTTTCTGAATAATAACAAATATCTAAAAGCCGTTGAGAATAAAACGTTATTTTACGCAATTTCATAAAATTGTTTTTTTGGTTTTGAAATATTTCATAAACATTTCAATTTTAGGCAATTAAAAAAAAATTGTGACTAATGATTTTCTATTTATTTTAATTACGTTCAGTACAACTTATAATAAGCCTTGTGTTACATTTTCAACATTTTTGGGGTAAAGGTACGCGTTCCAAGATGTGTCTAGACGCAACGTCCGGACGCAGCGGCTGACGTCGCGTTCGGACGTCGCGTCTGGCGTGCTTTCCTATAATGTCCAGTTGCGTCTTATTGTAATTTAAATTATTTTACTTATATTTTGTATTCATCATAGCTTTATAATACCAAATAACATTTTATTCATTATTTCTACTATTTCTGTAGAATTCTGTCCACGTATTTCAAGTTAAATAAATAATTAAATTCAAAATAGATAGTTAATTATAGTAGGTAATCATTTAATGTTCACCCCTCGTAATTATTAAAAATAAATCTTAATGCTTAAAGTAAATGGTAGGTACGTAAGTTATAAAAAAGTCATAATTTATTATATTATATTATATAGGTAATCTAATATTTTTATAATATGATGACTTGTTTATTTTATAAATTGAAAAAATATTACCAAACTATGTTTAGACTTAAAAATATTATATACTATTTTTCCAAAAACTTTTTTATGAGTGAACGATTTTTTTACGTTTTTTGGTCTGAAAGATTGTAACGTTGCTAAAATCGTTACGTCGTTATCTTGGTTAACTTAAATTAAATAGATTTTCTTGTAAATTATAACCTATTAATATATATTTTATTCGGTATTTAGAGGGTCTGTACTAGTGTACTACAAAGTATGATTACTGTATATTTAGAAAAAAACCTGCTGGCTATCTTATATAAAACCACAATTTAAATGTTTTGTTATTTTCAATATATACCTATTGCCCTATTATGTAATAATGTATTATACATATAAATATATGATTAAAATGCCTATACTCTAGGCCTATAGGGCAGTAGCGTATTTGACTAGGGGGAGGGGGCGATACTAAATTTACGAGCATTATACACTATCATATTTTTGTGAGTCGAGAATGGGTAAATAAAATCATCTTTAGCCTCTTTAGAAAATAGGTAGTTCCAAAAATTTTACCTTAATGTTGTCAGGAATTTTTGAAAATGTATTCTTTAAAAAATAATCTATATCACTTATATCACTAATAAATTCGTTTAAATTACTTGTAGTAGGCTGTAAATTAATCTTATCATCATTTAATTTGAAGATTGTTTTTTCTCTAAAGAATCTAATAATACTTCATTCGAAAAATTTGGTGATTTATTTATTATATTGCAGTCAATTGTAGTAGAAAAATTTAGTATTTTTATCACTCACGAAGAAAGCGAGCTTTGATCAGTAGAGAATCTTTTACTCATAGTAATATTTTTAATGTTTCACTTAAACAACACGGAAAATATAAATAATATTAAACTTAGGCAATGGGGGGGGGATTGCCCCCATTACCCTCCTTCAAATATGCCACTGCTACAGGGCCCAAGAAATCAAAATTATCCAATTTGCTATTCAATATTTTATTTTATTAAATCTCTGCTAGTTATTAAGGTACTTACCAGGTACCTATCGATTTAAGTTTATAGCCGATAAAAATTCGGTCATATAAAAAGCCACCAACGTCTACGGACGATGTCACAGTGCAAGAAAAATGTTAAATAACTATCAATTAATATTATTGACAATACCGTTAACCGTCGCATGTATAGCGGTTGTCTCGTGGATCGTGGCTATTTTTACACATATTGGAATTTTATGCTTATATTTTATGTTATAAATATTATTATAATATATTTTCTCATATTGTACAATAATAAATTCATTTTATATTTAATATCAATAATATGACCATTATTATATGTACCTATCTCTACCTACAAAATGTATTATTATCATCAACTATTTTTTTTTAGGTATCGGTTGTGTGTGCCACCCTTATCCAAAGTTAACTATTTTGTGTAATTTTTTTAATTTCATCAACATTGATATTAGCATTGATTAAATATATTTAATGTATTTTAATATATATTTAATCAATGATAAATATATATTTTTTTTAGTTATTTGGTATGACATTAGAAGTTCAATGTACGACGTACAATTATTATACAATATCTACAGCTATTTACAGCTATATATTATTATTATTTTCATATACAATAGGATAATTTAATGTCATGGATATAATTCTCTATTAAATTCAACCCCCCTCCATATCTAGCCTTACATAAATATTTATGCGAATGACTAGTGGTCAGTGACAAGAAATAAAGGACTGTGTCTGACGCGTCTTGGGAAGCAGCTAAAGGTAATTTACATATTACATTATACAAATAATGCCTTTACATATTACATTTAATATTACATTTTACATGTTACATTATTTGCATTATTATTTATAAACTTATAAATATATATTATAAAGTATATTGTCAGATATCGCAACGATATGGTCGATACCAACAATTAATATCATTGATTTTCATATTTTTTCCTTCTGATTATTATTTATTATATAATTGGCTGTGCTCTGATAGTAAGCACTAAAATAATTCAATATCCAAACTATTCCTTGAAAATAGGTATCACGCTGAATGTCGACATCATCCCGTGATGCCAGATATGGGAAAATATGATTTTATATGTTTATCACGGTGCGGGAAGTTGCAACAACTGATTTTAGGCCGCAGCACATTACAGCCAAAAATATTTAAACCAATTGCAATATTTACATTAAAATTGTTTCACACAGGAAAGAACCGAGAAGACTACAGTAATAACTAAAAAACGAAATTTGCATAACATAATAAAGAGAACTTTAACTGGGCAACATCGTTTTTATTTTTTCGATATCAGAACTAAAAAAAAGTTATTCAAGTTTGAAAAACAAAAAATTAATGAATTTCGAAACAGTAAGAACTTTTTTTGTAAAAGTGATATCTAAAAAATAAAAACGATATTTTACAGATAATGTTCTCATCTATGATATGTATAAATTTGGAGTCTTATCTATCACTACAGTCCGAGTGGTTTTATCCCGCGTGAAACGGTTTTTTTGGACGAATTTATACATGGGTAGCGTCCTCTTAAATAACTATAATGAAACAAGAAATCTTCTTCACCAAATACTTATTATCTGTAGATAAAAGTGTAGGACCCAACCAACAAACAAACAATGGCAAATTCGACTTTCAGATACTTATATACCATGGTCTATGGTCCTCAAGTAGGTAGGTAGGTAGGTAGGTACATGGAAAATTAGAAACTAATCGGTCTTGTTTGGAAATAGCATTTTATTTTACACAATAAATAGTTTATAACTATATATAGTTTTCAATTCATTACATTTTTTTTTCATATTCTTAATCCATGTAAAGTAGTCTAACCTACAAAGATTTTATACTAGAGTCCGAATTATTAAAATTATGCCATTCTTAATATTACAATGTATAAGTATAATTAAAGGCTTATTTCATTTTATACATGTTATCTACATATATCTGAATTTAACACAAAAGAAAATTATTCATATTAAACGATAAGTAGTTTCTCGAGACACAATAGAACTTTCGTAGGATTAACCTTCATTTGAAAGTTATATTTCATACACAAAACATATTAAATACAATTCTATATATTCTCAGAACTAACTATACCCGATTTTATTCATACTTAGATTTTAAATGTATTCAATTGCCGACAAAAGAATAATTTTGTGTATAAACTTGGTTACAGGATATTAACACGCGTGGTTATCAAATTCTTTGAATTTCATTAAAAAGGGTTCAGTGAACGTTATTCTAAACAAAATTATTTAACTTAAACAGTTGAACTGCTTTCATATGCAAACGATGACTTGACGGGTGCACGTAAACAACAACGAACAACGTGAGGGATTAGGATTCATTAGTTTCAGTAAATGTTATTCATGATGCATTCATATACTTCGGATGTGGGACTTTAGTTCGCAGAACTACAAAGTAATGATGTGGTCAAAACAGTACATTCACCTAAGTTATTATCCTATGTCATCTGCATCAGATAAGGTTTAACTACGGCCACATCTAAAACCAAAGTTAAAAACGGACAACTACAATTTTACCAATGTGGAGTAAAAAATAATCTAACATTCTATTCTAAAAGCCGACTCGTTTATTTTTACTTTTTATGTAGCGAAAAAATATACAACACGTTAATCAACTTTGAACTCAACAACTACATTTGTTACAAATTTGTATGCACAAGTATCACCAATTATATAAAAATCACTTCCTGTAGAAAAAACACTATAAAAAAAAAAAAAAAAATGTTTCAAAATCTACATCAACTTATACATGCAAAATGCATTTTGAAGTAATTTTTAAGTCACGCAATGAAATTTCATTATGTTATTTCGTAAGAATTTTAAACAAATTCATTGTTGTCTTGTATACTTCGTTAGTATTAATATAATATTTTGATTTTACTTGTTGGAAACTTATAATAATCCATGTATATATATATAAAAGAACAGGCCCTTTTATATTATGTATGAGTCAAGTTTCAAGCGACACAATTGAACATTTTTATGATTTTTTTTTCACAGAGTTTTTATAAATACTTCTTCGAATATGTGCATCTCCATATCACATCACCTATTTTAGATTCTGAGTGAATAAATTATGTTTATCATGACGTGTGTTTATTTTTATTGATATGCTTTTGTGTCTGTGTACTGTGTATGTCGCATCCATATCGAGTTATTGTACGTTTCACAAAATGGACAACGTTTGCATCCATTTCACGAAATGGAACCGTGATTTCTCCACTTCACGTAATTACACAATATGGATAATATTTCGTGAAATGGATACCTAAACTGTCATCAACAGAACTTGTTCCGTCATTTGGATGTCCAAATAGCAAAAATTAAAAAAGCTTAAAAAATCTAAAAGAACGATCTGTTCTATTATAAACAACAGTCACAATATTATATTTAGGTATTATTTGTTTTATAAGCTGTTTATCAGTTTTTGTTATTGTCAAAAAGAAAAGAAAATTAATTTATTAACTATTTTACAAATATTAGTATTTTAATACAAACTATTATTTATTTAAACAAGCTTGTGAATTGTGGCAACAAGAATAAAATTTGAAAGTACCTTTAAAACAAGCACATTTTTTAGTTTTACATTTACCTTTACAATAACAGCTAAAAAAAATTTGACCTCCAGTTAAAGAAGAAACAATTTATCTTAATGACATTTCTTTGATCTTATTCACTTGCTTGATGTCAATGAACTTTGATGTGGCTATTTGTAAATTTCCTTGTTGTTTTTTCCTTTTGTTTGCTAATCAAGAACTGTTTTTCAACAACATTCAAAACATCACATTTTTCCAAAAGATAATATTCATGCTTCGTTTTCTTATTTCTAATTGTAAAATATAAAGTCTATTATTTTTAAATTTAAATATTATGCAAAAAAAAATACTTCCATAATATTTATTACGAAGTACAATTATATATTTCTGTTGAATTAGATTTAATTAATTAAATAACTTACTTACAGAAACAACAAGGAAATTAAGTAAGTAAATATATGTAAAAGAAAAATGACCTTAACCGTTTAGGAACTGAACATGGCATAATAAAAGGTTGGTATGGTTCTGGAAATATACAACTAGCCACATCAAATTTTATTAACATTAAGCAAGTGAATAAGATCAAAGAAATGTCATTAAAAGAAATTGTTTCTTCTTTAACTGGAGGTCAAGGTTTTTTTAGCTGTTATTGTAAAGGTAAATGTGAAAGTATAAAAAGGGCTTATTTTAAAGATAATTTCAAATGTAATTCTCGTAGCCATAATTCACAAACTTGTTTAAATAAATAATAGTATTTATGTGTATTATATTAGTATAGAGTATTTTTGGGACACTACATGAATTTTGTTGATTGTTTGAACATTTCAACATAAATTGAATATTCAAAAACGGGCCACGGTAAAATCACAGATTATATGATATTTCATAATTTCAAATTAACGGAACACATAACATTGTTACAATGAAAACCAAAGTTTAAAAGAATAATTTTCTTTTCTTAGAAGTTCATTAGCTACGATTACGATTTGATAACAAACATGCTACAAGTTACGACTAATGACTATATAATATCTCAATTTCTACTGGCATTAATTGTATAAAATAGTAATGAAAAGTATTTAAACTAGTTAGACTAAACCATATAACTTACAATAAAAGTTTAACTTGATAGGATCTTAACTTTTAAAACTGTCAAGGAAACTTAAGGAATTGAAACAAAATAAATTAACTTTTAATTTTAATTAACAGGATTATTTTGATAATATAACGAAAACATAAAAATTTATTTCCATTAAAAATATAAGTGATTTACTGCCACAGAAAATTTTATAAGCGTTAGAAAATGAAATTTTTATTATACGATATTAGTTATTCAATAAATATTAGCTGTAAAAACTCGAAACATTTACTAAGTACTCATAAATAAAATAAAATTTTAAATTTATAATTTTCAAAACAATTTTATTTTTTTTTCCAAAAGTTAAGAAATGTGATTCTATTACCATATGTTCCATCTTTAGAAGGATAAACTGATCCGTCCGACCTTCTAAAATCAGAATCGTTTTTTCGATAGTATTGGTACCTCCTACATAGTACATTGGTTTCGTGTATTTTAAATACCCAACCAAAGAATAATACAGCAATATCATTCACCAATCCGTGTATCTCACCCGCCCGTGGAGTACCGCCCGTTTTAGATTCTGAACGGAGTTATGGAATCTATTGATTTTACAATGATGTGTTTTTTTTTTTTTTGTGTCTGACGACACCTTTTTTGGCAGTAAAAATGCTTCGATTTTCTCAAACAGCAACTTTTCTGATAGGAAGGTGAATGTAGATGGTACTTGGTCAAAAGTCCAACTTTTTCAATACTTTTTAAAAAAAATCGAAAAAAACGATAAAAAAATTACAAAAAGACGGGAAATTTTACGCAAAATCATGTTTTTACAAAATACGTTTTTTTAAAATGCTCTAACTGAAAAACAAAAAACCGCAACAACTCGAAATTTTCACCAAATCATTATATTAGCGTTCTCTATACATGGTTAAGTTTTCAAAGTATTTTGACATATTTTGACTTATTTATAAACAATTTAAATTTTCGATTTTTGTAATTTTTTTTTTAAACATTTATAAAATTTAATTGGTTGACCGAAAACTCTTGAAAATTTAGTATAATGTTTATTCTCAGTTATACTCTTCGTAACTACAAAATATTGTAGATTGTTTTACTCAAATTTTTTTATAAGCTCATAAATTTCAAATTTGTATAAAATATGTTTAAATCGCGATGATTTGCAAGTTATTTTGTAGTTGAAAATTCATAAAATTTTTTCTGTTTATATTTAAGGTTCAAACTTTTAACACTAGATTTTCCATAAGCTAATCTTCAAAAATATCTAAAAAGATTTCTACCGGACTTAAAGAAAAAATTTTTATGACCGTTTGAAATTTAAATTTTTACGAAATTGCATAATATTGCATTCTATTTCAATTTAAATATAAAATACTATATTATTATACACCCATTTTAGACCAACATATTAACTCCGTTCAGAATCGTTATTCGTATACAATGATACCTATCATTGCATTCAAATTTAACAAATCCATTGTAATAATGACCTATCCTATTTTGATTTGATTTTTTAAACGATTTTTATAAAAACGTATTATTAAAATCAAAATGTTAAACCATAATTGACTAAATTGCGGTCAGATAAATTTAAAACCTTATTAGCAAATTCCAAACATATCTGCCATGGCATTTGACGAGTTTACGTACACCAAAATTACACCGTCCGTGTATAATCTCGGGACAACCATGGACGATTTTACTCAAAACACCCGTAATCGTATACGGTTATTCGCTCGCAGCATCAAATAGGTCAATTATATATGACTTTCAAGGTAAATTATGTATATATATTCGATGGCTGTAATGATTAACGTTCAAGCCTCGACGTAAACGCGTTAATCTTTTAACAACACGAAACAGCCCGGACCCATATGGCCATATATGACTATATATATGATATATGAACTGCAGTATATACGGGCCTAAATAAATCTTCGTGCGGTGTACACGTTCTAGTCCCGATAGACAGACTCGGCATTAAACTGGTTACCCGAATAAGGCGGATAAAAAACCGCCAGCATAGTCCAAATTACATGAAGTATTAATTGTACTAATGCTATTTTATATGATTAAAGTGATTAGGATAAAATAAAATAAAGTTAGGCGAGAGAAAGCCTCCTATAAGTGGATAGTCTTCAAATGAATATACGTTTACGATTGTAGAAGCTATTTTTTACAAAAAATCGTATAACAGAAAGTTACGATATTTTTAACTTAATTTATAAAGAATTACTATATTTTTTTTTATAATACTAAGCATGTACTTACTGTATTTTTCATTATTTTTTGTCATTCTAGCCTCTAGGTGTACTATAATACAAATAAATAAGTTGTTGAGTCTACTAGTGTTTAAAGGTGTTCATAAGCATCTTAATTTTTAAATATTTATAATTATAATTAAATTATACCATGAATAAATAGTAGCATACAAACCATAGAAAGAGTAAATAGGTATTGTATAAATACATAGTTTTGGGCTTGAAATAAAATATTTTAAATAAGTGTCAAGAAAAATTTCAAAAGACAATAATTAGACTAATACAGTTTAAAAATCTAAATTTTTATGTTTTATGGGACCCATTGAGTCATTCAGATTAAATAATCAAATAAAAAGAGAGGAAATGACTATCAAGAATTAATACACTAAAATATAATTTAATAAATGCAGTGACAAAAATATATTGTGTTTACACATTTGACAAACTTGTATTATTTTAATATACATATTATATATAATTTAAACATTTTTCAGGATGGCTAAATGAACATAGAATGATTATTTTTTTTGGTATAAATGTCGTTAACATTTTCATAAAAAATCAATGTCACATATATAGGGCCAAAAATACACTTATTTTATAATAAATAACACGAAACTGATTGGTATCAATACGATGATCAAATTACCAATAATTGACATCTGAAATGTATCTCTGAAAAAGGCGTGATTCACAGCCCCATTCCCCTATATCTATAACCAATTTATTAGGTAGGTGTAAAAAATGAAAATAAATTAAATACAACGTTACGAATAAAAAAACACCTTGCTCAATCTTGAAAATGTTAAATTGTATACATCTGAAATCACAATATAGGTGTTAATACTTTGATACAATAAATACTTTTCCACGATATAGCTAAATTACAAACAAAACAGAAAATTAGATGGTTCTAACCTTTTCTAAAATCTAAATAATGTAGAAAATCAATGGTTAGGTTCCAAGAATATATATTTATGTTTTAAATAGTATTTAACTTGTGAATGTATATTATTTTAAATTATTAAAGTATAATATAATTTTTAGGTAGTGTTAATATAGGTAAATCGTAGGTATAAGTTTTAATGTTTATTTATAAAAGTTCCATTTGACAATGTTTACAAACATTGCAAATTACAAAATTTAATAAAAATTGAAATGTATAAATATAGATATTAATTTAGGAATTCAAATCATATTTTATAATAATGATAAGCAGTACAATTAATATAGTATAAACAATAATATATATATTGATAATTAAATGCTGAATTATAATTTTTTTTTTAATATCATAGTGCAAAATATGCAATTAAAAAAACACTTTGCAATCGTTTATTTGACGTATTTTTATTCTTAACTCTTATTTTAATTTATCATTGTACACTTTGAACTATCTAAAATTATATTCCTAGTAATAGGTAATTACATTTCCGATAATTGTAATGCATATGTATTAGATAGACAAATTTCTTCATTGTATAGGACTATAATTTACATATACATGTAAGCTACACATTATAATTTATAATAATAGTATTAAATTGATCAATAATAAGATATCATTGATAACAAACTGCTAACCATTAGTAATATGTACATTATTACTATATACGTAATATACATAATTTATATTAAAATATTTATTGTAGAAGGTTACACATATTTAGTTTACTTAAAATATAACCAAAATGTGTTATTTATTAGGCACATATACAGCATATTTCATATTTTTATTTAAAATTAATACTGTAAAACATTTTTAATTTTTATACAATTTTTTATCATTTTTGATTAAAAATATAAAAACAAATACATAAAATATAGTCATTAGAGTTTTAAAATATATATCATAAACTAAAAAAATGAAATGTATTCTTGGAATTATTAAAACTTATATATTATAGCTAACAGATAATGTTTTTTGGCACAATCTAAAATAATGTTAAAAGTTGAAAAATGTATTTATTTGTTGAAAACATAACAGTTTTAGGTACGTAATGATATTATTTTTTTTTTACTAATGTCCATTGCATTAAACATGCCATAATCTCTATATTAATATTATGTTATGTCATACTTAAAATATATGAAATATTTATGTGTGATTCAATAATGATATTTTTTTGTCCACGAGAAATACTTTTAATGACACAATTTAAGGTTAAAACTTAAGTATTATAGTTATGAGATCTTTAAATCATATAATTAAAAAAATATAACTTCTTGGAAATTCGATTACTGAATAACGATTGACAATATGTACAAAATAAAATATTTAACATTTAAAGGAAACTAAACGTAGGTACCAATTATGTTAGGTAATGCGATTAGTTATAAGTAACAGTAATAACACTTATAACATTATAATAACATTATTATTAAATATTATAAAGCAATAACACATATTATAATACTCCACTATTAGAAGATAAGGCCGTTACCATATGAAAAATATTTAAATTGTACTAAACTTTAAAAATTGTTTAAAATTAACGACTAATAATAAATGACTATTTCGCATATCAACATTTTTCTAAAAATAAAATTTATAAAATAGCTATCTTGGTTTTTTACAATAATAATAATTTAAATACAATTTTAGATTTTTCAATTGAATTCTTTCATTATTATTATTAAATTAAAAATATGTTTATTATAATGCGGAAGGATTATAATAATTTTTTTTTTAAAAAAAAATTTTAAATTTTGAGTAGAACAAAATTTAATGCATTTGTCAGATTTCCGTGGGACAGTCTGAATAATTTTCCATCAATCTGAAACTTAGGTCTTGGAATAAAAATGTTCTTAAAAATGGAAAAGAAATGGAAAAATAAACAGTAAGTATTGAAGCTTTTATTGTAAATGTATTATAACAATGAACCATGTATAATAGTTTTCAAAGAAAATGGTATGGAACCTCAAACCTAGAAAGAAGCGAGTTGAAAGATTTTGAAACGATGTGGAATCGTTTAAAAACTATATTATAATGAACATTATAGAGTTTCTAACTGTGTGAATGTGTCACGTAATAACGTTATCATTTGTGCAGTAAGGATTTATATTTTATAATTTACATATTATAATTTATATTTGTACTACTGGCTCATTTTCTTATTAAGCAGTCAGCTGAATTTTAAACTTTAGTATACACTTATATCTAGATGGTTCTTGTAAATTTCTAATAAATTGTTTTTTTTTTTTTTTTTATAATTCATAGTTCAGCCAGCTTCAGTTTATAGGTAGTGTATACTAATCCACTTGTGTGTATGAATGTATTAATGTTATAATATAACAAAGAAAAAATCCCGGATTGAAATTAATTGTTTTATAAGCTTAGAATAAAGACCATTAACGAATAATATTTTGTAAATAAAACGAGTTTATTTACAAAGAATATTTTCCATTGAATTTATATGCCATCATTTATAATATATCTAATATCCATAGGTATTAGATATTGACGTAGGTATAGTACCTATATGGGCAATGATAAGTCAAATTTATTTTATGGTTGTTACATTTGTCACGCAGTGCCAATCAGTCTTGCCGAACTCGGTTAAAAATGGTGGTTTAATTCCAACCGAGTACTACCATCCATCCAATTAAAGAATCCATCATTAAAGAAATTGGAGAACATTTTAAAAACGGCAAACTATTACAAACCATTGGCTCCCGCCAGTGAACAACTCCGCTAAATGCTAAATTTCCATGAATATAAGTAAAAGCTAGTGATTCCGAATCATTAATTTAGTTTGGAAGTTGTAGTACATTACTATTACATAAACTTATACTTACCGATATCAGATATCCCATGTACCATATTACTATTTACATTAGTTACTATATAATATTTATACAGTTAAAAATCTATAACGTACGATTAGGTATATACGTGTAAGCTTAGTTTAAATGTATAAACAGTTTTGTATTATACGACAGTTTGTACTATTTGTACTTTTGTAGTGATGAAAATTCGAAAATGCTACTTATTGTACGTAGCGGTCGTTTTTATTTTAAAAATATGTAGGTTATACTAAATAACCAAAT
This sequence comes from Chaitophorus viminalis, assembly GCA_025469195.1. Classification (NCBI taxonomy): domain Eukaryota; kingdom Metazoa; phylum Arthropoda; class Insecta; order Hemiptera; family Aphididae; genus Chaitophorus; species Chaitophorus viminalis. The sequence continues at coordinate 135,397 of JAIPRK010000159.1, read as the reverse complement.
ATTATGTCAGAGTTATTTTGATGAGTATAAATAATAAATAATATTATCATTTCAAATGATATAATACGTTGGAGTTCAATAAAAACAATTAGAACAAAAATGCTGTCAAGTATTCGAAAAAAATTTTATACCTTTAAAACAATAAAAAATAACTAATGAGTTTCATAAGTTGTGTCTATAATTTGTAATATCTAAAAATAATCAATTTTCTTCGAAATCATATGACGTTCAAAATATGCAGTATAAAATGTTCAGTCTAAGTTTTTATTCTCCAAGCATTTACACATTACACTTTAAGTGTAATTGTATAACTATAGAATTAAAAATACACAGAGCGTGCCAGTGTTTTCAAGTTATCGTTCCGTGGGTTGTATTAGAAATATGGAAAATAAAATAGAACCGGATGGGCTTCGCTCTGCTGTATAGTAGGGGGGGGGGTGTAGTGGATCTTGTTCATAAGATAGGATATTACAATGGATTTATCTAATTTGTGTACAATGATGGGTATCGTTGTATACGAATAACGATTCTGAACGGAGATGATGTTAGTCTAGAATAGTAGAATTAATAGGTATATTATATTTACATTTTATGTCAATATTTGCTTTTCAAATGTTTGTAGAAAATAATTGTACAGATTTGTATAGATTGTATAGATTTGAATAATTTTGAAATAGCAGTAACAATTACTTCTGTGGAATCTTCTATTAAATTTTCAAATATTTTGTACCAGCCAAATTTTTTTATCAACTATTATAAACAAAACATTTAAAAAAAAATCTTATATTTCAAATGCCTATAGTTGCTTAGAATACAGTATAATAATTGAAAAAAAAAATACCAATTTCAACTACTGGTTAAAGTTTTGAGTTTATAAGACTTGTACTTTTTAAATTATAATAAATATTTAAAATCATTTCAGAATAAATCGATATTTTATGCAACTTCGTAAAAATTTAAATTTTAAAAGGTCATAAACATTTTTCCTTAAAGTCCAGTTGAAATTTTTCTATAGTTATTTAAAGAGTACTTTATGGATAGTCTTGTGTTGAAATTTTGAACCTTAAGTATAAATACAAAAAATTTTATGAATTTTTAACTACAAAATAACTTACAAATTATCGCAATTTTGACATGTTTCATATAAATTTGAGCTTTATAGACTTATAAAAAAAATTTGTGTCCAACGATTTTTTTAGTTGCAAGAAAGTATAACTTATAATGAACCTTGTATTAAATTTTTAAGTGTTTTTGGACAGCCAAATTTTTTTTATCTGTAATTTTTAAAAAAAACTTAGAAAAATCGAAAATTTGAATTGTCTATAAATAGGTCAAAAAATGTCAAAATACTTTGAAAACTTAACCATGTAGAGAAAATGCTAATATAAACATTTGGTGAAAATTTCAAGTGTTCGCGGTTTTTCGTTTTTAAGTTAGAGCATTTAAAAAAAAATGTATTTTGTCAAAATGTGGTTTGCGTAAAAAATACCAGTATTTCTTAACGTTTTGAAAACTATTGAACATTTTTAATTTTTGACGTCCATAGTACCCATAGTCCCAAAGTAAATTGCCCCTATTTTCGTAAATCTTTTTATTGTTTTTTTCGACGCTTTTGAAGAGTACTAAAAATGTTTGATTTTTAACATGCTCAAGTGCCATTTACATTTATTTTTCTTTCAGAAAAGTTGCTATTTAATAAGAAATGAAGCATTTTTATCACCCCAAAACCTGATGACAAACACAAAAAAATAAAAATAAAAAATAAAACGGATCATTGTAAAACCAATAGATTCCATCACTCTGTTCAGAATCTAAAAATACATCCATAGTTCACTTTTTAGCTTTTATTATACATTTTGTAATTAAATTACATTAATTGGTTGTAATAACGAATTCACAAATAAGTATATTAATCCAGGGTTGCAATTAAATTAAATCAATATGTTTTGCAATATGGGTCGAATTAATGATTATAATTTTTATTGTATTTGAGATAAATTTAAAAGATATTTGTTGAGTAAAGGCTGCATAATTTCATTACAGTGAATAGGGCATTTGTCTTATAAATTATTTGGATAAAACGATGATTAAAATTCTCCGTAATATAAATTTATAAACTATAAGTGGTATTGAAACAATAAAAATAATTAAATTAAAATCTGTATTCATCGGCAAATGTATATGACGCATCAATTAATCTAAATGAGATGAGGTTTTCGAAGAGAATTGATCAATTGAATCACTCATGCGTATAGTTATATTTCTGATTTCTGGCCTTCTGGGCCCATGTATCTCTGGCCATAATCCAATCATGGTATGTATAAGCACTTTTAATTATATACAGTACGGAAGCGTATACAAGTGGGTGGGATTGACGATTGTTTGGGGGTTTGTGACGTACTACCCTCTTTGGCCATGTCACACCTTATTGTTATATCAATTATAGATTATATTTATTATGGATTATTATAAATTATGTTTATTATATACTTATATTAAATATATTTTTTATCGTTACTTATTACCATTAATTATATCATCATTGTATCATAATAGAACCCATTTCCACGATCACAAATTCACGATAAACCTTGAAAATAAACTATTAATTTATCCACGAGTCAAATTTAAAAAAACGTGAAATCACAATATGAGTTTAAAATTACAGTTGATTCCTGACCTTATACATCATCTGTCTAATTCTAATCACCAAATTTATCATTGATTATTTATAGTTTTGCTGAATATTTTCATATTTTTCATTTTATCAATATATCATAAACATAAAACTAAATATATTGTTTGTGTCGTTGTGTGAATTGTTATACTGATTGTTATAGCGACACAAAACATTTACTAGCCGGCCGCTGAGTATTTTTATCCATCATCATAAAACCAACCCAAAATCAATATAAGATATTAACTTGATAACCAATAAGTGAAAAAAAATTATACATCCACCTCGGAGCTCAAACTGTCACCGAAGTTTAAAAATGCGTTTTTTTTTTTATTTATTTATTTTATTTATTTTATTTCATCAAGAAAGATGATCACGCCCGAAGGGCAAAGAGTACAGATAAATGAATAAAATAAAAAATATAAAATAGTACATAGATTGAAATTAGCTTAGTAATTAAATTATATACAAATTAATAATACAAAATAAAGTTATAAGATGACCTAGCTAAATTAATATGTGCATAAGGAATTAAGAACCAAAAGTATTACAACAAATAGATCATAATAATGTTACAGAATCATGGAAAAAATCAAAATTATTAATTTTATTACAAGAGTTTAGCATTCGATTTACCGGTGAGTTTCTACTATAGTTCTGTGTATGAGTAGATATATAAAACATTGGGTAAGAGCGAAGAGATACTTAAGGCACATTTATTACACATAGGTATTGAGTTTAAAATTTCTGGACAGTCAATTTTATTATTTAGTAGATTATAAATCCATTTAACATCCAGACAATTTCTTCTACATAAGAGAGGGTACATTTTTAAATTCTCAAGTAACTTATCATGTTTAATTTCATTATTTTTAATCTTATAAGAGATTATATTTAAAAAACGATGTTGAATGGATTCAATCCTATTTATATCATTTAACACATATGGTGACCATACAATAGAGCCATATTCCAAGATAGATTGTACAAGTGCGATATATAAGGTTTTTAAACATGTAATATTTTGAAATTCACTACAGTTTCGTCTTAAAAATCCTAATGTACTAGATGCTTTATTACAAATGTGTGTAATATGTTTTGAGAATGATAAATCGTTAGATAAGAATACAACTAAGTCTTTGACATGATTTTGTGTAATAAGATTGCATCCATTAATTCCATAATGGTTATTCATAAATGATTTAGTTCTTGTAAATGTTATTTGTAAGCATTTATTCACATTTATCCCCAATTTATTTTTTATTGACCATTCATAAAATTTATCTAAATCAGATTGTAAATTTTGATAATCACTAAGTGATTGAATTTGAGCATATATCTTTAAGTCATCGGCAAATAATAAGTACTTACAATGATTAAAGACTTTACAAAGATCATTAATAAATATTATAAATAGAAGAGGAGATAAATGCCCCCCTTGTGGAACACCAGATGTTGCATGAATAATAGAAGACAATGATTTTTCTATTTTAACAATTTGTATCCTCCCAGTAAGAAATGAGGAAAACCAGTTTAACATCGGATTTCCTACTCCCAAGACGTTTTATTTATTAATCAATATTAAGTGGTCGACGCTATCAAAAGCTTTTTTTAAGTCAGTGAAGTCAGTGTATATTGCATCCACACGACCACCTTTAGACACTACATTCATTAAATCTGTGTAATAAATTAATAAATTTGTGACTGTAGATTTGGAAGATCTAAACCCATGTTGTTTATCTGTAAGGATTGAACTCATAAAAAATGTAAGTTTTGGCTCTAATAATTTTTCAAATAATTTAGGTAATACATTTAATCGCGATATTGGTCGATAATTACGTATATTTGCTCTTGGTCCAGATTTAAAAACTGGATATATGTAACTATTTTTCCAAGTAGTAGGAAAAATACCTGACGATAGAGATAATGAGAATAAAAAATGAATTTAACGTGTTAGGGAATAACAACAATTTCTAAAAAAAACTCAGGGACAAGGTCAGGACCGACCGTTGTATTAATACGTAATTTCAATAGGCCATCGAAGACTTCAGACATTGTAACTGTACACTTACTTAGATCAATACTATCTGACTCTATGCCATTTAAAGAACTATTTATAATATAATTAAGAGATGAATAAACAGATCCAAAATATTTACCAAACATATTTACTATTTCATTTAGGTTATCAGAATGAGTATTATCTAACTCTAACATAGTAGGTAAGCGATTTACCTTTTTGCAATTTTTTACATATGACCAAAAGTATTTAGGATTTGATACTAGACTATTTTGTACATTGTACAAATAATTTGAGTAACAACGTTTTGTAAGTGCTTTACATAAAGCTCTCGTTTCTGAAAATTTGTTATAAAGATTCGGTAAACCATTTTGTTTAAATTTTTTATGTAGTTTATTTTTTTTATAAATTAGGGATATTAATTCTTTAGAAAACCAGTGAGAGAAAGATGGTTTATGAGGAAATATTTTAGGAACAACATTATCGATGACTTGGAAAATTAATTCATAAAATCTATCAACTGCCAAATTAATATTACTACATTCATATAAATATGACCAATTTAAATTATTTATGATAGGAGTTATTTATGATAGCTTTCTTAAAATTATATTTTTTCTCAATGTCAATAGACTGTTTAGAATTTATAGAAATATCAGAGTAAATATTTAGTGCTCATCTAAGGGAACCAAATTTTCTTCTGATTTATTAACATAAGTAGTGTTTTTTGTTACAAATATTAGATCTAATGAATTGCCAAACTCATTCTCAATCATATTAATTTGGTAAAGATTTAAACTAGAAAAATGCTCAAAAATAATATCTGCACTGTGTGTATGAACACTTGAGTATAACATACCTAAATTATCATTTGTAAACTTAACATTTGGTAGGTTGTAGTCACCTGCTAAAATGAACTGCGTACTATTATCGGACAATGAATATAGATAATCAATAGTTTCAACATGGGACGTATAAATATTAACTGGGCTTGCAGGTGGTATATAACTGATCCCTAATATAATTTTTATGTTATCATTTGCAATTACAGAGACAAATAATTGTTCCACGTTGGAAATAGGCGTTTGAACATGTATTATAACTTTGTTTAAGCAATTTAAGGTCTTTATATGCATTTGGCTGGCGTGAGTCAATTAGTTTTTTGGAAGTAATTTAGGTTGACCTGTAGAGTATCCGATTCGAAGATTAGTTTTACCACGATTTTTTTTTTCTACAAGTTCATTCAAAATTGTTTTATATTGGTGTTGTTGAAGTTTAGTTTTATCAATGTCGATGTTGATATGTTTCAGTGTGACTGAATTACGGAGTTTAGATTTAGCTTTAAGAATTTGATCAACGCAATTTACATCTGGGAGATTTACTTTTAGGAGCCGAGGTTTGGTTCGATTAATACTGAGCCTTGTTGTATCTAAAGCCTTTATGGGTAGATTAAAGGCAGAAAAAATCGAGTTTGCTAAATTTATGTCATCAGGAATATTACCAGAGGTAGGTTCCGAAGCATTGAAAATAATGACATTGCATTTACAACGGTCTCTATCAATTATTTCATTTAAGACATCAGATTCGTAATTCAATAGTTTTTTTTCGAGAACTGAGACTTTTTCTTTGAGAATATTATTTTTCGAAATAACATTGTTCAACGATTGTAAAGTCTCGTCTAATTTTTTTGAAATATTAGATTCTTATATAGATAACTTTTTTCTAACGATTTTACTGACTTTATCAATTCATCCAGCTTTGCACTATTAGTATTTTTTGAGGCAGACGGAGTAGGCGTAATGTCTAGGCAGGTTAAACACTTTTTCTCTTTAAAATTTGTCGGCGATATGACACAGTTGTTATGAAAAATTTGGTTACAGATATTACAAACAGTAGAAGGTTCGATACGTTTGATAGGTAATGTACACAATGCACAACTAACCATTACATTATAAGCGACGTGAACGAGATTATCAATAAGCACAACCGACTCGAATGTTGTATAAAATATTTTAACAGATCTATAGTTCGTCAATGACTAATGTAAAAACTAAGTTAGGTAGCTTAATACCAAACAATTCATTATAGGCACAAATTTAGTTTTTTACTTGGAGGCTGGATGAGTTTTTCCAACAACTTTTACTAATTTATTTATATTACATAGGTAATTAACGAAGGATTCAAGAGAAAATTTTTGGAGGGGCTAAGCCCCTGCAAGTCCTCCTAAATTGCGCCTGTGTAATTCATAAAACCATAAATAATTTTAAATAATAATTTCTAATCAATGATTTTTCTCCTGTCTACATGATTAATAACGGACTCTAATTCGTATAAAAATGATGTGGAGTATCAAATTTATATGAAATAAAGCGAAAACATTTATTTTGGGTATCTGCAATGCTTTGGAATTTTGGATACGAACGTTTGTTGAGGATAAACCTATAACGATCAAATCACAAATTTCAAACCCACGGTGAAGCACAATATTATCTATAGTAAAATCATTAAGAATTGGCCTACGAGACCGGGTAAACGACATGCTTTATGAAACTAATCAAGAAAAAAATTAGCCACAATTAATATATAATCTTGCCGTGATTAATGATTATTAATAACTTATGTTTCAATTAAGTCATCGCCAACGACCATACCACGTTGAATACACCAGTTCTCGTCCGATCACTGAAGTTAAGCAACGTCGGGCGTAGTTAGTACTTGGATGGGTGACCGCTTGGGAACACTACGTGCCGTTGGCATTTTTTTTTTAAATCATTTAAATGTAAAATTATTGCAAAAATATAATTTAATTTTATAAATTACATCTCTTTCACATAAGACTGAAATAAAATCCAACCACCATCCTAACCAACCATACCCATATTTTTTCGGCTACCGTCCTATATAGGTACATAAATACATTAAAATAATTTAGTTGTCTTAACAAATTTGTATCATTGACCATGTTCTTAATTTTCTACGAAATAATACACAATATAATATATCATAGACCAACTATTAGATAGCACTAAATATCTTAAGCGGATTTCTTACCATGTATTAAAATAAGATTTGGTGGGTGGGGTCTAAGGGGTGCCATATTGTCATATACTACAAATTTCTAGAAACATTTCAAAATGTTGACTTTTTTGGAGCATTTTTTTGCAGCACATGAGCAGCACAACATGGATATAAAAATGTATAAGTATATTGTGCCATTGAGTATACTCAATATTCTTTCATATAAATACAAACCTAAAAGAATACAAATCGAAACTACACGTAATTCTATATATAGGTGTATTTATAACCAGAATTAAAAATTAAAATCGGAGCTGTCCAAGGGTCTATGATATGAATTGCGTGTAATTCTATAATTAATTTCTAAATGTACGTATGTATATAATAATTAAACTATTCAGTTACACATAACGAATTACATGATTTAAAATTAATGCAGTTCAGTGAGTTTTGGATTTAGGACAATAGCTTATAAGTCAAAATAGGCCAATCTGTGTCTGTTTTCAAAAATAAGTGCGTGATCATTTAAAAAAACACATGTTGTACTGCGCATGCATGCACAGAAAGACTTAACATTTTGAAATTTTTCCAAAAATGTGTACTATGATCGCCATAGCATATAGATCAAGAGTTGGCAACATTTTCTTAGGAAAGAGCCATTTTTTAAATTACGAAATCTTGAAGATCAAAAGCCTTCAGGCACTGGTTTGAACAAACTTTTTTTTTTAGGTCTTAACAGTACTATAAACTACATTAAATCTTACATTAGAAAAATAATACAGTTTGATTTTATTATACACATTACACATGACATCTAAAAAATCTCAATATTGAAGCGTATCCTAAAAGGCCACAGATTAGAAGCTAAAGACCCGCAGGTTGCTTACTCTAAAAAACGATCCTATAGGACTCACCCCAAAGTTCGTTTTAATACAAGTAAGTCTGAGGTATCTAGTGTTATATAGTGTTATATCTGAGACCATGATCACAGGTATGCAACAAAATGTGAGTGCCAATGACGTATAAACAGATTAGTCTATGAGATGAATAGGGCACGCGATAAAAAAAAAAAAACAAAACAAAACAAAATCATAACCGAACAAATAATGTAGAACTAATAACTATATAAAGTATAATTAAGAAACAATTATTACATTTCATATATGTATTATTTCAATGTTATATAATATCTTATGCGAGCACGGGGACCCAAGGTTAATTACTTTTAAGGTAAATAGAAGTGATCAATATTATTAATATAATCATTGTTCGGAAACGGATCTATAAAGTTTGAATTATTATGTAACTTTTATGTTTTGTTGATTATGCACTGCATGTCTGCATCAATTATTCAATTGGTTAAGTGTACTTGCCTGTGTTTGGAAAAATTAGCCGTTAAAGAAATGTTGCCTAGGATACACCACGAAAGGTGTCTTCTATAGTTCTATGTAAAAAGTATTGACTTGTTTATTTATCTATGTATTTATCCATTCATATTTATCGTTTTAGTATTTTATATAGGTATACATTGTCTGACAAGAGAAAAAAAAATTATACAAATAGTTCACGTAAGCACGACGTGTCGCGACTTTACCGTCTAAAATCGTTGTAGAAAAATAAGCAATAGTAGCGGTGCGATGTATTGATAGCTACAATTTGCGCAAATTCTGTAAAATATTCAAGATTATAACGAAATATTACACTAAGATTGTTTAAAAATAAATCGCAAGTGCGTGGAGTCGGGTGATAAAAAATAAATATGTATTGCAATAAGATACAGTTTTATATATACATCTGTTAAGACAGTGGTTCCCCACCTCTTTTATTCTACGCCCCATTTGAAGATTTTCAAAAGTCTTACGCCCCCCTTCCTATTGAAAAAATTATCACCTTTAACTATATTCTTTACAATAGTTGTTTAGTGGCATCTTTATCGATAGGTATACGATAACGACAACCGGTCGTTATTAATTTTTCATTTTTCCTTACATTGTAAACTAAACATATAAAACATCTAATTACAAAAAATTTAATTTTGTGATGACCGCTCGCGCCTCCCCAGGAATATTGACTAGCCCTCTATGGGGTGGAGGGGTGGTTTTCAAGTCGGAAAACACTGTGCTAAGAATTATAAAATCTATTAGATACCTAATAACAGTAATATTATAAAGCTGAAGAGTTTGTTTGTTTGGTTGTTCACGCTAATCTCAGGAACTACTGGTTTGATCTGAAAATATTTTTTTGTGTTCAATTCTCCATTTACTGAGAAAGGCTATTGGCTATATAACATCACGCTATATAATTAATAGAAGCGGAACATCAATAAAAATTGTCAAGTCGAAAGTGTAAAAAATTGATTTTGCTATTTAAAATGGTTACCATTATAATATTTTATGTTGATTTTATGAAGAATATTTAGTATCCAGAAAATATTGCGAGTCGTTATGACAACTAAAATAACAATCAAATAATATTATACTGTAGTCTCTATCCTTATACATAAAAATCTCGTGTCACGGTGTTTATTATGGAATTCCTCCAAAACGGCTTTACCGATAATGTAAATTATTTGTGTACATATGATAGGTCTGAAATAGGAATTAAATACGTTTTCATCCATCTACCCCTAACCCAATACCACAACCTATTTTTGTGACAATCATATAAACTCGGTTTTCGAACATAATTATTGTTTGCAGGGTTTTAAGCAATCATCATTTCAAGCGAAATAGAACACCGAAAATATAGTAAAAAAAAAAAAAAAAACTATACTTATTTATTTATTTTATTTATGTCCTAAGGCAAGAGAGAGTATACATGGAATTCATATACTTATCTCTAATCTTTATTCAACCCTTTCTCTCTTGCACCCCGTTGATCCGAGCAATGTACGTGCAACATTGCATCGCACAACCCGACTTGATCTGCGCACCGATGGAAACTGTATTGCGCTTCATATTTTTCATATGTAATAGTATAAATATTTAAAATCAACGGATGATAATATTATGTGCATATATCATAAATTGTTATACGAGATTTACCAACGAACCATCGGTACACCCCTATCCTATATGTGGAGCGTGTGACGGTGGTGGCGAGATTCGCCGGAGAAATATAAGCGTAATACGACACGTATACGTACGATTAGATGTACTCTACTAGAAATACTGGTTTTACCAAGCAATGCGTTCGTAAAGAATTACGCACATATTATTAGGTAGGTATATAAATCTGCGAGAGCGTGATAAATCATTAATAATACCGTATTAGTCACTATATAAGTCGAGTACCTATCTGTATAGGTAGGAAAACCAATGTATTATAACCACGCGTCATCGGGTAATAAACAACAACTGGTAAATCATCGGCAATTCGCAATGGATCGCATTATATTATTATGACGGTGTTTGTGTATTTATAGAATATCATGCATATATTTGCCACATGGAAAAAGAAAAGGATGTGTATGTATTCACATCATGCATCAATGTCCGCGTGTACCTATATAGGTCCGATGTGGAATCGCTATAAAATCACAGTCCGAATAATAATTGTTCAAGTTTCGCATTAATAATAATAACTAATAATAATAATAATAGTAATTGAAGGGATTCATTTTACACAATTAATAAAATATAATGTAAATATGATTACACCGTGTAAGCGTTATATATAATATGTAATATTATACGATAACGAATTGAACGTAAACGTAAACACAAATAATAGATTAAAGGGTTATTTTTGTATAAATATTTACACTAGAATATAAATCATACAAAAATCATAGTTTAACATAAATAATTATCGATGGCTCGTCACGATGTAAATACTTTGGGTACTATAGGTTTATCGTCTCTCATCTCCATATAGAGATCGATTAACACGTGTAAGAATATGTTTTTCTAGTTTAGAGAAGACAATATATGCTTGATCGAAAAACATAGTAGCCTGTTGGAAAGCTGCACGTACTGAAGAAATCGATATGTATTCTGTATATTATTTATATAACATTTACTCGTAAAGATGGAAATTGGTAATGACTAATAACCTTTTGAAAAAAAGGTGGATAGATATTTATTTGGTTACGTAAACAAGTATAATATGAGCATTTATTTATACGCGCAAAACTCAAAAAATTTTTCGGGTAGGTAAAGGGATTAAAACCGAAAAGTACCATAAAAAGTATGTTTAAGTACACGTCGCAGTGATATTATTATTACAATGAGAGTTTGTGTGAAACGATTTCCCCACGAAGTATAGATATAGTTAGATGGATTTTTGTTCGCGCATCGTTCATATGCACTTTTACCTTTTAGCGTGTGATTAAATATCAATTGTTTTGTGAACGCTAATTGAAAACAATATAATTAATTCAAACTGTCGTGCATCGCAGGTGTTCCCAAATATTTAGGTAAGTAGCAACGTCGCATACTAGATCAATTTATACCATAATTAAAAAACATCTAAAGCTGTCCTATAACAAGTAATTACATACACTGTACAATGCCACTCCCCTCAGCATTTTATTGCACGGATGAGAAACCGAAATAGTATGAAAATTAAGATTAAGATAGTAAGATGGATTTATCTCTCAAATCCCTTACCTTCTCAAAAAAATTCACGGTGAACCGAAATTCGGCATTTTAACGGGCTTATTAGTCATTACTAGGGGTTCAGGTTAGCGCGCTATGAAAGAATTTTTCGAAGATCGGGTTTTAAGAGTCAAAACGCTTTGGTCACGGGATAAATGTACAGTTATTCTCACACGAAATATTTTAAAAAAAGTTTTCCTAGGTAAAAATGTACCTGTAGCAGATCACGTAGTCGTTATCATAGCTTATGATAATTAGGGGGTCGGGTGTAGGACTATGAAATCACGCGATAAGAACAAAAACAAAATCGTAAGCCAACGAATACTGTAATTAATAATTATTATGTATAAGTTGAATGTACAATATATTGTTTTAACGTTGGTTAAACCTTATACACACTAAATATTACAAAATCAATTAAAATACACTTAACGTTCGACCATTGGACTCATAATTAATTCAAATTAGGTAGGTATAGTAAATGAATCGAATGGACTTCATAGCTCCGGAAACTTCTTCATGATTGCGAATTCAATTTTTTCTTTCATCTTTAGAAAAATTTTACCGATCGAGTAGTTCGACCCGTCTGACACTTACACTCTCTGGCTCGTCCACTAGCTGGAGTGCACGACCGATCGTCTGTACGTAGGATTTAGAGGTGTAACAGTGTACCGTTGTCGTTGCACTGGCTATCTCCGAGTATTCCAGAGGATCTAAATTCGGCCATTCGGTCGATTTCTTTGAATAAAGATGACTGCGGAAAACTATTAAGTCATACGCAGTAGTCGCAGTTTATCCGCAATTCGCAGCATCTTACTTGGTGACCGAACGGTGTCGTCTACACACACACACACATATATATATGTAGGTACATGTATATGTATATATGTTATGTATTATATATATACTGCGATGGATCACGATCAATATATCTACAAAAATAATATGAAGGATAAAAATGTAGCTCAATCCATATACAGAGAAGCTGTAGGTACGCTGAACGCATTTATTATGTACATCCTTAATAGATTTGCATATAGCTTGAATAATGTAAGCACACACGACTGATTACATAATATATCTATTATTATTACCGTCGACAGTATGCTCGTTCGTTTCCGGGGATTACACACTACGATGGAATTCCAAACGGAAAACACCTAATACGTGCAGTGTATACGCATACAAACACGCACACAAACACACGCACACACACACACACACACACACACACACACACACACTCACAGAACACACACAGACATATACAAACATACACACACACACACACAAACACACGCACACACGCACGCACATACGCACACACTCAAAGAACACACACACACACACACGCACGCACGCACGCACACACACACACACACACGGCGTGGTCGTTTATTGATCCGTCAGCCGCAGCGTGTGCATAGTTATACTGTATATATATTGTATGTATTCGTATATATTATGTGTATAGGTACATATAGACCGCAGCAGCAGCCGAGTCGCACTAAATTCGACTTGACGTGTGCGAGAAACTTTTGACTTGCCGCGGTTTCGACGTTTCTGCGGAAACCGAAGAGAAGACGCGTTTATCCATACACGCACGCTGCACAATAATTATTGCTCCATGCAGTACACCCGTAGGTACCTACCTATGCGAACCGCTTCGCGGATAACAGAATCGGTTTTAGATATTGTTCTCACCGAAGCAACTTGTAACGCCACAACTGCAACTGCAACCGCAGTCATCGTAAGTTCTCTCCATCGGCCGAATTATTTAAGAGGCCGTCGTATGCATGCGTGAACGGACGATAAAATAATATAGTAAATAACATAATACAGCAAATATTTATAACCGTTTAACAATGAAAACAAGATTAAAACATGCACACGACTACTATACATCCCGTAACAATATATCATAACGAACAAAAAATCGCGTGTTCTCGGTCACAGCATTTTACCTTATGTACACAATTTATTTCTTATAATATTCAGATATATTGCTCAAATTGGTATAGCGACAACGTCAACGTGCACGTATTATATATAGTCTCCTGACGTCGCTGTACTCGTTTGCATTGAACTCGACAATGATGAGTGTTCAACATTAGAAAACTATTAAAAGTCGATAATATCAGTAGTATTGTTAAAAACATCAAGTTTTATCCTTTCGAATTACATCGACGTCTAGTGGCTGTTGCGTCCACGTAGCCGTTTCCGATATGAACTATATAAGATTATGGCTTGCCCGTCGTATTATCGATTATAGTTATACGGAAAAAAAAAATAATAATAATAATCACTTTCCGGCCGGAATCATTAAATCGGATAAGCAGTTCGAAAACGAGCCCGGAAATTGTGTATACATTTAGAAAAATATCCTGATATACATATAATAAATAAATAAATGATATTCTCCGTAATTTACTGCTAAACGTTGATAATACGAAAAATAAACTGCGATATTTTTATTGGGTGGTGCTGGGGACATGTACGTGTAGACAGCGTACTCCGTATACACTGCACACATTATATGTCGGACTGAATATATGATGTATACATGCGATATCTTACTCGAGTTTTCGTCCGCATATAACACATCAAATGTGCCTACGCGTAGTGTACAAGTACGTGTACGCATATAGTATATATTATGATAATATACGAGCCGGTAGACGGGAGAGCGGCAGTTACCATATAATATATATAATATACGCATGTACCGTACCTATATACATATACATGGGGAACGCGGGAGAGAGAAAACCCGCGTGTGATGTCCATCAATCATATATACAGGGCGGTGGCGTCCTGTAGGTACATACATAATATATATGTATATAATATTATACACGCGGTGCGGCTGGAGCAGCGCACGCAGGCCGGCGGCGGTGGTACGCAGGGGAGTGTAGTCGTGGGCGGACGCGGTGGGGTGGAGTTTTTCCGAGTACGCCCTCGCGGAAAATACATTTTTCATGACCCTTTTAGGGGGTAATCGGGCGCGGTACCGCACCGCACGCACGCTGTATACACACACACACACACACGTATTTATATATATATATATATATATTAAGTATACTAGTATTACGTTCGCAGGACCCTCTCGTTAAATACATACATATATATATATATATATATTATCAATATACATCTATACTACGTACTGTATACGTCCGCGTGTGTTTATACGGCATATATATATATATTATTTCGTGCGTGCGGCGAAATCAAGAGACCCATAACTGCGCTATCCTGCGGCAAGGGCGATGGAGACTTCGGTGTTTTTAAAACTTTTATCCTGTCCCCCCTCCTACCCCCGTCCCGTTCCGACCGTTGATTCGAACGCGTTTCCACCGCGCGGTGTATAATATATTGCTCGCTGCAGTCGTAACATGTTACATGTATATATATACACCGTACATAATGACGCGCGTATAACCGCCCGATGTACCGTACACATAGCTCCGGGACGCTTTTCGCGTGTTTTACGACGCACATCACGCTGTAGTGCCAAGTTATTTCCTCGAGGCGTGTACGCTATATACTTATACAGCATAGACGCGACTTGGCCGCGCCGGAATATAATATCGTCACGTACCTGCCCCATAAATTATTTCCGACTGAGAATCTTGAAAAATAACAATAAAAACACGCGCAATATTATAATAATTTGTTGTACGCGCACACAACGTGTGCAATTGCATAGTATTTATAGTTACCGCCACTGTCATCCGAAGTGAACAATAGTGACTGGACTAATATAGTGTTTTTTTTTCGTTAGACATAAGTAATACCATTGCCGGATTCGCGCCTCGCTCCACCACCTACTCTCACATCACAATCACTATTGGAATGTTGTCACGTCTATTATATATATATATATATATATATATGATCACACTGCAGGATATTTACACGAGGGGTGGGCATGCAGTTGCTTCGAAATCCAAAAGGCCCCCGATAATAATACTATATATGTGTATAGCCGTCTCAATAAATGTTCAACGAGGACCGAAATTTCATGGGCGATGATTACATATTATATTAACATATCATACAGTGGCGAACAAGTCACATAATATACTGTTCTATACAGTAATGATTTAGCTGTCTGTTTGTAAAGTAATACTATCAGTCAACAGTCATTACTGTAGTGTAAATAGATAATAATTGTGATTTTTGATCACAAAGTTTAAATATTCATTTAAGAATTAATTTTAAATTATGCCTTTTGAGAAAATTACAAAATACGTCACGGATCATGTTGATTTAGGTACCTCTTTTGACAACAATAATTATACAATTACAATATACATGTACGTAGGGATTATTTACTGCTCTTTAAATACAATAGATTACGTAGTCGTTGTTTTTTTATTTTCTATTGAAGTATTCTATCACATACGAGTATCACAGTTCAATAATCCTTTTTTTTCTGTTATAGAGAGAGAGAGAGAGAGAGAGAGAGAGAGAGAGAGAGAGAGAGAAGGGGAGTGATCATCTTGGCGTCTGTTCAATGATGTGCCTGCCTCTCGACTACCAGTAATACATTGCGATACAGAAAAACCTGTCCGAGATCGAAATTTTTTGATTGAGTCAAACGTATTGTGAATATGGTATTGGATAATTCAAAGAGTCTATAACGCAGAATCTTTGATTTCATATTTCGGATAGTTTTTAGAGATTATAATAATATATTTATACTGTACGAATTTACTTTATGTATATAATAATAACGTGGTACAGCTTTTCCGTTCGCCCCGGTATATATAATGTATTAATGTATGTGTGCTATATGACGTGTATAATATCGGATTTCTCATTTAAAGATTTCGCGGTAAAAAGCCAATGCTTATGACGAGACATATCGTCACGGTCAACCATTCATACGCTATTTGAAGAAGAGTTTTTAACACAAAGAAAATACATTAACTTATATACGCATTGCGTATACATTACATGTGATACATGATTAAATAATACCACATGATGGTTTATGTGCAGTCGGGAACAAGTGAAATATGTAAACACAGTTTGTCGAGCATCTATGTGTGTATTCTGATATGCGACTGTGTACTATAAACAATGATATATGTATTAAAAATAATTACGATTAATAATTTACGATTATGGGCATAACCTACATTTTGTATGCTCGTGGACCCGAATTATAGTAGAATACCTCGCGATATTCATACGTACACGTATATATAGTGACCATTTGAACACTAAACACTTACCTATATTGTATACTTAGTAATGTCCGATTTACGTTGGCGTATGAAAGTATCACATCTTATATGTGACGAAATGTATATTCTGTGAAAACATCACAAAAATAATATAGTTTACCTTATTGTAACTTATTGTTCGTATAATAAATTTTTATTTCATAATTTTTTCTGTAATATGTTTGTTTACATATGAGAAAACTGCTGTAACGTGACATTTTGATCACTCTGTATATTATATCGTTTTTATATGTATAACCGCTGGTGGTGGTGATTGCGGTACTCTATATATTACCATTTACCTGTTTGACGAGTATTATGACCATACATATGCATCCATATTTAAGCAAATCATGCATACACAATATTATATATACGTATATTATTTATATATTGCTGCGCGGTGTACAAGGTCCGGCCTCACAACACTTTGTGTTATGAACGGTTAACGGAAACGTATTTTCCACACGTCAAAAAACGGACGGAAACGAAATGGAATCGGCTGCGTGTTTGCAGTTTTATTATAAAGTTACGCGTACGCAAACAATATCAAATGTAATTAATTTACGGGCATATTTGTTAAAAGATTATTGTAGGATTAGATTGAAACTAGCTTTCGTTACCCGGCGTTGCTCGTGGATTAATTTGTCAGTAATATGATTACATGAGAGTAAATAACACCTGGTTGAAAGTTGTAATTAATCAAGATACAAATGTAGAGAACCACTACTATATACTATACTGATCAAATTTCATATTCATAGCTTCAGAAATTCCCGTACGGGTAGTCAACTTTCTCCATTTTTATCCATTTTACCACTTTTAATCCCTTCAGGTGTCGAATTTTGAAAAATCCACTCTTAATGCTTACCTACAAGTTGTATAAAGCATTTATGTGGGAAATTCCCGATAACGCAATGTTTGTATTACATTATTTTTTAAATTTTTATTATTTTTGGCAATGTAGTTTATTTTTCTAATACTCGAGACTTGGTCAATCTATTATTGAAAACTAAAATCCAATGAGTACTTTTCGAGATATACGCATACATACAAAAATAGAGCTTCTATTTTATAATTTATACATAGATATAGAAAACGAAAACCACAAAGTGGTTCAAAACAGTCGGTACTAGTTCCGGAGATTATCCCGTAGGGGACTTTCTTTTACATACAATTTAGATAACAGCAGTGAAGAATAACAGTTTTATAAAGTGCATAATGCTTAGTGGATCTTAACGCGCGTCGTACAATTTTTTAACCTCCATTCATTTAATCTAATCGGAGTTTTTATTTTTTTATATAATAGTTCGTACGAAAACGTGTATATGATGAATATAATTAAAACAACGGGAAAATATTATTTTAATAACTAGTGCTGTGGATATGTACTACGTATGCCCTACGTGTGCGTCAAAAATTGGATGAACTATATATATTGTTTGCTGTGTCGCACGTAAGTCGACACTTTCCGTACGTTTAGTGTGCACAATATTGTAAAGCCATCATGCAGTATTTGAGGGTGGTAAAATAATAACAATATTATTATGTATAGTAGGTACGAGTATACATAATATAATGTAGTATGTACATGAACGAATATACACGTATATAGAATACGTGTGTGTGTGTGTGTGTGTGAGTGTATGAATCACCAGCAAATGACAATATTCATGTTCATAATATGATTTTAATCGGTTTAAGTACATAAACAAATCATTCAATGGCACTAAGACATATAGTGACACAAAACAAACAAAAAAAATAAAAAATAAAATAAAATAAAAATAAAAAACAAATAATCATTTTTGATCAATATAAATCTAACGAATTTCTTTCATTACATTTTATATTTACACGAAACGTTACAACAAATTGTATACACACAATACATTATGATCAGCGCGCGGCAGCTGATCCCCGGAGAATTTGGCTGCTCGTCGTTTTAATATACGATTATATTCGAGTTTCAAATACATAATATATACATGTACATATTATACATGCCGTACAATATAAATATAAAGTACATACATAGATTATGATTATTATAATATAATTATAACGGCGACGCGTGTGTCCACCGCGCGTTCATATATGTAACAATACATATTATTATCATTTACTATTTATGATGAGGAGTAGAGGAGAGATGGGGGGAAATAGGACGAGAATAGGAGAAGAAAATACGCATAACAAATAAAAAACAAATCAAAGATATATAGGTATAAATGTGTCTAGACAAATACGGGTATCGTGCGGACCTGAAACAAAAAAACGAAACAGACCGATATTAGTATACCGCGCGTTTTAGTACGCTCAACTCTGGGAGGTCACGGCTGATATGTTCACTATTATGCTAAACATGACAGAATATCATATTTAAGTAAACATAGCCCCTTCCTCCGAGTACAACTATCTACCGTATAGTTTAGTTGACCATGGTGTAGTCTCCTTACCCCCCCCCCCTATTCCTCAAAGAAAAACCGATTTGATCACGGTTCGCCTGAAGGAGCCATATAATATATTACCCGTGTACATATGTTTTCAAATGAAGAAATCACGAATTAACGTGTATGGTTAAAAACTATGATTTTATTTTTAGTGCTCACCCGTGCAGACGATGACGATGACACGTCGGAGTAGTGGCGGTATTAGGGACTCGACGTGTCGTTGTGAAGGCTATCGTCGCTCTCCAGGTACGTGACGAACGAGTCCGTCGAATCCGGGTGCATCATGTCCACGGGGCCAGGGTCTATGTCCAACCTGGTCATGGGAGGCGGAGGACCGTGGATGTCGTAACCGTGCATCTGCGAACACGACGATCGCGTCAGTTACGTACATAATATATATTATATGTATGTGTGAATTATATTTCACGTCAATATTATATGTATACGATATATATATATATATATATATATTAAACGCGTACAATAAATACGTAAGAGTAAACACATCACGTACGTATGATTATTACTACTATAAACATAATATAGTCATAAATTACAATGTTTTAGTCTAATCGACGCGATTTCGTAAGACGACCGCGCTTGAAAAAGTGAACGTATGCATTTGTATACCGCACGTACACCTATTATACCAATGTATTATAATATTATAATAATATAAATTGCGCCGAGAGACGCGCGCACGAATTATTATTTTCGGTCGAGTAGTACGTATATACCTCTACACGTGTATATAATACCTAAATACTATATATATATATATATGCTACATACGTATATATTATTATGTAAAAGATGTTCAATAAAATAATATTATTCGACGAGACAAGGTTGTCTACAGTGGCGGCGGCAGTGACCCAGGACCATTACATATACATATATATATATATTTATATATACACGTATATACACTACTGCAGACACGCGTATAGTAATTACACATTCAGGGGCAGTGTAATCCCGCACTAAGTCGACAGCGCAGTCGTGTGTACACACATTGCTGCTGCTGTTACTTTTCAATATCACCGGGATTATCCTTGTCAAGACATCGGCCGTGTGACGCGCTATATATGTGTTTGTGTGTGTGTCTGTGTGTGTGTGTGTGTGTGTGTGTGTGTGCGGGCGCGCGCGCGGTAATGGTAAAAAAAAAAACACGATTCTTTGACAGCAGCAGCGACCACGTCTCACCCGAAAAAAAAAAATTAATAATAAATAAAACCTTCGTATTACGTATTATATAGAGTCGCGTTATTGTGGTCCACATAGCTCGGCGGGTGTATATGCAGAAGCCGATGGGTCGACGTGCACGCGAGAATATTTACGATTATTTATTTATATTATATGTTTTCGGTAGCACGCGCAAGCAATCGGGATGAGTTTGCTCTCTCACCGCGGTCATTCTTCGATATTTATAAATAGGACAATAAAACGGTAACGCGACACGAGCATTTATTTTTATATCTAAGGGTGCTGCTTCTACGTCTCCCTCGAGCGCAAAGGGAAATACAAACGGAGGGTGATATATGATAATCCTCGACTCGAAATATTAATTTTCGATGATCATCGGTGTTGTAGGTACGTATGTAGTACATAGTAAAACACAAACATTGTGCCATATGATATCTGTCTAGCAGTACAGGAATAACAGAAACGGTTTTCAAATTCGTTGAATTTGTCCACAATCAAATGAATTAATTTCTGTAATATTGTATATAATTAAAATAATATACTACATTATGTAGCACAATAATACAGGTACGTCAATGATAAACAAAATATTATAACATGTTGCGCAACGTTCAGTTTTGAAGTATAGGTATACATTATGGATAAGGACATACCTGATTGACCAGCTGTTGGAAATGTGGTTGATTGGTGTCCACTCGATCGAGATCCGAGTGTAAGGCGAATTCGGACAGCGCCTTCCATGGTGGTTGGAAGCTCTGCACTTCGATCTGATTCATGCCCAACGGACTGTCGTGCCGCACCGGGCTTGACGCAACCATTGGTATACCCTGCATGCTGCCGTAGCCCATTTTCCTACCGTCCTGTAACACGCGTTATTATTATATATATAATATATATATATATAATATTATTATCAGGAATATAACGCGTATATTATATACATATTGAACCGATTAAATAATGTTTTTTTCTTTTAAATTAAATAAATTAAAATAACCGGTTTTATATATATATATATATATGTATACTCATACCACCCTTATGAAGTATGCCTCGTAAATATTTCATTGAAGTATATGTATAGAATTGCTGCTACACCATATTAATTATACACTCCATACTCCTAAATGGCATTGTTGTTGTATAGTGTTATACGAGTAGATTTTAGTTGTTTACTGCTATAAAATGGACGAAGTAGTATACATTATTGGAATATCAAAAATAAAAGCATATCGACAGTCAAACGAGTACAAATAAGTTGTCGTTCGTCTTCTCGTGTCGACCATAATAATATTAAATGGTTCAAATTTTAACCATAATGTAAAGGACTGTTAAGAATTGTTCTAAACAATAACGGTTTTGCCGTTGGGGTACATATTTGATTTGATTCGTTGACCGTACAACTCGTGCAATGTTTGGCTTTCTTATTGACGTTTATTTAGGAGTCCGGCGACGGCGACGACGTCGTTCGAACGATTCGTAAGGCGGAGCTAGGTGATTGGATGGAGGGAAGAAAAAAAGTTATAATAACACGACAGCCGAGCGTCGGCAATGATTGAAAAGAAAAAAAAACCACCGCCCAAGTCGTTGGCAGTCCGTCAACAAACCGCCTATACACGAAATTGATGGTTCAAAAAATAATACGGGGTTCGACTTTACTGTGTGAGAGTGTGTGTCGTGTGTGTACATGTGTCCGGTGTGTTTGCGCGTGTATGTATACGTAGGTATTTTAAGAAAGACCTGTCAAACGTCGTTTTGAAGTGTGCACCGATTTAGTAAATGCGTGGTGCGCGGCGCGTAAAAATACCTTTTCGAGAAACGCGCAAGGGCTTGCGAAATCGAATTTTTCTCTACATTTTTATTTTTTTTTTATTAATTTCTAAAACTAGGTATATACATGTATTACGTTTATAAATATACAGCCGGCAAATGCATAGAACTTTTGTAACTATAATCTAGTCCATCCATTGCATATAGTATGTTGTTTAAAATTTTAACAGCATATGGTTATTGTTTAATAGTTTAACAAACTATTGTTACCATAATATAATATACGTAGTATTGTTACATCGATGTCGATTGTAGCGTATAGAGTACAAACATCTATTATAACGGTTTATGTCGTTCGAACAGTAAAACGAAAAGATTTCGATTGAAGTAAATTACAGACGGCTCTATAGTTACTTAGAGTGTATAAGTATCTATAAATGTAATGTGTATAATGTATCTACACACAACTGCTACGGGAAAATGCATTCAGCTTTATCGGTGAACAAACATGCGCATGACGTAAAAGAATTTATTATTATTATTATTTTTTTTTTGTCGTCCTATTGTTTATGAAACCGTTTCAAACCATTGGTCGTCCGGCTGACCTATGCCGTCGCCACCACCAATGGATTATTATCACGTATAACGTTTGAGTGTGTGCGTCCGCTTGTACAATATAGTGTAGGGCACGTACACATCTATGTGTGTGTGTGTGTGTGCATAATGGTCTCGTGTGTTATATATTATCCATATAGATTGTATATTTAATTAACCCCTGGCGTACTCGTCTGCAACCGCTTTTATGTAAACACGGTGTTCGGGGGGGGGAGGGGGAAAGAAGGGAACGGAGAGAAGTATATCATTATTGCGCCGTCGGATAGATAACAGGAAAAAAACGTTCGTATACGAATAGATGCATATTCAAATAATATACGACGAACACGCGTACCGGCGTCATTGCCGTCGTCGTCGGTGGGAAATACAGTCACGTCGAGCGTGAAAAACACATATTCCATAATATACCAACAAGTCTCTTCGGCGATATCTTCCGCCAGTGGTGGTGGCGGCGGCGGCGGCGCCAAACGGGCGACACGATGGCGACATTGTAATCGGAAGGCAACCGTCACGAAACGCGCATAACCGGTTTCAAGAATGCTAAATGGAAACTCCGGAATATAATATATTATATACGTGTATAGTATGTATATATATATATATATATATATACTACATTATAGTATATTATGCTCTTTTTTTATTTTTTTATTATTATAATACACACACACACACATATACATACAAATTTATTTGTTCACCATAGCTTAAAAAAATATAATAAACCCTTAAATACGGTCATCGATTTTGTTCGATTCTGAAGTTTAAATCCGTTTGAAAATAGAAAGCTTATATTTTATAATATTGTTATACGACCACTTGGGTGATTTTTTTTTTATCATTTAGTCACTGTATAATATAATACTTATGTATATGCATATAGTACATACGATTGTGTGCGTCGAGGGGACATAAGAGACGGTTTTGAATATTTTATTATTACGCAATTCATCAAGTCCTAAATCAAAGCAAAATTTGTTCATGTATACATCAAGATAATACGTTCTATATATATATATATATATATATATATTATACGTGTATATTTACGTATAGATTATACAGAGATACGTGGTCCAGATGAATTTTCCGATACCCTTTTTAATGCATATTCATGTATATAAACCTAGTATTCAAATTCTAAATTCGCGGTATAATAGGTATAACTATAGTATAAGAGATCCTTAAAATTGTATACGCGACGGTTATAACGTAAAAAAGCTGTACATATCAATCGTGGTTGTCGTCTTAATTTTAAAAGCTATTACACGGATTGTTTTTTTTTTTTGATTTTTTATTAACTATAAACAAAATAATAACTAATTACACAACACAATTCATTCATAATGCGTAATGTATTTATTGCAACGTGTAGCATATAATGCCTACCATGTGGTTATCTTTTCTAATGTAAATTCTAATCCTTGAAAATTTTTTACAGAGAAGTTAACCGTCACGTATTACTGTTGGTATACACTGCTGTGTAATGTCATAATAATATACTTAATATGCACATTGTGATGCGTGTACGTACTTTGTCTTGCTGTATTTGCTGTTTGAGGGCGATAGCGCGTTTCTTGTCCTTGCACCTTTTGTTCTGGAACCACACGCGTATAACCCGCGGGCTGAGTCCGGTCATCTCGACCAGTTGCTCCTTCATGAGGGCATCCGGCCGCGGGTTAGCCGAGTAGCACGTCCGCAACGTGTGCAGCTGCTTCTCGTTGAGCACAGTCCGAACGCGAGTAGGCTTGCCGTCCGATGAGCCTTTGCCCGCCGAACCGAGGCGGCTGTTACCCGGTCCGTCCGATCCCGTCCGACCTGAACACTTGTTCGAACCCGATTCCGACGAGTCTGAAACGAAACGCAGCTGTCTGTTAGGAAATCGTAAATAACGTGTCGTATACAACCGGCCAAGTATATACATATAGGCAATATTGTAAAGATGTAGCGAACAAAGATTTTTATGAATATCATCATATTATTATGATAATATCAGATAATTTATAAATAGTGTATAATGCCGAATGTAATAATATAGTCTATATGCGTTTATAGGGCATAGGCTATATCTAGGAAAATACAAGTAAATTTTAGTTTTCGTTATTCTTGCAGCACTAGACGTTTTGTACAAAATAAAAATACTTAAAATATCTGTAAGCGCATACATGAAAAATGTATTATTACATTTTCTACGCTTGTAATAAATTAGTATAATCTTGTAAAAATGCCCACAGTTCTATCAAATATTCGATCAAACGAAACATGGTCTTGGGGTCTATAAGACGAACTGTACGCAACTTTCTAAGCTTTACAGACGTACAGCATAATATAAGGTTCAAAGAGGAAAAAAGATCATTGTGTGTGGAATATTTGTTTGAAATTGCAACAATAATCCCTGCAATTACTAATCTATGGCGGACGGGTCACTGCAGTGCAGTATATAATAAGCTCGGTCGAGAAACTGACGGACTTTTGACGTGAATGCTTCGCTCGGGGACTGAAGCCAACACAAAGGATACATTTATACAGCGACGTACCGCTGTAGTTAATGGAGGGTATCTGGTGCACCGGTCTTATACGTATATTATGTATACAGTATATTGTATATGCACGCCGACGACAACGGCGGGCGCCGAGATTTCAGTTCACGGGATTTTCGGGAGTGAATAAAAATCCTGCAGGCTGCTGCCGAAGAGTAAACACGGCTCGGGGAAGACCACACAAGTGGTCCAGTTCCCATGGACCCTTATATATGTGCCACAGTAGTGCTATAAAGCAGGAGCCATATCCTTCCCGATCCTCGATAACCCTATCCGTTCCCCGTCGTAGGACGCGTAGGACTCCGTTGGTGGAAAAAAATCACCCACGACAGCTGCGAAAATAATATTCGTTTTGGATTTCCAACGTCGTCGCGTTTATATATGCATATATATACTGCAGTGTACGTCATATTATGTCGCAGCTCACGTACAATGCAACGACAAGCGACCCGACGATGACGACGAAAAGGGAAACGGTGTGTGTGTGTGTGTGTGTGTGTGTGTGTGTGTGTGTGTGTGTGTGTATGTGTAAAATAAACGTAAATAAAAAAAACTATTTGTTTGGTAACATTTGAATATAAGGGTTTTGATTTTAATAAATACACGCCCCAAGCAATATGCAATCGTAATATGAAACGGACATTGCGCCTAACATTATAGTCGAAGTGCAAATTAATTATGTTTCTTCTTTAAATCTTATAGCAGAGAGGAATGACAAATCATAATATGGGGACATGAATCAATTATTATACATCAACATCAAATATTTTATACAATACAGTGTAAAATTATAGAACAATGTAAAGTATATGCTTATAATACCTCAAAATAGTCAATAATTATGAAATACAAGAAAATTACACTTGCAATAATTCGTGTCATCAAAAGCTATAGAATTTAATGAAAAATATAAATCGCTTTTTTCATATCGCGATTGTGCGAGTATGATAATTATCGATGTTAAATGAAATATAGGTAAAAGTTTAGATTCTTCTAAGTACCGTATTAGATTGTTATAATAGAAATAATAAATATTATATATTTATTGTTATTATTTGAACACATTTTGAATTTCACTCGAACGAAAGAATAACATTACATAAACGAGTTGAAAGAAAAACAATAGACCTTTTGTTCCTCTTTTCAGTATTTTTCATGTGTTTTTCAACAAAAAGTGAGTACATAATACATATAGAAAAGTCTTAAAAGCTTCTTTTTCTTGTTTGTTCACGCACATCTTTAAAATGTCTAAGATAAAAAAAAATAAATCCAAGGATTTAGCCTTCAGGGAGAAAAAGTGTATACACATTCGTATGTGTATGTTAAATAAAAATTTATATATATATATTTATGTATACTTGTCGCAAAAGACTATATATTTTAGTTTATATTTTTCTTTAAGAGACTCCGTTCTGTGCAGGGAACTTTTGTTTTTTAAACCTTCAAATATACGCAGCTTAATGTTTTCTATTATTTTTTTTTCTGCGCGTCTCGTAAAATACATTTTTTTTTTTTTTTTTTTTTACGGAAAATCCTTTTACATTGCGAGTTTTGGTTAAATATTTTATACATACGTCTCTACTTGTTCCGACACTCGATGACGACAACGCTAGACGATTTCCGCGGGGGTTTGAAAAAAAGAAAAATCTCGCATTTTGTATTGTTCATGACGTATATGTAGAAGCACTTCTAGCTCTAATATTGTATTTTATATATACACATTTATATATATGTTGTCGCGCGCGGTGTCGTTTCGTTCACACACACACGAATGCGCGCCCAATAATTTTTCAATTCCCGGTGTTTGCTCGCTTGAACGTATAATATTTGTTCGGCCGGAAGATAAAAAAGACACAGGACCCACCGCCGCCACCGTGCCCGCAGGTGTGCCTGCGTTCGTTGCGACATACCTCAATTAATACGGTATATGATGTGTGTGTATACATGCCACCCAAATATAATATTGTATAATA
Organism: Chaitophorus viminalis; assembly: GCA_025469195.1. Classification (NCBI taxonomy): domain Eukaryota; kingdom Metazoa; phylum Arthropoda; class Insecta; order Hemiptera; family Aphididae; genus Chaitophorus; species Chaitophorus viminalis. The sequence continues at coordinate 107,290 of JAIPRK010000159.1, read as the reverse complement.
TTATAAACACTAAATGAAACCACCGACACATACATCCATAAAGCGCGCGCGTAACAAGGTCTCGAAATCGACCGTACGTACCGCTTGTGGTAAAATATAATCTAATCAATAATATTATACGTGCAGCGGCATAATATCCAGAACGACACGTAAAATAGGATTTACACGGATTCTTAATCGATCGAGTCCGACCAGGTTCGGGCCCGGACGGAGAGCGTATACGTAAACATATATTGCAGCGTGATGTCTGTCTGTAATAGTCATAAAATATATAGCTGGCGCCAAGCCGCACGCACTGGTGCTGTCGGCCTTATACGTACGTACAAATATAATATAATATAAAATCGTGTATTGTATTATGCTATGGACTCACTCCCGTCAAAAGAGGAATAATTTGGACCCCCTGTTCTTGAGGAGTATATATTATATGTATATAGCGAGGGTTCCCAACTATATCTTTTCTAAATATAAATAATTGTTTTCGTGCATAGGTGTCGACAATACAGTCGGGTCACATTGGTCGCAACAACACGAATAACACTTAAGGTTACTTCTAATAAGGTATATAGGCACTTGTGAAATCCATTAATTTCGGTATAAGACAATTTGTATTTTATTTTCCATTTACATTTGGGTCGACGTGATACGAACTCGTGCGTACATGCATGCACTATTCTGGTTAATTTGATTTCCGAATTCGAATACATAATGTTACACATGATGTTAACAATCGGGAGTAATCCGAATAATCAGTATTTCTAACTATGACTTTTTTTAATTATTTTGTAATGAGGACGCGTTTTTTATTTTGCTCTTATATAATACTATTTTGAATGTTGATTTCGAAAAATATTAATACCGAATAAGGTATATTTTGTGACTGCGGTAGGAATATTGCAGTAATCGGTCGGTGCTGCAGCTAAAAATCCGATGCTTCTGTTTGATCCCAGAAGCGTGCGGGATACAACCGAAACGGATTTAAGTGCGAATCAAACAACGTGTATATATGTGTAAATATATGTAGAAACGAAGACGAATTTGGGGGAAGAAAAAAAATCGAATTCTCACCGGCCGTGTTTTCATCCGTAGGCACTAGGCACGCCTCGACGGGGTGTCAATGACCGATGGCTGAACGAAATAATTAATAATATATACCATCTAACGACCACATCGCAGAAGACTACTGCAGGGACGGTGATTGAAACGTCAAAACGCCCTTCTCACCGCCGCGCGTTTGACGCAAACTGAAAATTATCGAGTTTTAACCGCATTAAACGAGCGCACGCGCGTGCTGCAGGGATGGTAATTTTTTTGTTTCGAGTCCCCGGAGACGACCGCGGTTTCCCCGCGCGCGGCGAAAAAAATTCATCCCCCGGGAACCCCGTGACCGCGTAATATTATACGTATACGTATATGTGCGTGCGTGTACATGCATATACCGACCGACTTTTATTTTGCTGCAGTGGTGGCGGTGGTGTGTTTTTCAACTTCTTCCGTGTGATGACGATGACGACGCTGATATGCGCGCGCGCGTGTGGGCACGGTCCGAGTGTGCGGTTTTCCAAGGACGCGTGCGCGGGGCGGTTATGCGGACGCGGTAACGGAAGAGAAAGTGATGGTATAGGACCGGGGTGAAATATAGGAAGGCGAAAAAAAATAAATAAAAATAAGGAGCAAATTGAGGGTTGTATATCGAGTGTGCGCGTCCGGAACCGTTTGTGTTCGAAAACCGACGTTCCGCGACCGTTGGCATCGGCGACGGCCACGTGACGGTTTTATTATTATTGTTGTTATTATTATTATTATTATATCGAGTGCGTCCCCCCTCTGACGGTCATCACCGCAGTGTTTCGCCGGTAATTCATTCGCTTTTGCACCATGCACGCGCGCGCGCGCCCGCGTTCTATTTGTGAAGAATAAACGCCGCCGCCGGACGTGAGTCTTAAATAATATATATTATCATATATTACATAATATAATGCGAATTACAGCTGCGGTAAAAAATAAACTTTGGGAAAAAATCAATAACGGGCAGTTGAATTTTTGTTTTCCCAAAATTAATGCGTTTCGTCGCAACGACAACTCATTATAATACATATAATATAATATTTATATAAGCGGTAGATTTTGTTATTATTGTTTCACTCGTACAGACGATTTTATATGGAAACGTTCGGGGACGTGCTATTTTTTTTAACCGAGGTTCTACAGAAACTGTGCGATGAAGAGAAAAATCGTATTGGATTTGGGCCGGGACGAGTATTACGCTGCTAAAAGCATTGTTTTTCAGACTTTAGAACAAAATAAAGTATACGCGATGGCAATATCCAGCCACCGCCGCACCTGCAACATCAAAAACACAACAATTAAAAACGGGAAAACAAAATAACAAAATAAGTCTCTGCACGGTAGCGGCGCAAAATCAATAGTCTCACGCCGCTGCGATGTTTTATCCACCTCCCATCTCTCGTTTAGTTCCCCTCGTAAGCAACGCGGTAATTAACATTATTCTAATGGCTCCGCCACCGTTAATGGGCTGGACTTTAATGAGCACCGTTAAGCACAAGGGGCCTAATATTCTTTCTCGTTAATTCCGTTGTTGCTCTCTACTATGAATGTATATATACAATAATGTACACTGTATAACATTTCGAGAACTTAAAGCTGCAACTCGCCACTAAGTTTACAAGAAAAACATTAAACTCACGCGAGATTTATTATACCGCCGAGAGAATTAATTCATTGAACATTACTACCCTACTATTATACATATACGACGGACGAAAAAATAATTTTTATTAATAAAATTAAAAATACAGATGGAATGAGCAGAATAAAATTCGTACGGTTAATAATGTACGGTAACAGTGATTTGATTTCATATTTATAGAAAATCGATCATTAAATATAATATATAATTATAATGATAATCGAATCATATATAGTATTATAATTATTAGTTATTACGCGTACATATTACACGATACTTTAATTTATATTGTCTGCATGTTGTCAGTATTTACAATAAATATTTACAATTGGCTTTTTTCAACGTAGATAATGCTTTCACTGCGGTGGATGTGCATATCTACATAAGAAGATTATCATATCGAATTGACTTGAAGTGCTGCGTGCACAGTAAGAGATTAACCAAACCAAACACACTCGACTTTAACCCAGTTTCATGATTTAGATTTATTCACCTTCATGATTATTTTAAAGTTTACTTATTAATATATACATAATAAAAAATAAAATATATTAAAAATAACTGCACCAACGAGATGCTTTCGAAAAATCTACTTTTCATGCATGCAATGGCTACGAATAATATTTTTATATAATGTTATACATGAAAAATATTACGTCGTATAGTTTGCAGAATAAATTCTTTTATTCCATTTAATTATAAGCATATAAATAAAAATATATATGTTATGTGGCTCATATATAAACAATACTTGCCGAGCATTATTTATTAATTAATTAAGTTTCGAAACGCATAGGTGTAACTTGAGACGGGTAAATTGTTCCCAGACATTTAAAAAATTTTAAATCTATTGATGACAGTTTTATTTTTAGAGTAAACATTTAAATTTGACCCTTCTTCAATATTGACTTAAATTTACGCCCAAGACGAAACATATACACATAATGTGTGCATATTATCAAAACATTATGAATGTCGCCAACGTTCGCATCGCTTAAATGCGGTTCATCATCCTCGCTCATTATAGATACTCCTGATGACGGGGATAGTCGTGGGCATCGAAAACGTTTATCTATTAAACAAGAAAAACATTGTGCAGCAAGCCGACGTAGTTAACTCGATTTGATCGAACTAATTTCATTATTGTACTCATACATTGCGTATATAATATCAGATACGTGCGGGAAACTAACACTTACTAACTTATACTGTATAATACACACCCACACACACATAGAAATACGTTCGAGAAGTGTGGGTGTGTTGCAGCGTGCGTGCGCGAGCGTAGAAAAGCGAAGTTAACGGCCATAAACGCGTCGCGGTGAATATTGTCCGGGACACGGAGTTGAATAGGGTTTGTTTGGCGTAAATAGGGTTCGTTTAGCGGGCGCGCGCGTGTGTCGGCCGCCGCAGGATCGGAGAAACATTCGGAAGACGGGGTGGCAGGGGAGGCGGTTGTCGGCGGCGGTGGCTGACACAAAAACGACTTCTGTCCGCCACCCCTCATAAGAACCATCCGAAAACGCTTTTAACGTGATTAAACTTACCTCCCCCGGCAAGGCAACCAGTGTAGTATATATATATATATATATATATATATATATATATATTATATGTATTCCTCCCGCTTTATATCACCGTGTGTTTGTGTACGCATACGTACAGATATAATATACATGTATATATTTTTTATTTTATTATTATTATTTTTTCGTCAAGTCCCCGTTGACGCGTAATCGATATAATGCGTGTACACGGACGCGCGCGTTCATATACATTATACGATAATGCGCGAATATAATGCAGCCGTGAATCGTGTCAAAGTTGTATAATATGGGGGTATATATGGTTATATAACGCCTTTCCACATTAGTGTGTGCACTGCAGGACCGCATATTAGTAATAATATTTAGATTCGAAAAAGTATTCACGCGATGAGTGCGCGACAGGTGATAAGAGAGAGATTACACAAATACGTATAATACGTACATAATATAATTTGTGTATACAGCCCGTTACCGGTAATCAAGAATTATATGTACAATGTATTTTATAAAAAGTTGGTTGATTTTAGTCAAACTACTAAAAATTATATCTAAATAGTTATGTGTATAAGTTTATTGCACCGAAGTCACGTGAAATATACGTTATGTTATACATATACATGAACGCGCGTGCTGAGATTGGGGTGGACGATGTCCTGCAGTGACGCGTATGTATATGCGGTGTTCCATTAGGCTAATGACTCGTCATAGTATATATAAATATACGTACAGCGCGCTATCCCCGCACTTGGCCGACGTGGTAATTCCACCCTTTACATCGCTTTCACCAAAGTTTGTGTTTGGGCCACGCATATACGTACCTATATATTTAGTATATAATATATATATATTACACACCTATGTACACACACACACATATATATATATATATATAACACGTAAGGTAACACACACTCGTCAGTCAGCAGTGTATAAATATATTTGTCACAAAAGATATATATCATACACACGCGCGCACAGCACTCGTACCAGCATACCGTATGTCTGAAAACAAAACCCTGGGGTGACGTTTTATAAAGATGTAACTCCCTCACCCTTTTGATGTTATCGTACACAACCTAACCGAAGTGTAGGGGTAATTGAAATACTCGTGTCCGCATTCCGCTTAAATCGAGTACTTCGGTACAAATTTTGTATTTTTATATCATCGATGTCGTTTTGGTATTTTTTACTTCGAAGGGCGAGGCAAAACTTTATAAAAATTACAATCTCCTAGAGACTTCTAAAAGTATATATTATGTTTTACGTCGCAAAGTTTTGATGCGATATGTATATAATACACGTGCACATGTACTATGTGCTCATACTGAATGAATTATATATAGTCACTAAGCGTATAATTACATATATAATATTATAATGTATAGTGGTCCGAAATAAACGTGGGCTAATAACTCTATTCCAACTCGGTAAGTTTCTTGACGTGTAGTATTAACTATGATGTAAAAATTACTTTTTTTTATAGACTAATTTTACTTAAAACAGATTATAGAATACACTGTTTGTACAGTAGGCGAATAAAAAAATCAATTACGCGTCTAAATTCGTATGAGGGATGAGCAAGACGAGATGGATGAAAAAATTGAAAACTTATAAAACTACAGAATGGTAGATATATATTATAAGTCTTAACTCTATATAATATGTTTTGTGATAGTTAAGTCAACGTGTAAAATTATAATATTATATCGTGTGCGGTACATACCGGAATTGGATCCTTCGTTGTGGTGCAACGAGTTGGTGCTGCTGGTGTTGTGGTCGGCCAGCGCGGTGTTGTTGTTGTTGTTCTCGTTGCTCTGCAGCTGAGCGGCTATTTTGCTCTTCACGCCACCGACGCTGCCACCTAGGCCACCGTTCACACTCGGATGATGATCGTGGTCATGTTTACAAAGTAGCGTGTCGTCGCGCAGCGCGAACTCGTCGCCGGGTATGAGCTGCCTGCTGCACGCGTTGCACCTGAAGCACTCCATGTGATAAACTTTAGTCTTGGCCCTCATCACGAGTTCGGTCCGGTCGAAGCTCAGGTTGCACTTATCACATTTGGTGCCAAATAATCTAGAAAACACGTCATGTGAGAAACATCGACACATAATAATATGACATTATACTTAAGAGTTAAGAGTGAACATATACTCTCGTTGAAAATATTGTACGAGAAATTCAATCTTTCGTCTGATATTTTGATATAGATATGCGGGGTTTACGGTTAGTGTGTTTATTATCTCAACATTATATTACAACGGATTTCATGATTTATTAATTATCATTTCTATCAACATTCTAACCACCATGTATGCAAATTATAATAATATGCGTTCGTCGAAACGAAAGAAAAAGTTTATAATAATATATTGTATTTAGCGACGAAGAGATATTGTAATTTGACGAATTTGAAACAAACTCGATTAAAACAAAAATGTCACCACATCTGTTGTGAAACTACTAACCGAGTCTCCTGCGCACTCATATTAAAATATGTAACGAAACATGATCGATGCATAAGAAACACGAATTCCAAGAACCCATTGTAAAGTAATTAAAATCGTAAACTTTTGTCATTTCCATTATAACTACTCTGGTGTATTACCACAAAATAATTTTTCCATTGCGACGCGCGAATTTATTTTTTGAAATATTATTCATATCATCACTGCATTTTGAATATCACGGTCCGCGGACCATTCAATAAATATTTACAAAATCGATTTCGCAACAATTCTTAGACGACTTTTTCGTAATGCCGTATGAATGCCAGAAATATGACCGTACTTATGAAATGACGGGATCTTCAGGCTTACGTCAAATGTCTATATAACGTATATATAGAGTATATGTATAGAGTATAGCAGGTTGTAGGTACTCGTGGGAATTATAAATCGAGAAATGTGTAATATTTGTCTTAGTCGCTCGAAGGGCCAACGTGGTAGGAAAAAAATTATTAAAAAACGTCTGTTGCAGGGTCGTCTCGAAGAATAAAAAATAAAAATAAACGAAGTCCAACCCGTCGCAGTCGTTGTATTGACAAGTGCTCGGTGGCAGCGTCGCGAGGCGCGCGCACGGAGACGAGAAACACGCGGAGGACATCAGATCCCGTCGGCCACCCAACGAGGCCGCGCTTACGTTTTAAAAATATTTCATAAACATTACGTCGAGATCGCAATTAGCGGGTTTCGAAAACATTTTCGTATACATCACAAGAGGATTACGAAAAGAAAAAAAAAAAACTCAGCGCGCGCGTGTATACACGACGCACATCATCGGGACATTATGAGCGGAACACGTGCAACGGAGTAACACCACGGGCACTGCACAATAATCATAATAATAATAATAATAATAATAATAATAATAATAATAATATTATGTATGCACATGGACCGACCGACTACCGTATTTACGCGTATCTCGGTAAACAAACACGAGCGCGTCCGAGTGCGAAAAAAATAATCGGTTTACACGCGTGTATATTATTAAACATAATATTATATATATATATATACACGTATATATATACAGCATATAATATATACGAACTACAAGACGGGATTAATGGATTCAGCATATGCGCGCTGTCTCTATACGCTGAAGCTCAGTAGTGTGCATGTTATGTACACAACACCGTATGCGCGTAGGTATGTATATACTTTATAATAGGTGCATGATATGTATACAAAAACAGAGAAAAGATAAACACGACGGCGGCGCGGCAGGCGTATAAGCGACGAAGACGCCGCGAAACTGCAGTAGGTATATATAAAAGTCTCGTTGACGCATATCCTTTTAACGACGTCATCGGTAAAGTAAAATATACACAAGTGTATATTTAAAACGTGTGTACTGCATACACAACGATGTACACATACCCATATCTATAATATAGAACCACTGTTGTGTTAATATACACCTATGTATAAGTTAAAAACCACAATTTCGTTCGAAACGTTATTGTTACAAACGTGAATGTATGTAAGAGACCCGGTATGAAACCACAGTTTTATAAAACGACTCAAATTTGGCGAGGACAAAAGACCTTCACACCACCTCCTCATTTCTGTGCCTATCATTATGAAAGACATTAAATTGAACTTTTAATAACCCGATGGTTTCCGAAGATATAATATTTTTTAGTACATCACGTAAAAGAAGAATCATAAGATATATCCTATTTTAGTTTTAATAATTTAACAAACTTCAAGGGAATTGCTTAGCTTGGATCTATTTTGAATTTTCACAATAATATTAAATGATCCAAATAGCTGTACGATGAATTTTTAAGGAATATCCTAAGTATTTTAACATTTTGAACAATGGACATTTCCAGTGTTAATTCACACTTGTACAAAATATGATATCGATGTAGATTCCTTGTACGCACATTTTTGTAAAAAAAAAAACACACGAGTATACATTCATAACTTTGGCGGCATTCATATATGACCCTTGAAAATAATAGAATACGTGTGTGTGTGCCTATATTGACACAATGTCATCTGTCGTGGAAGACCCCGGAGCCGATTTATTTACTCTAAGGGAGAATCGGGTATATGAGTACCGTGTAAACATCGGCAGACATTTGAAAACAAGAGGCGTGCAGATGCATTTGACGTCCGTCACAAAATGTAAATAGTAATAATTATATATATATAATATAAAAAATCGAAAATTATGGATCGAATGACTATGTTCACGGAAATTAATAAAAAATATATGGGTTGTTTTGTAAAAAAAAATCGCGTAATTCTTATTTGCCACGTATTAAAACTCTTGTTTAGTACATCTACAAAAATCAAATCGCTTGCTAGTAACTATATAGATAATATGTTGTACTGTAATACTTGATTCGGTTCTTGCACATAATATACGATATTTTATCAATCCGTAATATAGTGAAAATTATAAAAAATAAGAAATTTAATAAACGTATCTATACGTAATATACGATATCTATAAAGAATATAATATTATATAGTATGCAACGAAATGTAAATATTTATGTTCACGGTACCTACAGCTATATATAGTTACCTACATAATATGTAATATTATACGATGTAGTTTATATTATAAAATATTGTAAAATAATGGTTTTTAGTTTATAATGTCGCATCTTTTGGTTGTAGGGCATATTTTTAAATCAAAACAATTCGTCAAAAGACGCGATATGATAAAAATTGAAATTTATGTGTTCCGAATAGAAAAATTTTACTATTAAAACCACTTTGGATACTATCGCAATAATAATCGTGTATTCACGTTTAAAACGCTATATTAAATGTTGTATATTATATTAACAGTAAAAAATATAACTGCATACGTGCGTATATGCTTATATTATTGTATATAATACCAAAAATGTGAACTATGTGATATAAATACAATGTGTGCATGTTTACTCCAAAATATTAATTAAAATATTGCCTGTTTAGGCGTTACAAAATAAACAAAATGAGTAAGTATGTCACTTTTCTAAAACCAATTTAGATCTGGTATCGATGTCTGGATACCAAATCCCAAACCTAATAAAGTATTGGGTACAATATCCTCTTTACCTATAGGTACATGCACTGAAGTTCAACCCACAAAATCATACAGCACATAATGATTGAAAAGAAAAAAATAAGATTCAATGTTAAAACAGGTGTAATAATAACAATGGTTTACCTGACATAGTCTAATTTACAATAGGTTTTCCCGTCCCTCACGAAACAGGTACAATGTTCGTCCAAAAACTGATGGCACTCGGCACACTTGAGGCACGCCGCGTGCCACTCCAGGTCCGGGGCGACCTTCAGTATGTACTGGTCGTTTATCGCACCGCCGCAGCCCACGCACAGACTCAGCCGCCGTCTTTCTGAAAAATTTAACAACAAGACCCCTGATTTTAAATAAAATCTATACGCGGTTCGTGTAAAATCGCGCAACACTGCAATAACGCGCGCGTGCCGTATATAGATATACGTATATATAATATTATATAGATCACACAGACGTACAAAGAGCATAATTATATATGTTAAAAACGTATTTCGAGGAGTGGCAGAAATGTAAAATATATTATGATACCTTAATTACTTATATAGACGTATTGCACACGAATATACGTAGTAGGCAAACACTGCAACAGTAAAATAGTAATCACTACTACGCACTGTCCGTTACCAGAGGTATTTTGGGTATTTTCATAATATTTACAACGTGAAAAAAAACCGTAAAATAATCGAATTTTAGCACACATTACAGAATACGAAAATTATAAGAATTAACTAATTATTTATATGACCTAATTTATGGAGCTTGTATGACTCGTTCTGTATACCCACATAAGTTTGAATATGGTTAATGTTTGGTGAAAAACATAAAGATATATGGGATATATGGGATTTTTCAGTATCTGTAACCTATTGGCTATTACCTATACCAAATATGCGCCTACAGCTTATGAACTTGAATATATAAATTAAAAATACCTTAATGTTGTTAGATTACTATACTCTATAAAATATATCAATGTTTTTATGGAATTAACCCATCACCACAAACAACATCAATCCGTATTTTTGTATACATATGTAAATATTTCATAACTCGTGTTGTTATGATAAGACACTAATTTTAAACACACATAATTCGTCGCAGCGTGTAAACCTTTACGATCTGTAAGACACACATATAATGTACTTTACTATACGTCATTGTAGCATTATAGCGTCTAAAATAATTTAACATATACATACATACACTGGCCGTTATGACGTCGATAAATTTAGATTAGTTTTTTTTATTATTATTATTTATTGTGTGCGTGCGTTTTATTATAACGCAGAACGTTGGTCGTCTCCTATACATTTCCGCACGCAGTAAATTAAAAGTTTTATTATAAAATGTATGCATACACATACATATATACAGCCATATGTATGTGTATATACCACGTGTGTGTTTTATTTCGACAATTGCATTGGCTGCGAGTTATATACGTGCGCTTGCGGCGTGGTCATTATATAATATATGCATGTATAAATGTATGTTTACATGTATATATATATATATGAAATAACACGATATGCAAAAATACATAATTATTATTATATATTTGTGATTTTCACGAAAAATTATGCGATAGGTAAATAGTATATTTGGTATGGTAAGGAGAGAAAAACTCGTATAACGTTATCGTCTTCTACTTTATAATATACCTATATGTATACCTACATATAATAACATTTTTTAATAAATTTGTCCACTGAATAATCCATACATGCGATGGAGAAAAAGTGGTGGTAATGTAGAATACGTCGACTCTATATATATACATATAGGTATACTTCCGAATGAGCGTAGACATTTTACGTTAACATACATTCCCTGAATACATTATTTGCACAAAAAAAAAACCCCGTACGTATATATTGGTATATATCTATACACCTTTATAATGTATTGATGTGCATATCACATGCGGGGGTCTTTAAATATTGTATGTGATATAGTTGACGTACACGTCGTACATAAATATATACCTATACCGTTCGCGTATATAGGTATCTACATGCAATGAGACAAGAATAAATACACCTATATAGGTACTATACCAAAATCAGAATATAGAGATGTTTAATGTATATCTATATATATATATATATATATATATATATATGCAATTTGAAAATTAAGGATTATTGTGTAATGAAACAATTGTAGATGGCATTTAAAATGTATTAAATATATTATACGGATATGAATACATATTAATCATAATATTTTAATTAAATAGAAAATAATATAAGTTTTCTTTTAGATACATTTTGATCGTATGGTTATAAACTTTGATTAAATGAAATGATAACGTTATAGCTTCATGTTATTTTTTTAATCCCTTTATATATATGCGATGAATTTATCTGAAATGTAATTATGTTTCAAACATTATTCGACACGCTATACTCTAATAAAATTACAAAAGAACAAATGCAATAGGGGGAAATCTGTACCTCACGGCTAATGATTTTATAATTTACTTATACTATGCGCCCCTGAGTTGCACATCAATTATATTAAACATTGGTATACATTATTGTAGTATTATATAGGTTGAACCCTGATACGGACATAACCTATTTTACCTTCTACTTTTGAGAAAAAACTAATCTCGTTTCAAATTTGTATTAAATATGTGAAAAAAAATATACATAGTCAATATAAGCTACAATATTTTTATCGTCGAATCGGAAAATTAATGTTACAAGACATTTTTCACATGGAAGTTCTAGGAAATTGAATATTTTTCAGGGTATGGCTTATTGCCTGAAGTTTTCGCGGACCTATTATCATTTACTCGTGTACCAAATGTAATTCAGTAACTATATATAATAATATTATAAAAGGTAGAATTTTGAAATATGAAATGCCTTAAATTTTTATTTTTAACTGCACGTTCTGTATAAAATCATATATTATTATCATGATCCATGAATGAGACGATGGGTGGCACCGGAGAACCAGCAGATAAATCACATCTCACAGCTAGACCGCAATTATGCTCACAGTTGCAGAAATGTATAAGAATGTACGTCTTGTGTAATATTATTATTATTGTTATTATTCGGTTATCGAAGGCAAGTGCGAGTATAACGTAGCGTACGGGACCACTGCAGGATCTGTATGCCTCGCCGTTGTCGTCGTCATCGCACACTAAACTCACCACATTGTGTTGAAATGTATGTATATATATATATATTATATACAGTATATATGTATAGAGAGACACGTGTACTTATATAATAATAGTGCGCGTACACATAGCGTTGCGGTTGTCGTGCTATTGGTCGCGTATTGGTACAGCCCTCCGGGGCGGAGTTAAAAGCGTACGTCCGTTCGGAACCCGTTCGGTGAACAGATAACGTCTCTTTGATGTGTCGCCGCCATGTTTGTACTTACACGAGATCGACGTGTTCAGAACACGATAATAATAATAATAATAATATAAATTTATAATCACGATCAATCCGGCTCGACGATTCTTTTGAATATTTTTTGTACCCAATATTTTGTATACCCACATAAAATCTAATGCGTGAATCGAATACCTAATAGGCCTATATAGGGCATAATTAGAGAAAATATCGGAACGAACTTATAACAAATATTTACCGTATAAAAGAGTCAGACATTCTACTGTCACACCCGCTATACATATTATAATACAAGATATTAATTACATTTATATTTAATAATAGAATATTTTTATAACTGGATATACAAATAGTTTTAAGTTATAACGAATATTATGAAAACAAGTTTTTGATAATATATATATATATATATATTACATATTATACATTTATACATGCTTTATATGTACCAAGTCCTAAAACGTATAATTATAAAAGAATCAATTGTTTTAGAAAATAATTGTTTACTGTGCTTAATTTGCGTACATCTTAAAATTTCACTTTTTTGTTCGTCATGAATGAAACATCAAATGTAATATTATCAAGAATTTTTATTCAAATTTGCAAATAATTAACTATAATAATGAATATTAGCGGTAGTTGTTTCTCAAGAATAACTGTTTATGGTACCCCTTCGTATATATGTTATATATACTTTATTATTATTTGAATAAGCATTAGATCATCAGCGGTTCTTAACTTGTGTCTGGCCGCGGCTCCCTGGAGGTCCGCGATACTCATGTCGGGGGTTCGCGGCAGTTTTAAAGCTTTCCACTAATTAGCCCGATAATCAAAAACTTGTGACTCGAATGCAACGCCAACCATCTCTCATTAAGTAAATAAAAATTAAATTTTTCGATTAAAACGATTTATTTTACATTTTTATGAAAAATTAAATGTAACAAAAATAATTATAAATGTATAGGTATGTTTTGTTATGTCTAGTTATGTAATTTATAATATAAAATATTTATTATGGTTTTGGATGAGATGTTGTAAAAAAAAAAAAAGTATTGGTATGGGGATCTGCAATTTTTAAAAATCTTTTATCATGGATCCGTGATCTACAAAAGGTCAAGAACCACTGCATTAGATAATTCCTGTTTGGAATATTAAAAAAATAATATGTATATGTATACTGTAAACAAATCTGTAGTGATCTGAATTCACATATAAGATATAGTTAAGTACATAGGTATATTGTTACATAAATAAATATTACATTACTATGACATTATATTCAAAATAATCGTACATGCACGCATATTTTCGCACGCACATAAATAATATAAGTTTCGTATAATACCTTTACGTATGTAATATAATATATGTTTCAATTACAATTTTATAATTTATAATAACACTTCATACTACAATCGTATGGTTATGAATAGGTATTACCGTTGATAAGGTATACAATAATATATTACGTATAGTAAATCCAGACACTGAGACGCCGTATTAGACCTATATATATTGGGATTAGAATATTCGACGTAAATAGATGATATATTCCTATTTGTTATATATATATAATATTCAATATTGCTCATACATGTACATATATTGTGTATGTACCTGCACATACTTGGATAACTCTGATTTATTACTAATTTTATTTTATATAAATAATAATAGGTGCATGTACGCAGTATATTATACTACCCTATATAATCACATAATTCATTAATTTTATCTACGTGGTCGCAATGATATCACCAAAGAAAACGAGTTATACATTTAAATGATTCTATTACGAATAAAGCGTTTAATATATGCACATATATATATATATATATATATAAGTACAAATCTTTATTTTCGTATGTATACTTATATACATTGGCTGTGTACAAATAGTATTTATAGAATAACGACCTGCACAATAACAAAAATAAACTATACGTCCAAAGACCATACTGAAGGTTACGGACTAAATAATAAATCTTTATAATACATATATACATATCATATTAATTCATTATTGTGACATATCACATATATCTATATATATTGATATAAAATCTCATAGTAATAATTATTACATTATACATTATTGCATGTACTATTTTGTCCGAAAAGACCTTTGGTTAGTATGTATCAACATCTACTGATTAATGTTATTATGTATTTACTTGTTGCCCTACAATTTTAAGTTCTTGAAATTTGGATAACATTTTTGTCGGGCTATGTTCATATTAATTTACCTATTTATTAACTTATCCAAAGTGTAACAATCAAACAGTTGTCTGCAACTAAAAAGTACAAACACTTACATTATAATAAATAGTCATATAGATTTTAGTTGTTCGGCAACGGCATAGTTATCGATATACACAATCAATATATATATATATATATATATATAAGTAGTCTTTTATAATATTTACATGTCTTGTACCTTATGAACTGTATGAAAACAAATTGACAACTATGATCGTTAGCAAACCGTAGTTTTAATATTACGCATGTATACCTCCTACCCGTACAAATAATAATATATACTACGTAGTCGTATAAAGCTTGAAAGTATACATAATATTACATTGTTTTTATGGTACAAATCCCATGGGTACCCTTTATATATAGGAGCTTAACAACCCAAACTCTAAATTCGTACAAGATCCTCGATATTCTTTATAAGTTATTTTTTTAACCTTATCTCAGTTTATAATATTCCTCTTATTTTAACGTTTTCCCAACTCAAGAAAAAGATATTTTTTTTTCAAACCAGCTGAAACATATTCCGTTTTGTAAACATAGAAATGGTAATTTTTTTATTATAATAATCGTAAGTGTTTGATAAAATTTTTTTGGGTACAGACTATATTTATGTATTTGTACTACGGTTATGTAGATAGACAATCTGTTATGACAATAAAAATATTATTTTCATTGGATTCAAACAACTCCATAAAATTAAAAGCGGATTTACACCTACACAATTATATTACCTACATATACATTATATTATCATTATTTGCGAAAATTAAAAAAGAATATATAAAACGTTGTATATATTTTCCTGATTGATATTTATATATATATATATATGTTTTGAAGTTTGAACTTTGAAGTATCACGCGAATCTATACATATCTCTCTATCCATTTTTCTGTAAATATATATACTAATAACCCGCAGTTTTACCGCATGAATGAATATAAAACAAATCATCATAGTTTGATTTTGTAGAAACTTTTTAGTTATGTTAACAAATGAACCGAGGAAAGTTTGTTCAAGTTTTCGATTAGTGAGCTCGTATAATATATATATATATATATATATATATTATAACATTTACAGTTTTGCCGGTATTTTGACGTTTGCTGCACCGTTGCCGCACTCACTATAGTTATATAATATAATATAACAGACATCAATGGTGTATTATATATATTCTATATTTTTTTTTTTTATAGTATAGGTATAGTTTTCTCAGTTTTCTGTTAGTAACATTAAAATCGTTTGCGTTCCCGCCGAGTATAAAAAGTGATGATTATACTCGTTTACTATATACATTGTGCATGTATACACTTGGCTTTTATTTTTGTAAAATGTACGTACCCACAATTACGTAATATTATAATATGCATACTGCAGTGGTTGATTTCAACCATCAGCAAAAAAACTCAAAATTCCTTTGGATCGCAGCTGCAGTAATATTTTGCTAGTCAGTGACTATGACGGTGTCACAGTATTATGAATTTATTATTTTATTATAACAGAAATATTTTCAACATTTCTATACACGTGCACTAATCGTTATCATCCCATCAATTTGCATACTATGTAATATACAGTACATCTGTTATTTTAAGAAGTTTATTCGAATTTTCGTCGAATTCATGTATATACTATGCTATATAGTATATAGGGTGATGCTATCACAATGCATTATATTATACACAAACATAAAATTATAATGATACATACATCAAAGTATAGGTAACACTTGAAACTATATACAAACGATTGTATATATATATATATATATATATATATATATATATAAATATTTGTATAAAAACTATATGTATTATAGACTTTTCGTGTTCTTGTACAAAAACGATATAGACATATAATCTTAACAGCATAAAAATAGATTAAAATAAACAAATATTTATTCCGTGGATTATACTAACACCACTTACAGTAAAGATAATTAAATAAGTAGGTACAATATATTATACTTATTAATTATTATATTACAGCATCGGTGTTTGGAACAGAAACGTCAGAAATAATCGAAGTCGTAATTTTTTTTTATATTTTAAATTTTAAACGTAAGCTGACTTCTTAAGATATGTAAAATCGTTTTGTTGATCAAATATATTTAATATTGCGATATTTAGATATTCTGTATTAGTATGTATAAATGTAAAATAAATAAATTTAGGTACATATAGATATGTGCATATATATGTAAACTAAAAAAATATATGATTTGATTCCATATGAATAAAGCCACATGCGTATGTGGTATAGTAAATATAATAGGTCAGGCATCTACTTGAAGATAAACCTAACCTAACCTAACCTAACGTATACGTAACTATATTCTTGTTTGTGCACAAAAAAAGGATTAAATATCGTGCGTGCGCACACATTCATGATTAGCATATACAGTCTTATCAATTTACATATATGTGTGTGTGTGTGTGTGTGTGTGTGTGTGTGTGTGTGTGATGTATATATGTATATAGATACTTCGAACGAATACAACCAAATGGATCGTGTCTGGCACAGCATGTGATTGTGATGACGATCACTGAAACGACATTTTTTTAAAACTTTTGACAAGATATAAATTTAAAATACTACAGCGGTATGGGTTGCAGGTTGCTTGAGTTATATAAATACACTAGCTTCACTAGCACACTCGTATACATGCACATGACTACACTTTGCATAGAATCGCATGTACCGCACATTATAAGAATAATAATCAATGTATAAACGTAGCCACATAGGACATAAAGGTACAAACGCGAAAACATATCAAAAACAACGCTAGCATATACCTGTATATGTATACATAATACATATATTATACGTCATTCGCGGCACAATAACATCGAAAGTTATGAACATGCGTATCGTATATAGATAAACGTACGTTATCGTTTATATATTTATCCATGGAAATATGGGAGTATATATACATGAGGTGTACGCAGAAAGGGCAGCAAGATCTAAAACGGTCTGCAGTCGGCGCATAGTAATATGTAAATTACAATTAAAAAAAATGTACACCATAGAGACGTGTATAATGACTGACGTGAATTATTTTTCGATGCGTACTGCAAGAGACGCGACGACCAAGACTCGTTTCTCATGTATAATAATATAGGTATACACCGTACGCATGAGACGTGGGTGGACTCGTGGCGCCTGTGACACCCGATATAATATATTCTATAGTAACATTTTTCTCCTGATCCGCAAGCGCACGCGTATACGCGCAAACAGACACACACGCGGCCGGCACAAAAACCGAGTCTTTCGTCCATTCGTTACGCGGGATCAAGTCACGTGCGTCCGATCGCCGTACCGATTATATATCTATAATAATTATTAATATTGAAGACATCGTGATATATTTACAATTTACACGTAGAACACTACCAAATCGTGCTTTGGGTTTACCGATAGAACGAAAGTGATTTCCGGATTTGTCGTCGAATTCGTTTAGAGGTGCATAACAAATATTATAGCATTACTATATCTATGTCCTTGAATAATTTCTATTCGTGTTAATGTTATATTATTAATCGGCTGTTTCAATGAAATTCGTATAAAACCTATTGTATAAACGCACACTCGTCCAATGTTTAGAAAACAAGGAAAAAAATGTCAACTGTCAAGAGTCATATCGAAATTGGTATGTCGGAACGCGTAAAAAAAATATGTCAGTAAACAAAAAGTCCGTAATATATGTTTAGTTTGTTGATGGTTTACGAATTACTCAGACTTGTTGTATTAATATATTAATTATCTATATAGATATTATATAGGTACGCAATTCATATGGGCATTATTTATTACTCCATATTTAGCATTCTCTTTCTTACATACGCGCACATACATATATTATAGACAGTCAATAAAAATTTTAGTTTCAGTAATGTACGGACATGATGTATAGGTAGGTATATTATATACATATTTAAGTGAACTGCGAACGTAAAGAATCGCACTCGTATTTAGATTTACAGACGAAAAAGGTGTATGTATAAGTAGGTAAATCGACATTTTTTCGTAGGTTTTTTATTTTTTTTTTTTGTTTGTTTGTCGGGGTGACAATTGGTGCGAGTTTTTGGCCGCTGGCCATCATCGGCGGTAAGAACGGGGTATGGGGGGGGGGGCAAGTGTAATATATTTACCCACCCGAAGAGCTCGCAAACGATTATTGTAATAATATAAACGTGATTTCAATATATAATATACAACAACAACACCGCACACTCTAAAAGAAATAATGTATATATGTGTGTGTACAATGTGTCCTCTGTGTCGCCGACGACACACACGAAATATCCAGTTTCCGATAACGCCGGCGCCGGCGATCGAATTAATTCCCACTCCTGTCCCTTCTCCACCACCCAATCGCCCCTCCGTTACAGACGTGGTGCTTAATTAGACGTATTACAGCCGTTGTCGACGTTGTCGTCCAAAACCGCCGCCGCTGCTCAGAGACGGGTTCGTCGTTCTTATAACACGTTTAGGTTCTCGATCGTGAAGTCGTGTTTATTATACGGTGCGCGCGTATAATACGTGCACGAGAAATGAAGAGAAAAATAATAATAATAATAAAAGGGAAAAAGAGTTTGATAATGAAAATTAATTTAAATATTATGTAACGATAATGCTACAGCATGTGATACGGCTGCGGGTAAACGCGATATAGTGAACGTTCGATGTACCTATACTCATATTATGGCTGATTTCGGCACAGTCGTCGACGATGATGACATCGTCGGCCATCGAGTGCCTATGCAAATATAATTTCTATATTCCGTGGCGACGTGTGCGTGATAAAATGTATGATTCTACGAGTATACGTGTCAGTTATAATGTACCTTTAAAAGCGACGATATCAATAAGTTTCGAGCTATATATAAAACGAGAAATTAATGTCGATGCGGTGGCCGTGTGATGTGCGAAATAAATAGTTCGTATTGCTAAAAACCGATTCACATTATAACATATATCAGTTATAACGATTATAACATAATATATTAGTCATAACTAAATACCACATTGCGAATTGATTTTGAATTATTTTGCAACATTTATTATTCAATACATTTAAACGATTAAGTAAATGTTTATATTTTAAAGGGAGGTGTGATGTATTATATTCGTAGACTAATTTCTCATGGGCTGTATCGGTTCACGAATATTATGAGTGCGTATACCTGTACAGGCCGTAGGTACATTTGTCTCTCGTAAACCTATATAATATAGTATATTATGTATAATTAACGTATATGAATACACAATCTATGTAATATACCAAACGGTTTTTCAGCGCGATCAATATTTTATACTCGCTTAAATATTAGTAGTCCTACGAAGGAGCGTATATATATAGCTGTGCAAACCCCTCCCTCTACACGAGATTCTGCGTATACGACACGTAATATCTCCAATATACATGTATTTGCGGTACGCCAGGGATGATGGCCAACTGGCGTCTCGCCAACCCTTTTTGTGGGTTATACGTAAATATATGATACATTATACCTCTCGGATCAAACAGTGTGCAATGTAATATTATATTATGTGAATTTTTCAGAATTTATTTACAATATTACAAAAGACAATTATCGATCGATATACTACACATCATACGGCATGCGCTCTTTACCATTTATATGAAATATTATACTCAATATACAACAAAATTATCATAGTTATTAACAGTGATGTATTCGTAATTTTTTTCTAGGGTATACGCTCAGTACATAGACATATATTGAGGGGACAGGGAGGGAGCTTAATCCTCTCTCTCTCTCTCTCTCTCAAAAAAAAATTTCTAACCAAATTTAAAATTTACTTATGGTGGGTCGTGGGGTATACCACCGCGTCTTTACATTTAAATTGATTTATCTACCCCCTCCCCCCTCCCCCAAAAAAAGGTTTTAAGACATATTTATGTTATGCGGCGGGGAACCGGTCCGCCGTCTGACATGTATATAACATGTATGTTATTTTAACATCAAGTTTTCAGCGCGAAATGGTATTCAGAAACTGTATCATCGAAGTACATAATAATATGATACTTGTATTATTATAAACGATAAAACACAAATTTAATTTTTATAATATTAACACATCCATAAAATTCGTTATATGTATCTATGGAATCATAGTCAAAAATTGTATAAGATAAAACATTTGTTTTTGCACTGACGTTTAAGTACTTGATATGCATCTATGCCACATATTAATTTTTTAACATATATTTGTGGACTATGCTGTAGTATAATCATATAATATACTATAATATTATGTTATACTTTACCGATGATAAAACAAAATAATTGTTTCGTTGGTTTACGATCAAGTTTAAGGCTATATTATATAGTTAAATTATATTATATAATATACGAGATTTAGTGATTCTTTCGACTACATAATAATGCACGTGTACATTATAAATAACGTGGTATATACATATATAGAGAAATATGATTAAGTTGTATACTTTATTATTAATCGGACATTATTGACATAGAAAAATCGTAGTTAAATTTAAAATCGATAAAAAAAACCTGCAAATTATTATACTTTTTAGAAATATCTATACTCGCCTCTATTAGAATGTATTTAAGAGTTTTTATAGACGATTTCCGCAGCGGTATGAATGAAAGCTAAATTCTTTACGTTTTTCTATACATATATGTATGTAGTCCGATTCCTAAGGTTATATAAAATAATCACCCGGTATATAATACGTGTGTAGTGTTAATGATATGCGAAAACCGGTCGGTATAATACAGAGTCTATATAATATATGTATATACTTGTATACCTGTATACGGAATGAGAAAAAATGATAAATTCTTCATAATAACATAATATGTACCTACTATGCGCATATATAAAGAACTACGATGATGACGCGCGAGGTGATGGAAATTACATTATATGTCAACCTATAAAAGATTCGACATAAATCATAATACTGTACAGGAGTTAAATGATATACAAGGGTGCAGGGATTAAATGCACATAGAAAGTCATATGACCACGGGATGACGGAAATTTTCTCGTCAACGCTGGCGCTCACGGTTTAATGTGTTTCCGGAGATATCAAATTCTGGTGAGTGCACGACTTTTCTGCATCAAACGCGTATGCATAGGCGCAATAAACGATAAATTATGTATTGTCGAACCGACGAGCGCTACTGCGGTGCCGTTCATTAACGCCGACACGACGTTCGTTATGCCAGAAAATTCATCACACGCGGCCACCGTGTGCGCACCGCCGTGCAGTGTAGAGCGGATTTTTTTTTCTCATTCTACAACACACCAACAATATATTATTATAATATACATTATATATCTTTACGTAAACAAACCACTGGCGGTGTATACGCTTTTATACCATTTTTTATATACTATAATACGCGCGCCGGTTTTACACGCGGTCGGTTGTTTTTTTTTTTTTTTTTCATTTTATTATAAAAGTATATACGCGCACTTACATTGACCACACAATAACCGCACAATAATTTAACCAAAAATAAAAGGCAAATATTGGCATAATAGTGTGTTATATGTATAATATTATATGGTATATGGGCAATATTCTGTAATTATATTCTATAGTACCTAATTGGTATAGTATTGTATATTGAATATTGCTAAATTACACGTTTTTAATAATATTAAAATAACACAACCAACAATACTAACGGTATCATACGTACAATTTGCATTGCGTAAATATAATACGCATAGTAATAATACGGTAAAATAATAACATACAATATAAAAAAAAAAAAATAAAATAATACCCAACTTTAAGTTAAATATTATAATTTATTCCACAAGAATATTAGGTAAAGGTGCATAATATGATTAGGTATTATTAACAAGGCGCTTTAAGTCTGAGTCCAATATACAGGTCACTATTAATAGTAATTTTATTCATTCATTATATAACAGTAAAAAATGAGTACATTATAGATTTATAACAATATTATATTTTTAACGTATAGGCTGCATATTTTTTCTGTTACATCGTAGTAATAAGATACTCTGCAGTTTGGTTTACATTTGATCATTTTCTAAACTATAAACAAGGTTTTTAAATTCACAATTTAGTGAAAAAAAAAATAAGCTATATAGTTCAAGAATCCTATATTAGCGCTTGTATGTAGGCAGTTTAATACCTAAATAAGTTTGTGTTTTGTGTGTATGTACATTATGATTGTTAACCATGATATTACCATTTCACTATTAATAATAAAACTCTATTTTTATTTACCATAATATAATATAATATAATTCCTTACATTTATTTTAACATTGTATCACTTATAAAATAGGTATACCTACTGATAATAAGTGACAAAAGTATATGTTTTTGATTTGCCCTTATTATAATATATTATACTACGAAGCGTAGGTAAAGACTATTTCCATTTAATTTAATATATTTTCGGTATGAATATTGTACACATTTATTCCATAAGTTTGTAAGATTTACTCTTCGGTATATAATATTGAACTAACTTATACTATTTACATAGGTAACGCTTTTGTTTGTTTTAATGTGAGTAAACAATAAACTACAAGGGCACAGTGACCAGTTAAAATATGCATAACAAAAAAATATTAAGTATTAACGCATTGGTCATATTGTACCTAATACAAATTATACCATAAGGCAGACATACTTTCACTTTTTTAGTTTACCATCATCGAAAATATATTATACTATCGTAGACCCTCTGACCCTTAACAAATTTTCTTAGATGATACAACGAAAACTACAAATCATAATAGTTAACAGTTTAATAATGTAAAATAAATATATTTGCATTTTTCTCGCAAGATTTGTTTGATGATTTGTTACTATATGATGTAAAATTCTATAATAATAGTATTCGATTTTCATAACTATATATTATATACACTTACTACTTACAGATGAAAATTTGATCAAAAATTTAGATTTATTAGAAGGATCCAAAGTACGAATACATCGTTACTACCATGGCTAGAAAATCGAGAGTACAAATAAATTAACATTTAAATAAAAACTGATTCGTCTTTGAAGTTGGTATATAAGACAACGCCACAACGATGTGCAAGAAAGGAGGACCTATAGATTCGTATATAATATGAGTATACATGGCATCTTTGCCGCCGGCGGCAAGTGGGTGCAGTCTTATTTTTATGGGTTTTTATTATTTTCTTTTTTTTTCTTTTTATTCTTCATCTTATATATATATATTGTGTATACTTCTATCTCTCTCTCTTTCTCTCACTCCCTGATGGTGTAGTTTTTTCGAATAATAATATAAAACGTGTTGACGGTCCACGCGGCCGACAGACGATAAAACAATGAGACGGTCATTAAAAAAACAACAAGACGGCGGTGGCGGCAGAGGCTCTGAATACAGCAATAGCAACGGCGGCGGCAGCGGTGGTTTTAATGTGTGCCCCGGCGCACATAATTAATCCAATAAACGATCGATGCCGCGCTAATTTCAATATATACACAGTGTGTTCGTGTTGGTGCGCGTGTACAGGCGGAAAGAGTGAGATGAAAAACAGTTTTATGTATATATAAAATATAAATATATGTACATTATACATACTAGTAGGTTTATGTATAAATACTGTATTATGTATATTATGCGTATGTAAAGAAGAAGACTCGCCGTCGTGCTGTAAAGACAGACGGATTGAGAGAGAGAGAGAGAGAGAGAGAGAGAGAGAGAGAGAGAGGGAAACGGAGAGAGAATAAGACGGAAAATCGAGAAGAGAGACAGAAGAATCACAAAGACGGCGCCGAAACTAGTTTTTCTTTATATAATATTTTATTCGTCGTATATAAAAAAAAAATAACACCACGCACCAGAATACAAGATCATTCGTCCCACACTGTCCTATAATGTGGAGTAATATACATATACATGTGTTTATTATATATACACATATATATATATATATATATATACGTTCAGGAATTGAAAATAACGTGATGACGTTAAACTTGTAAAATTATTTTATTGCCCCTTGTTTTTTCTCTTTTATTTTATGAGTTCCTTATGAGACGATTTTTATTATTTTTATTATTATTTTTATTACTATTATTATCATTAACCAATGTGTGGCTTTGGCGGATATGTCACCTGTCATTCAATATATGTCACTATAATCGACTAGGTTCCATACAACCCTATACAACCTATATTAATTCGTAGTTTAGCTTAATTCACATTCGATTCACTTACTTCAAGTATTTATACAATTCGGTATAATTTATGTTTTTATTGGGACCTTCGGTTGTTTTTAATAGTAGTTACGTCCATTCTTAAGTAAAATATATCATAATAGTAATACCTATACCCATATATGTAGCACTAATTATTTACAATTCCAAAAGTCGTGTTATTGGACGAAGCATATCTATAAATAACATAATATATAACAATAATATTTGTATTCTAAATCTACTGTCTGTTCTTAATAATACTCATTAACTCCAGACGAATCTATATTTAACTAGTTCATTGAATATATACCTTATAATGGGTATTACATTAATAAATGTGAACGTTGATCGTATATTATCATTTATTTGAAGAACATTTAGAAGAACGTTTGAAAAAAATGTCCTCTATTATTAATGATAATTCAGATATTACCTACATTAAATTTGGTGTGTAAAAAAAATTATACAGTAAAAAAAATAATACGTTACGTAATCTTTTTTCAAAAATCAACTGTGTTATTAACTTAATAATAAATTCTAAATAATTTTACTGTTTAAAATAATTAAAGGAGTTAGAATGTTTAAGTAAATATAAGTATTACATAGTGGGCCTGATACTCTATTTATATAATATACGTATATATTATGGATGGCTTTTCCTATAAAACAAAGAGCTCTTTGTAGGTATACCTACGATCCAAAATTTCAAAATAGTATTCTATCAAATTAATATAGTTATAAATCAATGAATGTGCCTATGTAATTTTTAAATATATATATATATATATATACTATACAAAATATAATATTATATTAGTTTAAAATGTTTAAATGCTTTTGAAGTTTGAATCTAATGCATTATATTAAATTTATTATGTAGTTATATAGCCAGAATTAGTAAATGCACATATCTACGCAGATATATATATATATATAAATAAAGAAAGAGGGATAACATAAATTGCACCAATTCCATTATAATATAATATACTAATTATTATATATATACAGTACACCTGTAATCAGCTTAATGATATTTGACACAAATAATTTGATGTACATATTATTATGATACCTATACTTCAAATTATTTAAAAAACCAACAATAAATATTGAATCAATTGAATTGAATTTTACTATTACAGTATTACCAATTATCATATTATGCATAATATTATATATATATATATATATTTTTTATTATTATTAAAGTTTTTTGACAATTGTACTCTAAACTTAGTTATATACTTATATAGAATTAAAATTTTTGGTAATTTTGTAAAACTGATTACAATATGGTTTAACTAATTATGCATAATATGACAATATTATATATGACATAATGATCTGCACCATCAATACTACACTATCATCATATATCTATACCACAGTCCTCCAGTATCTATACTCAAAAATCATACATAATAACTAACGATTCGTTGATAATATAAGTGTGGTTTTTATTTCGCAATATCATATTCTTGTTTTATAATTAACGTATTACGTATGTATAACTATATAATAGGGATAGGAATATTATATACATAAATGTATATCTGTATGTATTATGGTTATTTTATGAAACAATTTGGCGTCAATTATTGAAGGAAAAATGAGCAAAATAAGAAATAAATATGTGACACCTGTGAATATTGTTCTCTTATTGCGTATATTATTTTTACGCATATCCTATATTTCTATAAAATTATTACAATTATTAAAATCTAACTACGAGGAGATTTGGATTTAATATAGAAACATAATGTTAAAATACCAGTATATATAGGAATTATAATATAATGCAATGTACTTATTGTATATAAATTATAAATATATTCTATTACATACAAGTAGTAGTCTAAAACCTGCAACCAATGAAGTTATTAACAAAGTAATATTGTCTGCAATGAATAAAAATAATGATAATTTATTGTAACCGTGGTACATTTTATGAGCAGATTTAGAGGTCAATAAAATCCGATTGATCATTATCTTAATGTTTCCCAAATTTCAATAGAATCTTTTAAAAAATATAATAAATTAACCATCAATGGAAAATGTTATAAAATAATCAGATATGTTTCAGTTATATTTCTAAGAATGGTTGGCATAAAAATCAAATAGTACTAAATGTTAACATACATTAAACTATATATAAAAGTGGTGAAGTCATTAAATAATATAATAAAATAAAACAATGACTCTGCATGTTTATATGTATACATATATTATTCATCTGTGCAGATATTATGAAAAACAAATTTTATATAATATATAATAGGACTTCAATGATTATATGAAAATCGAACCATAACCTGCATATACACGGGTATTTGTATATTATAGATTAGATTTGATGTTATAATTAATTAATGAGGTTATTTAAATTTAAAGTATAAATTGGATTCACCAAAATATTTTCAAATTGTGTTTCATCAGCGTAAATATTATAATAGTTAATTTTCATTTGGGCTTTAAGTTTGTACATAATTTAATACAATTTATACAATCAGCATTATTTCAAAACTAGAAGTATTATTTAAACAAAATTTAAGTTATGTTTCCCACATATTAAAAATTTTATGTCCTAGAGTTATTGTTATAAAATTAAAAACATAAACAGAGATTATATACATAAAATTGGTATAATACTATGTTTAATTAGAAAATATAATATTTTAATTAATTATACACCTATAATATAATTTATGCCATACCAAAACATTATTGTAATTAGGTTATATATATATGTTATGCTTGAGAATAAAAAATAATATATTTTAAAACAATCATTTTTAATTATCATACAAAGTATATGATAATTAATACTTTAAAATTTTAAGCCTATTTGGTCCTACTTAAATAACAAATACCATACAAAGTATTCCCTGTTTTTATTATAATATACATTTAGGTATTAAATATGTATCAACTTATTGTTACCAATAGGTATATGCGTAAATTATACAATATACCTAGTAATACATATATTTATATATGTTTATATATATTTAACTTAATGTTTAGTTTAATGGAAAAAATAACTGTCACTGTTTCGAACAGTGGATATTTTAATAAATGGTGCAGCAACACCAGAAACAACAATATTGAAATTCCGAAATTTAATTTAGAATATGAAGGATAACAATTATTATAGATTTAAATATTAGTGGCACGTGTTAGATTCATTATAAATATTAAAACAATTATACATTAAACATGTGCATATTATTCTATACAATGTTGATGATTTTAAAATAGATTTGTAATGTACTTATATATAATATATTGATAATTATTCTTAACAAAATAATTAATATCATATAGCTATATATTATGTATGAATTATATTTTTGAAATATCAGATACAATATTATAATATCTGCTTATAATATAACATAAAGGTATATCTAAAAATATTGGGTATAGACCCATCCTATGTAGATTTATACTCATATAATATAATCTATACAAGTAGAAGATAAAAGTATTATGTTTGCATTGTTTGCATCCAAATTCAATGTATATATAATCTACTTTAAAAGATAATACCGTAAAACGTATAAGAACAAAATATTAGATATAAGCATAGTATATAGGTACTTAAATACAAAAGTATACAAACATATATATAGAGGTGTATTGAAGAAAAAATATGTGTGTACTATGAATGTAGTTTAAAAACTTATGATTTTGGAACAGTAGACAAAAAATAAATTAACAATACTTTTTGTGATTATTCGAGTTCTATATAAATATGTGGCAATTGAATCGTATAAACTATGAATATCTAACAGTTTAACACATGATATTAATAAGATGTTATAGAATGTAATAAAACTTGTTATATCGATTTAGTTTATATAGCGTGTCTTATTCTTAATTTTGTTATCTATATAATATTGTTTTGGTACTTTTTGTGTTTAAGTACCTTTAAAGAGCTTAATTTAAGCTGCACTCAAATTAAAATGATATAATGTATGTATATAAATAAATTATAAGGTGTAATAATTGAAACAATTCTTATTATTTACTGTCGTAAAAATAGTTGTAAATTTAAGATTTTATAAAATAGTAGGTATATAATATAGTAAAGAAATTTGTTTCAAAATATTATTTACTACATCATACCATTTTAATTGAAATATTTTGTTTGACTTAATATATATATGTTATGTGTATATTTTTTATACAATTCAGTATAAATAGATTTCAAAACAACGTACATTTATTTATGTATGTATATACATAATATTTACCAAAATCAATAAATATAATTTATAATATAATACCTTTAGATATACGAGTATTCCTTTTAATATCGGATTCACACAACGCAGTAAGCAGTTATATAGGTATTAATATATTATATCTTATATACCAACAGATATACAGTTTATAGTACATATTGTAGATAATATGTTATTCCCTATATGATTATTAGGTATATATATATATGTAATTATATGTAAAACTTTCTCTTAAAGTATAACTAAAATAAATTTAAATTTATTAAAATTATGAAGTATATTTTTATTTTATAAGTTCATAATAATATATGCATAAATAATATTAATTTTTCACATTTATAAAAATAACAGCCATTATATTACGTTAAATTTCTATTTATAGCATTTATATTCCTACATATAATATGTATTATCATATTATTTTATATAATTTTAATTTTTATGACTTATAAGAATGTTTATTTCACATGCATATGACTATAAATTATAAGTTAACATACGTCTGGTAATATATAAATGTATTGATTTTTATAATATCATATTTTTATTCAAATATAGTAAATATATTATGTATTTGGATGTTCCATACTTTAGGTAAACATTTAAATCAATAATTTCAAAGAATATTTTAAAATCTATTAATATACCTACATTCAGGATAAAAAATGTAGGTTTATATCGTGTATAGGTAATAACTCTTTGCATAAGATGATTGTATTCAATCATACGAGATACATTATTGTTAGATACCTCATTATAATTAAACTTTTATAATAATTCGTGGGCTTAAGTATACACCTACAATAACTATACCTACTTTTCGAAAATAATATTTAAATTGCTTTCAAGTGTATTATTGTTAATAATAATAATAATTATTATTTGTACTATTACGAGTACCCAGGATTTTTGGTGGCTCGCGGGAACGTTTATTGTTATTACAGTTATAAATTGGAAAGGTACACATAACAAATATAATATTATAATAACCTATATACCTACATGTATAGTCATATAGATTTCCCGATACAACTATACTGTGCACCATGCGTAGGTCCAGGTAAATATATATATATATATATATATATATATATATAATATTAAAATAGGTTTTTTGTATTAAACGGAAATATAAAAATATAAAAACTAACAGAAAACATTGACACGTAGATATCATATAATATTTAGATACACAATACACAATTATGTAAAGTATAATAGGTCTTTGATTTTACTTACATGTCTGTATTAATATATATACTATATACTGAACATAAAATTAAATTAACTAAACATTAACCAGTTGCCTATCCTACTTATAAATCATTGCCGAATATCATTTCTATTTTGTCACGTTTAAATCATTATGGAGGACTACAATAATATTATAATATTGAATTATCTTATTTAGAGAATTATAAAAGAAAAAAAATTAAGCATAATATGTAATATTACGACTTACTTATAGACGGCGGTATGTCGGCGGCCATGTCATAGGGCTCGGACTTGACGGGTGATATCCTCAGGGGGCCCCTGTGCAGGGCGGACGGCATCAGGGTGGCCAGCGTGGAACCAGCGGACGGGCTGCAATACTGGGACCACGCGTGTCCCGGTGCCCACGCGCTGGACGCTGTCGAACTCACGGTGGTGGATGCTCGTTCGACCATATAACAATCGCCGCCGTCGGCGACCAACTCGGACCGCGAGCAAACTGTAGAAAAACAATAACGATTTTTGCAATTGGACGTACTATGCGAAACGCGATGAGAAGGTACGCGCGCGTATATAGTTACAGGACTCGTATATATTATACAGTGTGCGGTTAATAAGAGTATTGTATAAATGCGCGCACGCACACACACGAACACTTTTTTCGATTATTCACTTCATATTATTTATACTATATTGTTATTGTTGTTGTTGGTGCAGTTGTTGCGGCGGTCGCGCGGTTTTAGTATTAGAGCGATGACGACGGTTTTATATAAACTATATACTTCATATATAAATATATAAATGTAAATTGCACAGAGTCCTGCTGTATGCACGCGCGTATATGTATCGACGGAAGATACGTATTTATATATATATATATATATATTTATATAGAATTCGGTGATTACCGCGGTAGAATATATTAATACGTATGTTAAAATGTCTCGCGGAGACGGCGGCGGCGACGACAACGGTTCCTCCGGATTGAGACTAAATATAATGTATTGTTATTACACAAATTTTCACGACTTTTCACCTTTGCGGTTGAACGACAATAATAATGTAGAGAAGAGAAGAAACAAATAATAAAAAAAAAAAAAAAATGAAAAAAAATTGTTCTCCTCTAGTCACTGCAGGCGCGATGACTGATGAGTTTATCGGGGACGGACGCGCGTCCCGACGGCACCGCACTACACACTGTACTGTCGGGCTGATCGGTGTCGCCGGCCGCCTCCGTCTGGCCGTCGGCCGTGGCCACGCCCACCGACACCGTCCATTGGTGACGGGTACCGTAAAATGGCCGGCCGGGCTCCGGTGAGCGCGCGCGCGCTCGTCTCCGTGTGCAGTTATCGATTCGACCGTCGCCGTCGCTGTGCGTCGGTCGGTCGTCGTAAGCGTCGTCGCGCCCGTCGTCAGGTGTATACGTATATTATATATATATATATACGCGTGCGTACGAGTGTGTATACTATTACGTGTGCGAACTGCGGAGTACACACGCGCGCGCGTGCGCCCACCCGCACACACACACACACACACACACACACACACACGTCTTGTATAGAGATCGTGTTATGCCGACAAACGATTCGGCCGCGCGCGCGACACACGACTTTGGCAAAAAAAATGTTTATAAACGAATATAGGTATATATATATATAAATATATATATATATATGGTACGAGTATACACATACATTTTGTACAGCATAAACGTATATATACAAAGCTTTGGCGGATACCTACATAAGATAATCTATTACTATGTTTAAGATATTCCATAAAGTATAAAAAGCCTCCCTATATCTCGCAATATTATACGCCACGCAGGCGCGATTATCCACATAATGCAGTTTGATTTTCAAGAAATATTATTTTATACCTCCATCATATATGTATATAATTACTTAAGGATATTTTTAACCCTAAATAAATGTATAGATGTAACCATCATGTAACATTGATTAAATAATAAATATATAATGTACCTATACTGTCATATTATACAGTATAGGTACCTACCTATAGTTGTCGATTTAACGAATCCTATCAACACGCGTGAAAATATGTTATTATTATTTGCAGATTGTTATGTACGGATATTTGTTTTGAACTATTTATTCCGAACTTCATTTGATATTATAACAATTGACAGTTTACTTATTGACTGCTTTATTTTTAGGCATAGTATATACAATATTTATATAGGCAAATTATATTAAATATAAATAATATATTTTAAAAATATGGTATGGTCTTTTAAATTGATTATTTTAAACGATGACGGCTAATTATTTTTAAAAAAAATATCATTGTATATATACCTCTAACGGCTCTAACCATTGAATAGTTAATTTATTTGACAATTTTTTTCACGTGGTCATTTGTACGATGTGTCCGTAAATAAATTTAATTTATAATTAATAAACCTTAATTGATGTTTGGATAAATGTACCTTTATAGGTAGATGATATAGGTATCTATAATATATATATACATGTGTTAAAATGAACTGACTTGTACATAAAGTTTCAAAAAACCTTAAGGTGAATATATATCTTATAATATATAATTACTCTCACGATTATTAACTTTTATAATTCCACCATGTATTTAATATAAGTATTATTTATAGGTATATAAATTCAAGGACTTACCAATACAATAACATTAACAGGACGCCACACCCGTAAGTGTTGTCTGGTTGTCTCAATCATACAAACGTAGGTAAAACCAGGGCCGTATTTAAATTTTCGCCTCCCTGGGGCAACAAAATTGAGCCGCCCTCTCCAACCCATAAGGAATGTTATATACCTACACTATTGTTACATAATATAATATATGTAAAGGCAGTTTTAAAATTTGCCACCCCTAAAAAATTTCCATCAGAGGCAACACGAAACCGTTGTTTCCTCCTAAATTCAGTCCTGGGTACAAAATTTAAATTGCCTTCAATAGTTCAAATGCTGCAGTTTTGTTAGCTTTGTTAGTTTAATAATAGGTATCTATATATAAGGTTACGTTAATATTAATATACGCGTGAAATGACTTATATCCCATTTATTGGGAAAAAATTTTTGTTTTGTAGGGCAGTTTTATGATATTTGATTTTTAAACGAGCTATAAGTGTTTTTAAATATTAATATTTCATATATCTACTTATAATTCGCTTAAAAATAAAAATATCATAAAAAATAGCCCCACAAAACAGATAGTTCTTCCCAATAAATATGATAATTGGCTAGTTTAGTATAATAATATTAAAGCTAACAACACAGCATTTGAATTACTACTGAACGCAAATTTGCTATATGCTGTACGTTTGTAAGACCGCGGAAGCAATTGTTAACACATGCAGGTATGGCGTTCTATAAAATTTATTGGAAAATGGATAATTATATTATATATTGGAGCTATAAGTATTATATTATACACGATGGTAAATGCGAAAACCTTTTCAAGAAAATTCAAAAACATATTTTTGCTCGTAGTAGAAAAATATAGTCATAGAAATATATATATATTCAACATATCATGGTGTGTAGAATATAAATAGGAAATATATATTATTTTACATATTATATACCTATACCTATATAATAATATATAATATTAAATTATTACAATTTAATGTATACGTTTTGACTTTTCATTTTTATATTGTCAAGTTGTTAAATATAAGGTTTAATTAAGAATTTTTATATAAGTATACTACTGTAAATATATTATGGAATATTATGTTTCACATTTTTTTATTAAAAGAAAAAAATATATATAACTTGTTTCTCGTTTATAAATACAATTCATATTATACCAGTTTCTTTTAAAAAAATATAAAAATCATTTTTATGAATACTTTAAAATTATTATTTTTATTCCTGTGTATTCATTTTAGCAGATGTAATATATACCTATAGGCTACAGCGATCTCGATGTAAAAGAAATATGTATATTTTCCTTTGCTTTTCATTCACAGCCAATTGTTTTATTTTATTAATAAGAAACATAAATTACCTATATAATATATGCACCACATGGTTATGTAAAATATTATATATATATAAATATTTATGTGTATATAAATTATAACGATTTAATATCGTATACTATATATTTGTTTAAATATCACAAATTATGTACTTTCTAGAATGTGCGTATATAATACTCGTATATATATATATATATATATATATATATATATACTTGTTATACTATATACGATGTACCTATAGTTGTATTCGTTTATTTAAGTGCTGCAGTGACGCTGTGTGAAAATTACTTTGTGTATAGGACAGAAAAACAAGTGCAGCCTATTCCTTCGAAAAGTGTAATCAAAGAAAGGGATTCTACGGCTAGTCCCCCGAGTGACTTTTCTCTGTTATTACTTTTTCAGCATACACACACGTATACACTCTCGCATGTGTAGTGTTACATAAATATATATATATATATATATATATATATATATTGCCAGTGGTAGATATAAAA
Organism: Chaitophorus viminalis; assembly: GCA_025469195.1. NCBI lineage: Eukaryota > Metazoa > Arthropoda > Insecta > Hemiptera > Aphididae > Chaitophorus > Chaitophorus viminalis. The sequence goes on along the minus strand of JAIPRK010000159.1, from coordinate 71,654 downwards.
CTCCTGCAGGATCTATACAGTAGGTATATAATATAGTAATTTTAAAATAATAAACTTCAACGACGGACGGGACCAGTGAAAAAGACATGAGGTAAAAGTGAAATGGTATATATATATATATATATATACATATATTTAACACACACGCACGTAACACACATATAAAATAAATGCTTTAAAAAATATATGGTCCAAGATTCGTAAATGTGAGTGAAGAAAAAATGAACTTCTGAAAAACTTGTAAATATCTAAATACGCTCGATTCTTATAGATACATATACCTACATATATATTATATATCATATATGAACGCTTTTGCGGACCAGCATACTTATATGGCTGTATATATATATACGTGTGTATAAATATCGTGTATACCTACGTTCGTATACATTTTAAATAGCAAAATGGTATATATAACCTGCAGCTGTTATATTGTATTAAATAAGTATGTTGTATATGGGAACACGTATATATAAAATAGTAGAATTATAAGTACGTTTGTACTTGAAAACAGTAAACATTTATAAGAATATATAATATATATACATACATTTATTTGTAGTATTAAAAATTAAGGGATAAGACCTCCATCTGAACATTATATAGGTATAAAGTACGCACGGTGAAAATATTAAAATCACTTAGCTTTATGTATGTATTCTTTGCATACGGTAATCTATTGTAATTTATATATCATGTAAATATATAACTTACACGATAATTAACCCTGTACTATGTACTACATATATGTATTTTCAACAGTTAATATATATTTACCTGGTGCATGGCTTTATTGAATAATAAAAGGAGTGTACTTATACATAATAATACATATATAACATATATCATATCAAATCATTAATCGTTATATTAGGTAATAATATTCATTATATAAGTTACAAATATTAATACATTATAATAATAATTATTATTATTATAATAGGCTAGAAATATGCATTAATGCTTTTAGCGATCATAATATAACAGAAACTATAAAGACTGTAATGATGAGAAATACAATACGATTATATACATATATATTATATTGTATAATAATAGTTATTAAGTTTTGGGAAATTAGAAGTTTTAATAGGTACAACGTTTTACAGACGAAATTTTGGATTATAACAATATAATGAATAAGAAGTAGGTATATATAGATAAGTTTACATAAAGGCGATATAATGTGATCGTCAATGCGTTTTCACGTATAGGATGTATATTTTTTAAAGAGGGAGCATAGTGTGAAAAGTATTTTCAATACAGTTTGTCTAAAAGTTGCTTAAACGCTATATATAATAGGAAATAAATTAAGTTAAAACAAGAATATGCCCTTGTTATATATATTATACCCTTTCGTGTTTTTATATTTGAATCTATATATCACATTAAACAAAAAATTATAGCCCATATAGGTGTGCAAATGTTTTAAACTAATATATATACAAAAATATAAAGCTAGCTGCTTGTACAAATAAAATTATTCGTAGTATATATTTGCTTTTACTACAATACAACAATTTGTCTAACTTATTAGTTAAATATTTTTAATGTCGTGTATTTAATTTATGTACCTATATACCTATATGAAGTTGATATTTGTCGTGTATACATTTTTATCGATTGACCATTATTAGTTATTATACATACATACCTCTTAGAAGTATTATCAAAAATACGATTTACGTAACGTTTCAAGGTTATAATACGATGTACTTTTTATTTTTATTCTTATGTATACAAGGCACACGTTTCATCGCATCGTAGTCTCTCACAGGGCTTATGGCGCCTCGTGGTCGCCTTAAAGAACAAGACCAAGACGAAGCCGATGCCGCCACCACCGGTCGAGTCGTATAATAAAAATTCTCACAGACGCGCACTGACAATAATAGTAATAAGAATGTGTACACATACTACAACGCATTATGTAACGCATTATATATCGCGATGACAATAGGAAAATAGTAGATGAATGTCATCTACACGCGCGTACAATACAGATATTATTATACGACAATAATTCATATAATATATATTATATTATATATGTTTGTAATTTAGGTAAAAACGAAAAATATATCAAATATATATATATATATATATATATAAACAGTGTTGCATTTAGACTATATGCGCTCCATAGAAAAATAATTTTATCACTGGCCCTCCCCTATAAGAATACCTACTACCCATTGCAACCACAAACCTTCCCTTTCCACCCTAAATTACTAAAAAATGTGACCCTTGCTTGTTTTGAGTACGATTTTTAAATGTATATATACCATTAGTAATTTGAAATTTTACAAATCACTCAAGGTTATTTTTATACAATATAGCACAATAATATCATGAAAATATGAAATGTTATAGATTTTAAGATAAAAAATAAATATATTATATTCAATAAGACTGCCACCCCTAAAACTGTTTAAATTTTTCCCCAGGGGGCCTTCGCCCCCCCCCCCTAAATGTGCTGCTGTACTTATATAGGTGTACAGCGTGTGCACATTTTATTTGAGCGAATAATAGCGAAACCTAACAAAGACGGACTTACGACGAATAAACATGACTTAGACTTTAGAGATATGTGATTGTTGGGTTCCTACTTTATAATATCTGAGAATTTACGACTGAAATTTCTGTTGCAGTATTGGTTCTAGGAGAGTCCAACTAGGACAGTTTTCTTTGGTACAAAATAATATTATATGGTTAGTAAATATAGTTGTTACGGGTACTCACTGTCATCATCCGAAGTGTGGTAGTACGGAGGCATTATTGAACTCGTCGTGATGATCCGGCGAAAAAATTAAAATATATATTACGGGTACTTATAATAATATACAGTGTTCCACAGCGCTGCGTTTGTTACAAATAGTACTGTTAATAGTACTTTTAATCAAAAACGTCTTGATATACCATATACATGAGTGATAATAATAATAATAATAATTATAATATGTGCATGTATGTGACTTGTATTCCGCGACGGACCTTGCGACCGACTGAACGATTATGGCACTACGCACGCCCGGACCGGGTCCGCGGCACGTTTCGAACCGCGATATACGCGTACAATATTATTATATTATTCAACTGTATTTTTTCCCCTACTTCTTTATATACACTTCTTCAGCGTTCTCCTCACTCATTCATTCTCTCTTTCTCTCTCACACACACACACACACACATACACATACTGTCCGTTTGTCATCCGCGTGTTTGTCTTTCTTCGTTTTTCTCGCCCCGTCGTCGTTGGTGCGTATTCTATATTATAATATACAGGCACGTATCGCGTGTGTCCCGCAGCACAGACTGGCGCCAAAAATGGGTAAAAGAACCGTCTGCGTGAATCAGGTAAATAAAATACGCGACACGGTGTTCGGTGCCGGTCCTCCGGTCGGAGACATAAAAATCGACGACGCCGACGACGTGTGACAAGACCGAGGCGCCGCCGCTGCGACCACTGCGCACCGCGAGCCGCCGATACCACCGCATCGCCGTCATCACCACCACCGACCGGAGGATACCTGTATTATTATGTACAGCTATAGGTGCGCGTACCTAAACGTGACGCGGACAATCAAACTTCCGGCAATAAAAACACCTGGTCAAAACCCTTTTTCTTTTATTCTTGACATTATAATATCATATATATACCTACCTATAAACGTATACACTCGCGACTCTGTTTTCTTTTCGGCTCCTTGTCCCCACATATTACTACCATCATCACTAGCACATATATATATACGTATATTAATATAATTGTTACATGCATGTGGTGTATATATATATAAATTGTAATCGAAATCCAATACGTTTAGATGTACCTATATATATATATATATATATGAGTTTTATTATACATATTATTATACCACGAGCGTAGTTTTTCTACACATGTAGGTACCGAAATTTAATACATAATGTGTATACGTATTGTATGGATGTGTATATAGAAACGCGCACGAGTCTACTGTCAGAAACACGGATCTGGTCGTGATGTTGTTATAACACTACAATTTGCTGTTGTTTTTTTTTTTTTTTTTGTCCGTCTTCACGATTTGTCGGAAATTGGATGTCATATTATTAAGAATATTTTATTTATTTATGTGCGTTGTAAATATCCAACTGGTATTGTGTATACATAGGTACGGTAGGTGGTATATACCTATATGGTTTATATTTATATTATGATATGACACTACAATAATACGACCACCAAAGAAGAATCTGAAACGTAAAATTTGGAGAAAACAACAATAGTTGTGGATTACAAAGAATATTTAATAATTAGTAATTTTTTAGAGTCTACATTACATCAACGATACCGTCACCATAAATTTAAAGATAAAATATGGAGTTCAATAAAGAATAATATTGGGTATTTGGTTTACTTTTACTACATCATATTATATAAATAATTAATTATTTCTCTTATTCAATAGTCCTTCGTATGTATTATATGTAGTTTATTTTTCTGTTCATAATATTAGTTCGTAAATATACATTTTATCACTGAAATTATTTCTGAGTATACTAAGTAAGTATTGTGAAAATTCAATACATTATACTCCATAAATATAATATACTGTGATAAATTCCTGCAGCTTGTTATATAAATAATATGCCGTATCCTTTTGAGTGTTAAACCTGTTGTAGCAATTAAGTATATACAATGAATGAACTAAAGCAATTTGGTACGAAAACAACATAGATTTTATATTTTAGTTATATAATAATTTTGTGTCACATAGATTGTGACAACAAAGGCAACGATATAGGATTATTTAAAAATAAATAAGTAATCACGATGCACGTAAAGTAAATATAATATGTTTAATAACTATTTTAATAATTAATTGTGAATCGTTCAACGTGTAGTACAAGTATATATTTACTATACTATATACTATATAAATCATTTGGGCAGAATATTTTTTTGTAAAAGTAAAAAATCAAATTGTTTTTATTGTATATTTGTCAATCTCCTGTGATGTTTTAGTAGGTTATATATATATCAGCACTTAATTTTATTCAAGAATTAAAAAAAAAAATTGTTTACATGCTATTCTGAATCTACAAACAGATATCTATATGTAGGTATAAGGCAAAACGAGTATATTCTTGTATTCAACTATTGTATTTATACTACCTATACTTATTTCAACATGAATATGTCAGGGATCTTTGCCTCAAGAAATATTCATAATATTGTTTTTTTTTTTTTTTTGGAAAACTATAACTAGGTGGCATCATTTCCGGGTCAACCTAAAGTGCATTGGCCTTGCCTATATATGCTAACTGAACTAATATATATTTTATATATTTATTGAAAATACCTAAACATAGTAAATTTCTCGTGCATTTTCACGATATACATGATGTTACACTTAAAAATAACGTGTGCGACTGAGCGTGCTTTACCTATCATAAACCTTAAAATTTTATTTACATGAGTACATGAGCTATACATTATAGAATAATAGTCGTGATTATTTTTATAGTGAGTATTATACAAAAAATGCAAATCTTTAAAGCACGATTGGAATGGTTACATAGTAAAGCGCACTACACACGCAGACAAGTTCCTAACTGGTCACTCGTCATGTAATCGTAAATCAGACAAGCTGTTTTTGTGGACAATGCTACTTGTATACTATTTGTGTAAGTTGAAAATTCCAATATGTATACTTAATAATATTGAGTTATTTCATGTATTGTTATCATAATGATATTTTCTACTTTCAAGTATATAGGTAACCTATATGCTGACATTTGGTTGCATTATAAATTATAGACAAACAACTAGAAGCTATAATAAAATAAAAATAAATATATATTATTAGGTATATTAAATATTATATAAATATTATGTATAATATGTTTATTATTATTAACTGATGGAAAATTTATAATTTTTGTTTTATTTATTTTTATCAAGAAATAAACAAACTTTCGATTTCTCCTTATCAAAGTTTTAAATAATTAAACCATTAGTCCGATTAGATTTGTATACGTCAGCGAGTTTCGAGAAAAATTAAATGAAAATGATAAATTAATGTTTCAAAATTAAAAGTTAATACATTTTTAATATAATACTAGGAAGTCGTTAAAATTACGAGAAAAAAAATATTAATTATATCTATGTTAAAGTTCGTATTATGGTTTATAAAAACCGTATAGAAGACTAAAAGTTTCTAAAATAACAAAATGCATATTAAATATTATACTCAGTTCAGCCTGGTTCTCTGCCTATCTAATTCATTATATGTATAAAACATAGAATAATAGTATAAAACATCTTAAATATTAAATTAATAATCATTTTTGACTTGTGTTAACTTATTTTAAACATGATTTTCATGACCCGTTACAACGTGTTTCAAACTGAGTACATTAAAATTTGCACGGCAGGTTGGCAGCATAAATTAACTTGTATTGAATTATAAATACTTTATTATATAATGTATATTAAATCTATGATAAAATAAATATAAATATAATAATATACATATAAAATATAGTATATTGCAAGCAATGATAAAACCAAATATTTTAAGGATATGAATACCTATTATATACCTATTATATTTTATATGAATTCGATATATTATAAAATACTTTAAATCATCAATATAAAATATCATATCTACATTGTACCAATAAATTATTCATAATTAGAGTATTTTTAAAAATTTAATAGTAAATAGTTAAAAGATACACATAGAAATTGCTTTAAATATATTTTATAACAATTACTCAAAGGGATTATAATTATTAAATACCATTTATTATTGTTTTATAACTACTAATAATACTATTATAGAAAAAAAATATACCAAGTTATTTTAATAACAGAACTTAATTAGTAAATTCTAAATAAAAAAAATAATAATGATAATTAATATTTTAGGTGTAATAATCTAAACTTCTTCCATCTTAAGTTATTATTATTAAATATATTCTATAAAAAATTAAGAGTTGCAATATCTTTAAATAAAAAATTATCCTATTCATAAAATATGATATAACTGCAAGATGAATTTTAGGTACGTTATTATATTGCTTAAACGATATATTTTTATTTATTTTATAAATGTTATAAACCAAGGTATAAAGGTATAAACATAAGATAATTTGTTTACATAACTACATCAAAGTATATATATATAATTATAGCAATATATGATATTGTATTTTGGTTTGTATTTTTTTAGTCGCGGGATTTTGTTTTATCACTGAAAAAACCCGTGATTATATATAGTGGAATAGGAAATGCAAAAAATAAGAAACGAATACCAACGCAAATACAAATGCGTGGTAACGATAAACGACATATTTCATATAATGCAATGTACTTATATATATATATATATATATATATATATAATATATGCAAAAGTATTATAATATGTATTGTAATGCTTATATTATACAATAATAATAATAATAATATTCCGAGAATTATAATGTATGACTATGTCATGCCTCTTCACCGCGCGGACCCGACCAGCCGGACACGCGTTCTGACGGATTCTATACACGTAACATCGTACGCGAGTACAACAAAGCTACATTATATATATACATACATTTACATACCATCGTGCGTGTATAAATATATATAAACATATGTATGTTATGAATATAAATATACGTATAGATTTAGACGCGATAATCGCGTTTTCCATTGGCCGACATCACAACAGGCCGTGTTTTTTTTATTTATTTATTTATTTTTTTTACTCACGTAAGAAAAAATGGCGGCCACGGCGTAATGGATTTCTGTGTGTGTGTGTGTGTGTGTGTGTGTGTGTGTGTGTGTGTGTGTGTGTGTGTGTGTGTGTGTATGTATATAGGTACGTGCCCTCTGTGATTATAACGCCGCCACAGCACGCATTTTATTTTTTCTAAAACCGCGCTCTACTATTATACGCGACTGATATGGGCTGCGGTTTTTACGGCTAAAGGAGTGGATTGAACCTGGGGGGACGATACGAAATGTACGGGTAGGTACATATTCTCAAATGTCACACGGTGCACTACCCATGTACAATATACGTGGAACATTTTTTTTTTTTTTTAATGATACGGTAAAAAGCGTGTTTTTACGCCCAATGCGTAAGCGTAACAATGACATTTAGCTACATTTTACATACGCATCGACATAATACAATATAACACAACACATGAATATAATAGTTGTATATGAATCGCAATATACTATTCATGTCATTCATTTTTAAGGATATTATATGACCATATAACGAAAATATATTAATAGCCTTAAAAAGAAAATACTCTTTAAAATTCCAGACACCTAAAATAAGTTCTATCTATGACGCATGTATATCATATTATATGATCTTCGAATTCCTCAAGTACACCAGGTTCTCGTAGAATATTTGTTTACAGTATCCTCGTATACTCAGTGGCACAACTAGGAGGGGGCTAGGGGATGCTTAGACCCCCCCAAAAATATTCCACGTTGATTTTAATATTTGTTTTACTTTAATTTAAAACTGTAATAAATGAATAAAGTTGACTATGAAATGGTTTTTCTATGTCATTCTTGTATTACAGGTAAAAAAAAAAAATATATTGGTAATTAATGTACGATAGCGTGGGGCGGATTTCCATAAGTTATTTTTAGTTTACAGTTTTGGTAAGGGCTGTAGCCCGCCTAGAATTTTAATCTTAGTTGCGCCTATGGTATACTCGAATTCCAATATAATTTCAACCGTATATACATCAAGTGCTTAAAGGTTATAGATAATTCAGGTTCTCGCGATAAATATCGAATATTTTTCCTACCCCTTTTGGTATGAGGTTTGGGTTCGCGCGACCCAATATCATATTATTTAAAGTGTGCATACGCGGCATCCCGATGTTATACGTAGGGTAGGCAAACGCTTATGGTGAAAACCAACTCGGGCCAGCACCCACCCAAACCTATATACACAACCATCTACATTATGTATACATAGGTTCGTGTAATACAACGAACAACAACAACACGGTGGAGTTTGTTTTCATATACGGTAGCCGATCGTTTTGTTCAGCTATATATGCATATATATATATATATATAATATTATCAATAGTACGCGTTTCTTATATGGCGCGGATTGCAGCATATGCGTTTTTATAGGTACCTATAAATATATATATATATATATATACGACATGTGTGCAGGTTATATGTATTTTCGTATGATGCGTGTAGACGTAAAATGCGGCTCCTTTGACGCGGGACAACTTAACCGGAAACGTGTCAATACGCGTCAACTCGATTAGACGTGTATAAGGTGCGCGTCTATCGTGCGCGAGCGTATATCATAATATATCGTATTATATTGTACGTACGTATATCGCCAGTAACTGCAGCCGATGAAGAGGGACAGCGGGCGAGAAACCGAGAGATAATGTCACGACAAATACGCGCGTCGTCACAGCAGCAGCACCGGTATCGGTTACGCGCGTCGGCCGACGAGAACACCGCAACACCGTCGGCCGTCGCGCGAGTTTACCGCCCGCGGTATACCTATATATATATATACATGTACCCTGCAGCGGCACGGAGAGGAGAAAATAAAGAAAAAGATGATATCGATACGCCATATATACGCCAACCTCACTCATCCTCGTCCGTATACACGTATATATATATCACAGTACCTGTATTATTATATAAAAATATGCATAATATATATATACAATATAATGGTATGTCGTAGGCATATATATATAAATATATATAGCACATAAAACGTTCGCTACCTGCCACCACGTACGTAATGATATACATGGACATTCATGTTTAACATATAAATTACACATGATATTGTAAATTATTGTGTTATAGTAATGCATATATTATATAATATACGCGATAGTGTACACCCATATCAGCTATATTATATATACGTAGATGTCTATTCGTAAACCTGGTTGAATGAGACATTTTTACGCAATCAACTTCTGCAGGTACTGCGGTTAGAATTTTTTAAGGAACTGCATCGCTGACATAGAATACTAGCTACTTTGTTCTATATATATATTGCATATTTAATGTCGTGGATTAATTACGACAAAAAAATAAAACGAAATAGTATGATAATAAAATTTCAAACAGCGGGATGTCAAAAACTTATGACTATTATTATGACCATTGAAACACCTCTAAAAGCTATATATAACTCGTACTAGCTATAGTAAATTTTTTTCTTGGGAAATTTTACAACATGGATTTTGAATTCTCGGTAAAACTTTTATGTTTTGTAATTAAACTTTCTTATACCATAATATTATCATTACGAGTGTAATACATTAATACCCAATCTTCGGGGACACAGATTTACAAAAGCTGTGCCAACCAAATATCTCTTGCCAACCAAATCAACATTGTTGATGATCTTTGAAAATAATGAAAATACATATTATCTACTCAGTTTCCCTGGCACTAAATCTATCACAAATTATTTTATGTGTAGAAAATTTTATCAAGAACCGATACTTAAGATTGGTAACATTTAATTTTTCTTAGTAATATATTTTTAAAATCAAACGTTTATTATTTTTGCAATTCGAAAATTTATCATTACCCCGAAATGTATACACACGAATGTATACATTTGAGTGGTATGTTTTTGACATACCACTCAACCCATTATCCCTTCTAATGTTGATGCATCTACAATAATATAATTTTTTTCGAAAAAAAATCATTAACATACCTATTCATTTATTAATAAAATAATTCAAAATTGTCTATATATTTTTATGTTGTGTGTTTGGTAATACGAATTTTCAATGATAGACAATCATCTACAGTATATGAAATTGGGTGGATATGTAAATATATTACATCGTACATAATACTAATATATAAGTACTGAGTTTTCCTTTATAATTATATATATATACTTCGATGATACACGTTTGCCAAAATTTTGTTTGCCCACTCATAATAATACGAGTAAGTACGTAGTACGTATGAATAGTAGATATGAAGGTCACCTTCTATTGGAATTCATATATGTCAATATATTATGTTGTATACCCAACAATATATTATAATGAATAAATACCGCATGCTATCTAATGTATATCATATGCATAGTGTGCGTTAGATAATTAGTTAGTAATTATTAGACATTAGGTAAAGTATATTAGTAAGATTCTGCAAATCCAAGGAAACCGGTTCGATATGTGCACATCATACAATGCATGGAACAAACGCGTATGTCCAATTGATCAGAATGATAATTAAGTAACTACTCTTTTCTTATAATTTACGGGATATCTACGGGTTTTACGTTTTTAATTCCAACCCCCCCCCCTCTCCCCTCATCACTCCACAATACACACAACGATGTAGACGTGCGTAATATCAATAAATGTACAAAAAATATTCGTCACTTTTAAATGTATATATGAATACGTAATATATGATTCGTATATTCACTAAATTATAGTGATATCTCATAATACTTCATAAAAAAAATACAAATGTAAGTACGTTTCATCCCAAAAACGCATTTTTATACTATTTGTTTATATATATATATATTTGGAAATTATTATACATCATTTGCTTTTTTCCAATTCGTCACAACTTAATAAGTGATAATACATGATATTTTATCTCTTTTCCGTTCGGATTCCAAGAATACATCAAACTTCAATTTCTAAGTGCAATGTAACTTTGGTCTAGTATTTCAATAAATTTTTAAAGATGTTTGTCATTACTTCATACTTTTTCTTCCACATAAATTCTTTAGAGAAATAAAAAAAAACATTTTTTGATATATTTTTGATTTTCTATAAGTTTGGGGTTGAATTTAAGACATTTCATCTAATTTTTATTTTATTATTATTTTATTTTATATAATAGGTATCTAGGTATCAAATAAATAATTTAATAAGAAAACTATTTCATACATTTAAATTACTTCGTAATATCTTAAGTATAAATTCGTTATGAATAGTTTTATTTAATATAAAATATTATTATATATAATACAATCTACTTGTTTATATGGGTCATTGGTTTGAGATTGTATGAATTCTAAAAATATTTCAATTAATGTCTTATGTACAACTATAAACGATTTAATAAAAATATTTTTAAATAATTCATGATTATGTTCTACAAATTAAATATATACAGATCTCAATGTTCAGACTTCTAATTTATTTTATGAACATCAAACTATATTTCATAAATACTAGTTCAAAACTATCTAATATTAAGGATTATTAACTTAATACTTACAATTAGAGATTAAAAAATAATATAGCAATCTTAATGTTCCTTGTATATTAACTATAATTTTGGTAATTAAAATCCTATTAGTAATTGTGTTTTATTATTACTCAAATACAATATAAATTATAATTATTTTATTTTTGTTAATTTTAATCAGTAAAAAAGTATGTACTTAATATTTCCTATTTATTCATATTTAATTGTATTACTTATTACTTAAATTTGATCTTTATTACTCATTCAAGTAGCACCAACATTTATAAAGTACAATCCACTATATTCACCTGAACTTTAAAACCTTATAAATAATTGACTTCTAAAGTATTGTTTCGATGTTTTATTTTTATGTTGATATACATTGAAATTTCGTAAAAATATTTTGTTTTAGAATATTAATTGAATATATGTTTAAATTTTACTGTAATATAAATAAAATTAAAAATTATTATTTACCATGAAAAAGTGCATTTTCTTCGTGACACGATGACGTAATGATGGATATATATATATTATGAAATAAATGATACGACATCGCATACACAACTTATGCACATGTCATATATAAGTTATAATAATACACCAAGTACCCAAATACTATAATACATAATACACGCGATATATCGCGCACACCGTCGGTCACCGCAGTGTAGGGTGGATTTGGTTCGCTTTTTTAAACACGAATTAACACAATGGGCGCGTACAACAATAAAGATATACGCATATAATATGTATATGCATGTATAACGGACCAGTATATATATATATATATATATATATATAATATTGCAGAGTGAATAGTATACGTGTATTATTATCATCATCCGTGCACTATATATAAACATAGGTGTATTATAATATATGTGAGTTCGACGGGCGTAAAACGGGCGCGTGGAGCACCGTAATAATGCGCGTGAAACCGGCGATGCGGATTCGAGGGACAGAGCAGGGGACACATACGAGAGCGATCAGAGAGTGAGTGAGAGGGCAAAAAAATTCAAAATTTCAATGTGTCCTTTATGTTTGATAAGCAAACATTTACCGTAGCGGCGCACAACACACGCGCACTCATACACGATATAATAATAATAATATATATATATATATATATATATAAATAATGCGGGCAGACCGCAGCGCCATTTAAACCGCAAATGATAATATAACGTATCTAATATAGTTCATGTACACATGCACGAAAACACACACACACACGCACGCACGCACGCACAATAATGTAATATATTATAATAACACTGAGGATGACAAAACGCCGTCGTTCACGGCCCGTCGGTTCGTCTCGCGCTTAATCCTCGGTGACGACAATGACGACAGCTCCGGAGCTGCAATCACGCGGTGTACCTAATGTAGGTATATACATAACACACTCGCATAACATATATTATTATACAATGCGTATTATTCATAGTCGGTTATATTATAGCAGTACCTACCAACGTGTACTATAGTGTAGTATATTGTGCTTTGTGCTTATACATACATGGCGATATATACATATATACTACAAAATATATGTATTATATATTATGTTATAACTTAATGGTTAATACATAAATTTTGTCTCAAGAACGCTAAAGCGGTCTTGCAACTTATAAAACTATATGTTGAAAAGGAAGAATCCGAAAACCTCAACAATAGATATACAAATATTATAGTCAAATTTGGAGCCATAAAAAAACATGAAATTAATTCAAAACTATAATTATAACAAATGAATAAGTAAGTTTAACATCTTAGTTTTAAAAATGAAAATATAAATTAGTAGTATACAATATTTATTCTTCCGAAAACGTAAAACAAAAAGTACTAATTTACAATATTTTGAAAAGGTAAATAATGTACATACCTATATTTTCATTATATTACAATTTTCATTGTCAATTTTTATAAGCTGTTTGTTTGTAACTAAAAATTTTGTGTAGGGTCTCGCAGAACCTAACACCGGCACTGTATAGTCGTTTAGGTAATGTATATAAATTATATTATGTACAGCTTGCATACTATACTTTTTTTAGTAAGGATAGAAAATTGTAAAATAACCATTTTATTTATTAACTATTGTAGTCTATGATGCAAATGAACTGAAAATCGTCTGTGAACTAGTAACAATACAATATAGATGTACAAACAAATGCTCGAAAGTAAAAAAATAGAAATATGACCAATGATAGATATAAACGTGTTAATAGACGATATTTTATTAATATATACAAGATGTCAGTTGAGAAAAAAAGAAGTTATTGTCGTTGATGGTTCTAGGTAGTATTTAACAACAACCTAACAGGAGCAACAATAATGTCCATTACATACCTTTCTATGTTATAATAAGTTTTTTTCTATATTTTTTTTAATGTTTTTTTTAGGAAAGGCTTTAGCAACTGTGACCATTAGTCCTCCATGTGAGTTTTTTAGTTTGTGTATTGGTTTTTAGTTAGTAGGTCAGAGGTTTCATTGGGTTAACTACGTGTGTAGTGTACTCGTATGTTCGAAGGCATAGACCAAAACGCGTGCAGTCACTACTTTATCAACCATCTTTAGAAATATATTTTTTTTCGAAAAATAAATATTTTTGAACAATTATTTTTAGATTATAACGATTATAAATGATAAACCATGATCTTAAAATACAAAGATACAAAATAAAAGGTTGTACAAACACCAGTGAATAGTTGTATGTATAAAGGGTCTACTTCAGAAAATATCCCCAGGATACATATTCCCATATATATAGTTAAATGATTCTACGCCTACACGACGAAAGTATTTAGCTCGTTATGTAAGTGAAATTATGGTGTATATATATAGATGCACGCGGGCATGAACAGTAGGCTTGTATATACTATATATTCATATTGTTCATTATATTTTACTACACTGCAACACCGCGTACACACGTTTTACATCGTCACCATAATAATAATAATAATAATAATAATAATAATAATAATAATAATAGTAATAATAATATGCAGTATATTTGTGCCGCCGCAATGCTTATAAATTATAATGTTACGCGAATACCATGGAGACTTGTAAAATATCATTATTAAAATTCCATGAACAGCGACAACCTTGTGCTTCTAATTACCGTACAGTGGTAGATGTAACTCGCCCGTCATTGCAACTCACCAAATGTGCGTGTGTATACTGTATAATATGTATTATGAATTTATACCGGGTCTACTGAACATGTATATGTATACGTCAAAGTGTACCTACGCCTTCGGCAAATATCATAATGCTGCACATATTCACACACGCAATATTTTGTAAGGCGAACAAAAATAATAAAAGAAAAGAAAATAATAATGTATTTGCATTTTATATATTTATCCTTTAAACTGCAGCAGATAATGCACACGGTGAAAATGTTTTACGTATACAAATTAAAAGGAACACGGTGAATACTTATTTCAGTATATTTTGTATTCACAATGTAAACGTATATTGTATATAAATATGTAAGACAAATCATAATAATATGTTTGTAAGTAGAACACCTATGTATAAAAAAGATATCCTTCGATTTTCTATATATAAGGAAGGGCCACTAGTTTACTGCAAATATAATAGAAGTATTCCCCACAATCCACATACACACAAGGAAAAAACACAAAGCTCCAAGATAAAACATTACGAACTCCATCTTGTTTCTTCTTTTTCTTTTACTATTTTTTTCTTTTTTAATTTTATCCGTCCAACGTTGTTCAAAGAGAACACTTAAGAAAATTAAAACTTTACGTTTTTATCCTGTACATATTATACCTACTCTTTGTTTTTCAAAATATTGCAACCTGTATAATACCGCAGCGTAACATAAAAGTATAAATATTTATAGGTACGCCAATCATTGTATGATAATAAATGTTAATTTATTAAAAAAAATTGTAAATACATTTTAGTTTTATAGAAATGACTCACAGTTTTCTTGATTTACAAGATTTAATGTTTGGTAAGTATAGCTTGAAACTATAATAGTAAGGTAAGTGATATCATATTCGAAAATTATGATGACTATTGAGGAACTCAGTATACTGTAAATTTTTTACAAAATTATAACTTTGTTAAATATAAATGATTATATTTACCTAGTTATTCATAGATTTCTTACATGTAATTGTATGTAACAAAAATTATTGGAAAATTTTTAAGAATTTTTTTATTTTAATTTTTCATACTTGATTTCTATAATAGTCTCTATTTATACATGAAAATTAAGAGCCTTAATACAATTGTCAATTATAAATTAAAAACTTAGATCATTTATTGGTTATCCGTATTAGATTGTATGCTTATTATTGTCGTAATTTATTTTAGTATCATATTTTATATACATATTAATAAGGTTCAATTTCTTTAATTTGAGTGAAATAATCAAGAATTCGATGGATAGTTAAGAATAACGATTTTTTCTTCCATTTGATTTATAATTTTTCTTGAAGAATTGATAACAGGATTAATTTATATAATATAATGCCTTGCCTAACTCAGGAATGGTATTTGGTAGGTACATATATTTCATAAATTAAACCGAACACATTATTATTGTATATGACCAAACATTATCATCGATCTTTTGGAAAATACAGAAAATACACGAGATTGGGTATATACTCGTATAATGAAAGTTTATAATTTAAAATAGTGTGCCAAGTAAGTGCACGGTATACATGTATGTATAAATTCCATTAAAACTGTGCAAAGGTACTCACCGTGAGTTGTTAGGAAACAAAAAGAAACCGCATACAAAAACACATCATGATATAGGTGGATAAATATTTTGATAGCAATAGGCATAAATAATGTAATATAATTTATATTGCTAATACCTACTATAGTTGTGTATAAAGGAAACACTTGATGTGGATAAAAATAAAATCGCCTTATATGCGTTTTTCATTCTCCCCATATGTATAGTATATATGACTGTAATCCATAAATCCATGCACAATTCGTGATGGTTGTCATAATATTATATCGTCATGCGAACGCATGGGTTTTATACACTCATACTCTCTATAAAAATAAATACATGTACATTTATTTGACATGGCGTAGGTACCATATTAATACATAATACGTGGTACTGTCTACACATCATATTATCCTATAAACCTACCGATATAAGAAAGTACATTGTATGTTATTATAATTCAGCGCGCAAACGGCATGTCACCGCAAGAAGTCGATGACGTCTTTTAACGTCGGTCGACGGTACTTGTGCGTATTATGGATACACACACACACATACATATATATATATATATATATAAAGAATGGGGTGTGGTAGTGGCGGCGCACGACAGGGCCAAAAGAGACCGCCTGTATATACACAGCGCGTTTATAGATGTGGAGGACGTGTGTTTTTGTCGCGGTGCACACACCCGCGCAAGAGCGCTTACACGTATATGTACAATATTTATATATATATATATATATATACGTGTATTTCGACACGGACGTTGAGTGACAACAACGATGGAGAAACAGCAGCAGAAAGAGTCGCTATAATAGCAGTGCGGCGGCGGTGATGCCGCGCGACTGGCGTCAAAGGCACCGCCGCCGCCGACGACGACAAGTGGCCACTCGAACACTGCTAGGACGACGAGGAAAAGGGAATATAGCTATATACGTACACGGAAAATCGACGTCACGCGCGCGTCCTCTATACGTCGGACATCGAGTGTTCGATCAACAAAACGCGCGTCGTGCGACGGCAATGCACACAAAAAAATACTGCGACGAATATAAGCACAATAATATATATATATATATTATTACCTCCATAATGTTATACAGTTAGATACCTAGTATACGACCGAATGAGACTTATTTAAAAAAAAATGTAAGAGTATCTACACTACATACAGATACATCCGGTACATGTATATGTCTAATTGTTTCTACCAAATTGACATCGACATTCTTATGTCAACAATATTCAGAAATTTTAATATTATATTATTAATTTAAAAGAGTTTTTTTCTGACTACTATCCTCACTCTTGAATTGTAGCAGGCATTCAAATAGATACAATTTTTCATATAACTTACTCAGGTAAACATCGATTTTTTAAAACATCAATGTTTTTGTCAGAAATATCGATAATCTCATGACGAATGACCAATAACGTCATGGTAACATTCTCGGTGTCGGACAAATTAACAGAATGACCCCCAGCAATAAGACATATACATGTCAAAAAATAAAAATACAATCCATAAGACGTACAACACGTATATATAGGATGAAAGTTTACCGTAAATTATGCGCGTGTAAAATGTAGTTAAGGGCGTGTTTACAAGACAATATTCAGGCAATGCAATGAAATAGTCTAGATAGATGTTGCCATGTTGGTGTTAAAGACTCTTTAAAATATTATTGGATGGCAATGTTGAACAATTTTAAACAATTTAAACATCAACGTATTATGATATTTTAAATTTGTATAGATAAGTTGATTTTATTATAACATTGATTAATGAATACATTATGTATACGATATTAGAATTAGAATAATATAGGTAGATATTATGTTTTCATACTATAAAATATTTTTCATTCAAAAATTTTTTCTAGTTTTTAAAATGTGATATTTAACTTTTTAAATAGTTATTTAATTTGACGCAGCAAAACTAGTCTAGTCTAGTAATTAACTAGAACTACATATTGTCGTACCAAAATTTACCAATCTACCAATCAAAATACACATACAAATACTTTCTAAAAAAATAAAGGCAACATAATGAACGGCTGTTATCGATTTCAATAATTTAAAAATAGTTTTATCTTTATTTGCTTAAATATTTTTAATAATGTGTACATAGTATTCAATCAAGTCATTATATCTAAACAATTTAAGCATTATTAACATTTTCTAGGTTTTAGGACATGTTAAAATTATTAATTTTCATTATATCGGTAATATATATGTATATACAAAGTATCGTAGTGTTATCGATGTTATAATATTCATTATTCAGTTAGTTTTAGTAAAAGAAAGAAATGTAAATTTTTTATAGGAGTTTGTCGCGGCTTCCGCGAAGTCTTGAAGGGTGTCACACAATGTTTGACGTAAAACTACTCATTTCTACTACACTCCTTCTATCATATTTATACCACCTAAGCACAAACAAACACACACACACACACACACACACACACACACATTTGTATACACCTATATTAAACATTATTTATTTACGGTTTTCGAGCATAAGAAAAACTTTCAAAAACTGTATAGAAAATAAAAAAAGAACGGATGGGCCTCGCTTTGCTGTACAGTTGGGGGTGCAGTGCACCTCGTTTATAGGATAGGTTATTATTACAATGGATTTGTTAAATTTGAATGCAATGATAGATATCATTGTATACGAATAACGATTCTGAACGGAGTTAATATGTTGGTCTAAAATGTGTATATAATAATAATATAGTATTTTATATTTAAATTGAATTAGAATGCAATTTCGTAAAATTTAAATTTCAAACAGTCATACGTTTTTTTCTTTTAAGTCCGGTAGAAATTTTTTATATATTTTTGAAGATTAGCTTATGGATAACCTAGTGTTAAAATTTTGAACCTTAAGTATAAACAGAAAAAATTTTATGAATTTTCAACTACAAAATAACATGCAAATTATCGCGATTTTAACATATTTTATACAAATTTTAACTTTATGGGCTTATAAAAAAAATTTGAGTGAAACCATCTCCGATATTTTTTAGCTACAATTAGTATAACTTATAATTAATCCTTTAATACATTTTCAAGAGTTTTCGGACAGTCAAATAAATTTTATATAAATTTAAAAAAAAAACTCACAAAAATCGAAAATTTAAATTATGTATAAATAAGTCAAAATATGTCAAAATATTTTGAAAACTTAAGTATGTATAGATAATGCCAATATAAAGATTTGGTGAAAATTTCAAAAACCGATATCATTTGTCAGTCTAGAATATTATACATAATATTATATTTTACATGTAATTTTATATCGGTATTCGCTGTTCAAATGCTTATAAAAAAAAATTACGACTATGGATTTTGATTATTTTTGAATGACAATAAAAACTACTTGTGTGGAATATTCTATTAAATTTTCAATATTTTTTACCAGCCAAATTTTTTTTTCATCACCGATTATAAAAAAAAAAATGATATTTATCATTGCATTCAAATTTAACAAATCCATTGTAATAATGACCTATCCTATTAACGAGGTGCACTCCACCCCCAACTGTACAGCAAAGCGAGGCCCATCCGTTTTTATGTTAAGATTTTTAAAAATTAATTTAAAAATATCAAAATTGAAAGTTCTTAGAGAGTTTTTAACTAAAAATTCAATTTAAAATATTAATTACATTAAAAAATTCTTATCATTCTAATTATTATAGGCATGGAAACATCAGGAAATGTGAATAAAAATAAACTTTGTTTAATGTAAAACTGTACAATAAATAAATAAAATTAATTTAGAAAAAAATATTTGTAAATAATATATGTATTTTATGATTTATGAACATTTATATAGTGCGTATATAATAGTTAATAACAATATTAGACATTGAAAAGATTAGATGATGAAAAAAAACTTAAATGTTCATTTGCTCATTCAACCAAATAATTAAACTATTATACGTATTTAGTAGAAAATATATGTGTACAACATATTTTGAATAAATCATGCGTGGAAGGTAAAACAACATATTTATAATATGTAAAATTGAACACGTAATTAAATTAATGCGATATTTACCTTATGTATACAAATGATGATTTCTTGGTAATATGCGTAGGAACATTTAACTGGATAAAACATATTATATTACTTCTCATTTCATCATGTTATCGCCGTATACAACTCATTAAAAACGTAAACACAAGATAAATTATTCCGAAATCTGTTAGTGCACCTGTAGTTATCTCTGTCCACAAATCGAATTACCCGAAAAAAAAAATATTATAATAATAAATACCACTTACCCTACACAGTTTAATTTCAATGGTATTTATCAGATTATAGTGTTCCGGTCCCATAGGTCGTGATCGATATGGGCGTTCGTCGAAATAACCTAAAATCAGGTCAGGTGAACCGCACCTGATATGTTTGTGAGTAAGGCCAAATATCTAGATTCTAGACGACGAACACGGTGTACTTATATGTATTTGTATATAAATACTCGAATGACTCGATGAAAAGATGTTTAACTGGATATGATCGGGTTGGAGCCACAGAACATCCGTTTTGAAGCGATTTATTGACTTTTATATTGTACACACAAATCAATGTGTAGGTACATATTATATACACGCCCGAACGCCATTGCGCGTATTGTGTTGTGTCATTTGGGTAATTGCTCCAAACAACAGAAAGAATACGATTTTTTTTTTACAGTCCATATTTATCGTTTTTTTTTATGTTCGACATTATATTATATTATTGTCTACGAAATATTATTGCCGGTGTGCGTGTATAATAATACAATATATAATATAATACAAAAGGTGGTCGCAGTAAATAACGCACAAAAGTCGAATTTTCCGAGCTGTTTGATACGAAATGTTGTTTTCGGATTTTGGGGCACAAAATAAAATAAAATAAAAAAAGGAAAGAAAGAAATAATTTCCGATATTAAATTTCCAGTCGATTGGGCCGCGGGTCGAGGGACGGCAGCGCGAGGAAGAGGTCGCGCGTGGATCGTTAGCACTGCTATGTTCAAGTGTCGTTTCCTATATACGTATATAGTATATTTGCGTGATGTGTTCGACGATCGTACATCCTATACACACCCTCTGAACCGGCAGCTGCAACGACCACACTCGGACACATATTATTATCATCATGTAGGATTGTATGATTATAAAAATTATGCAATTCCTTTTTTTTTTTTCATTTATTTTTTTCTCCGTGAATTATTGCCGAGTCAGTTATTTTATCAATCGGCGGAAACATAATAATTGTTTTTCTACGCATCCATATGTATATATATATATATATATATATATATCTGTTACAAACATGATGAGCACATCTGTTAGATATAAATAAATAGTTGCGAAATTGAATATTTTGAGAATAAAATAGCCTGTATATATTATGGACATGGACAAATTGTTTCCCATTTTATGAGCGTTTTAGCTTCAAATACAACATATTTATTCTAAAATATTAATACTACAATACCCACGATTATAATATACACATACACATACACATGTTTGTATGTCTGTATGTTTGTACTATGATACATATATGTAGGTATAATATATAATATATTTTCGGAAAAATGTCTATTGTGTATAATATTACTATACGATCTAATAAAACATAAATTAACTACATTATATGTATAGATACAAATAATAATCCATCATGAAGTGCATCATAAACAAAATGTGGAGGAATCATGAAATATATTATACACGATTGTGTGAAACCATATCAAATAAAGATGTCGAAGGATTTTTTAGCCTTTGATAAAAATAATAATAAGAAAAACTGTGATGAAGGGTAAATCTTAAGTATTGTTTTAAATTTAAATTTAACCGAATGGGTAACATAGATATGGTATACGGTTTTCCGACATTGTGTACGTAAATTCTTATTAATTATTTAATGAATTAAGACCTATTAATGTATTCAAAAATTATACGATTAACTAACAATCAAATTTGAAATAAAATCGATCTAATCGATATAAAAGTGTCATTATAATATTGAAAATTCACTGTATATTGATTATATATTATATGTATAAGAAAAATATATTTTGAAAATTACTATAATAACGTATCAAATTACATATAATATCTATATACTATAATATACTATAATAATCAAAATACATAGGCCTTGTTTTTTTTCTATATTTTAAGCACTAATGAGAATATAAGTTTACACATCATAACTATATATGTATTCAGCTACACATAGCTACATAGCTAATACATACATAAGGTTTACATGGTATACATCAATTTAAAAATAAATAAATAAAGTGTGGTGCTTATTTTATTCAGTTTCATTACATGGTATAACAGCATAGTTTGTCTAGTAATTATATAAGGGCGCGCAAGTATTATGTACATTTGTGATTTTCGACTGATATTTTAGGATTATCCTGTATGTAATTGGATCGCCTGACGGTTGGGTAATTTGTTTATAGCTGTGGTATAGCAGGAGATTGGCTTGGCGATGGTGCCTCAAGGAATATAACGTCCTCCTTCATCCATCCGCCGCACCAATAATCCACTTATTTCTCTAACCCTTTTAACATATAACCCCACAAGAATCTGGTAGACGGTTAAACATTATCGAAATAGAAATATAGTCGGTTTAAAAATATACTTTTAAGGTATGCTAAATCAGATACTGAACACTAGACTACATATAATTAATAACAAAAATACATATGACGCGTAAATGGGCCAACTCTGTGCAAACGATATAAAAGGTATCAATTAAGAATAGAAAATAATATTTTAATTGAGCTCTTAAAGAATTTTAAACGTTTTAAAAAACTATGTACACCACAGTAAATTAATGAATATAAAAAAACATAACATTAAAATCTATTTAAACTGTGTATTATTGTAGGGTATAATAATAAGTCATGATGAAAACATTACGCGCTTATTTATTCCAGTTCAGTGATACGGGGAATCATACACATAAAACCATAAACGAAAAAAGGGTACCGACCATGGTTGTACAAATTGAAATGACAGATTGTTGTAAAGTAAAATCTTATGTGTAAAAATAAATAATATTATATTTATTGACGTATATAGTTGGAAGAGCAAATGCAGTGAGTACAATAAAATATAATAGCAGTTTAACTTGTGAATTCTAAGACAAAGTGGGAATAATAATTACAAATTACGCCAATACTGTTCTTAACGTAGGTAAGTTTAAAAAAAATTGTATGCCTTTGTCACCGTTATAATATAGATACTCAAGGTTTTAAATCTTATTAATTCTTATATTTGCTTTAGTTTTCTACGCCGGATAATAATAGGGTAGAACTCAACGTGAATATAATATTACCGAAAAATTTACATTAGCGATTTCCTACACATACCTATTATTATCTAAATTATCTTCTTTTTTTCTTTCGCTCAAGAGGAAATTTTATTATTGCTGATGTTATATAATATAAGTTAGTAGTTACATTACGATTACCAATTAAACTACATATAAAATAAATCATCGTATACTATATGTATATATACATAAAATCAACTAAGCAGTGCATCGATCAGAGCCACTTAAACACTTAAATAAATAAATATTAAATTATAAACCTATGCGTGCTAAAATATTGATGATTTATTTTTTATTTCATAACAATCCCATCACATGTTTGTCTAAAATGCAGCATATACCACAAATTTAAACATATATGAATATTCATAGTTGAATTAAAACTCAAAACACTACTTGTATAATAAACACTATAGTTTAATAAACTTTATGGAATTCTGCCAAAATAATCTGGTACCTAATTTATAATGAAGCTTACTAATTTACTACATATGAAAAGGTTTTGACGAAGAAAAATAACACTTGATTTCCTTAAGTATTTTGAGTCGTGACTGCTGTGGTTTTTACATCAATATTAATGTATATTAACTTGAAAAAAAAACCAAGTGCAATGACTCATATACATGTATAGTTTGCAAACTATAATAACCATCATAAATGTTCAAGTACGAAATGTTAAGAATAATTTTATTTTATGCGTAAGTAATCATGTAATATTACAGTGTAAAATACATATTATTGGTTTGGAAATGAACACCATAGCTGAATTATATATTATGGGTAGTAGCAATTTCAGTTCTAATATGATCCATGAACAACTATATCCATTATCCATGGTTAATTTGTTTTGTTCGTATTAATTTTTATTATCAAAATGTACAGAATATCATGCTTACAACAATAGGATATTGGGATATTGAAAGCAGATACAATCGTGTCGAATATAATATAGTAAACGCATTACATTTTTTTCAGACCAAATAATAACAAACTATGGATGAAAATGTAAAAAAAATGTTATATAATATTGCATGATAAAAAAATTAAAATAAACAAAGGTGGCGTTGAAAAATACAAATAGAAACAATTTAAAAAAATCGGAGACTCCCAGGTCGAGTGAGTTACAGGGATGGATGAATGATATTGTGGTATTGATTAATGGTATTTTAAATTTGAAACCAATGTAGTATGTACTATTGCTTTCGAAAAAACGATTCTAAATGAAAGAAGGTCAGGTAAATCAGTTTATATTTATAAAAATGAATAATATATACTTACATATAATATGATATATAATTACCCAATACATTTTTCACGTTGCTATGACAACTAAAGTAACAATTATTGAGGGTTAAATCCCCTATACAGTGTTTAATAAAGATTAGAATTGTTTGCAATTTTTACACTCTTTTCTCTATTATTCTATTCTATCACACTATTAATAAACTCAAAAAATGTCGTTCCCAAACTAGACAAAATCTCCTTTCAGAAAAGTTATAGATTTTGTATACCATGTCAATGTAACATGGTCTAATGTCAATTCTATAGTTAAAACATTTTATTTTGGATAAAAAAAAAAAAAAACTGATAAATAAGCAAGAATATGCTTAAGTATGCATTTGCATTTAAATTTGATCCTTACACCAATTATTACATACGCGTTGTAGTTCAATGAATACTTTTGCATAGTAAATGCATCATCAAACCGGTACATTTAATAGGTGTATTTGCATGCATATTATACGCGTTATGTCAAATTATTTCGAAGTATCGTTTTAACGTCATTCCAAATATTTATTTTATGATTTCCTGCGCGCGTCCCGTTGACATGTACCTGCTGCAGTGGTAGGATCGGGACGCGAGTTTTTGAAAAATTATTCTTACGATAACCAGAACGACAAACTATGCATGACATGATGAATATTGGTTATATTATATTACACATGTGTACTACATATTACCTAATACTATATACATCTATATAATATATGTACACACCAAGTACGCGGGCGATCCCAGTAACGTTTTCTGCGGCCCTTCTGTAAATACTTCACATGGTGTTCAACATTTTAATTTTATATCTCAAATCAAAATTAACACTAAGTATTTTATTTCATTCAAAATAAGTTAATAACGACAACCAAACAACATGTAATTCGTAATATAATTATTGATACTAACAATTTTTGTATTGTACACGGTCTTGTAGACAGCATATACCTATGTTTCATATTTTTCGATATCATTTTTCGAGTACCTACTTACATACAGTGGAATAAAATAATAATAATAATAATAATAATTCAAAAATAATGTTTACGAATAAAATTATTGACAGAGGACCAAAATCGAAATGGTGTAGTGATACGCAGTATATAGTACCGCGTAGGTTTGTAAATTAGTAAATAAAAATAACGTCAAAAGGAGTCTAGCGTACAAGACGTATCGTATTTGCCGCCGAGCAGTTTCTCATACCTATTAATTTATATTCGTGTTTGTTACAAATTTTTAATAAATTAATTTTTAATATATTAATCATAGACATATTATATACATATACTCCATGTATGTTTTCTTATGTCTAAGTTTATGTAATATATTATATTATGATATATATCATCCATCCGCAACCTGCATATGTATGTGAAAATAACATATTTACATATTTGACACGATTTCTCATCCCCTGTCGGTTTTTGGGACGTTTTCGTCCGTGTTCTCGCTGGAGCACACTGCAATATATATATAATAAAATAATATTATCCTGCACGTAAACTGCTATAATATACACATATTATTATAATATACGCGCATGTTGCCCGTTTCGAACGACGCCGCGCGTACATGCTTTGTGTGTAGCAGCTTCTGTCTGTACCATGTATATTACATATACGCGCGCGCGTTTCTGGTGAACCGTAACTCGCGACGGGTTCCACGGGCCATCTGTTCATCTTGTGTATCGTTTTCGAGGGCATACCGTATACACACTCTGCTATAGCGGCTTCGGCTGCTGCTGCGTACACACGCGTATATTGTTATTATTATATATGCACGTTGCCCGTTGCTCTTTATTGGCGTCACAACACACGTCAAAAAATTCGACCATTGTTTCCCGGTGCAGTGTATATTATATATACATACATTGTACAGAGTCATCTGACTGCGAATATATTATAATGCTATATATATATAACGGTGTGTATCTTTGTGTGAGCTCCGCCCTAGCGCTACACAGAGTTGTCAATCATCGCGTGATGACGATGACGGTCGCCATAATATAATATGCACGCGCGTTTCACTTTTACCCTATACAATACCTACATGCGTATGTACCGTACGGCGGACTCAGCTAAAGAGATGCGCGTACTGCGTGCCCGAACGCGCCAAGTGAAATAATTGGATTGAGTCGAAAAATTGATTTTTCGCATTGACTACTCGCGCGTATGCAGGTTTTAGTGTCTCGTAGCCGTTACACATTATCGCGGAGTTTTATGCGACGGGCAATTATTTTCTCTGCGCAACAGTTAAATCGGAAATAGTAATAAAAGTGCGGAAAACATGGAGGACTATAACATACGAGTAGGTAATTAGAACATTTAGAACTATAGATAGTTTCGTAATTGGTCATGTTTTTAAGGAGAAGTTATAAACAAAGTGGCTTTTAAATCAATAACCTACATCTATTCGCTATTGTCGTACAACTTTTACTTTACTATATATCTGCCGAGTGTGCAGTTTCAAGAACTACGAGTACATACATTTTTGATAAATGGCGATACGCAGTGAATATCATAAAAATGTTGTATAGTATTTAGATGTATATTATATTATATAATTACAGATATTCTACAGACTTCGGTAGGATTGTATTGAGTATAAACTTTTATTGAAATTAAAATATATAATATGGCAGTCAGTGATTATTAAGTTCGGTAATTATAATTTTATAATAGTCGTATAATATGTAAATTAATAAACTTTTGATAATCATGATGAAGTTACATTTAATTACGTATAATTAATACGAATATTAATATATTATTATTTATACATAATATTATTATGTTATTGATCAAAATTTATTTTTTGTACATTATTCTTTACCACAACTCAAACATTTTACACAATAACTGATCTAATTTTAATAACCAACAGAAAGTTATTATTTGCTTACCATATTTGGGTTAAAATGTACTCAATGTTTATTACTCCTATATGTACATGCAATTATTTGAACATATTTTGATTACATTAAAATATTACAACGATACATTAATATTCGAAAATCTGCAAATTTATACTGCAAAAAGGAGATTTAATTAAAACCAATATACATATATATCCTTCAAATTATTTCCCCAAAAATATGAACTGAGGTTCATTATTTCATTGAATAAATACACCTTCAAAACTGCCAAAATAATCGTTTTTGCTAAAACATGCAGTTGGCGTAGGGAAAATTTGGAAAATAAATACGTTTATTGAATAGGGTATAATATAGGAGCTATCCATTAAATTCTATAATACCATGCGGGGTTCTAAGTTTTATCGATTATTGTTGTTTCTAATTATACACAAACCATAAAATAAAAGAGGAATAGGGGAGTTACCAAAGATTCTACGATATTATATTCTAATGCTTTAGTAGTTATTACGCTCAATTTATTGTCCTTTATTGTCGATAATACACAGCAGAATGAACAAAATAGCTTTAGTTCTTAATACTTCAGAACCATTGGAGAAAAACCACAAACACTCATATTCTACAGTAAACATAAAATACAGTCGTAAAATAAAATTGTTATTTCATTAGAAAAGGGGTGACTTTTAGAGAGACTAATACAAAAATATCTAGGGTTCAATGATTTAAAATTCATGAAAACAGTTTAAAACTGAAAACAATAGTAGATAAAAAAATCTGTGGACATTAAAGTATTTATTATACACGTATCGTGTATAATCAAAACCAAGATCAAAACAGAGATACACCTTATATTTTACGTATGATTTAATAAATTATAATATTAATTTTTAGACCACATATTTTAATGATAATATTACAATAATAATATAATTATTGCACATTGTACATATATATCTGCTTAACATGTTAAATGCTCAGGTATAAATATAATATACTAATAGAATAATCATCAAAATTAGATTTTCTTCAAAAAAAATGTACATACGGGAGCATATAATTAAAATAAGATACGTTAGTGATCACTGATCACGTTAAAAATTTATTTTCACACGTATCATTTCCAAACATTATTATTTAATCAAAAATGTGCAATAATATTATTATAGTTATTATTATTATAATCATTACAACTAGAGATATAGTATCATATATTAATATTATTTTTATCTTCGTATAGCATTGATTAAATATATTTAAGTATATTTAATAAATGCGTATAGTATATTATCATTATTACCGTATAGTATATTATACGTAAAAGTGCGGATGTGCGATGTCAAGCAAACGAAATTAGTCAGTTGAAGAGGAAGGATCCACTTGTGAAATGGTAAATCCGTCACAGAGAAAACACGGGATATTATAGTGGAAACCGTACTGCAGCGTGAGCTTATATATTATATATAAAGCTGGCGCTCTGTGTTTATATAAATGTGTGTATATATATACACACACAGTAGGCTGCTGCTATTGCCGTCGACGGTGGTGGTAGTGGTAACTAGAGGTGGTAGTGGGACGCGTTTAATTTGGACTGTTGGATTCTGTTTGTCTGCAAACAAAATCTGGTTACCGAGTGTTTGGATAACGAGGAATTTTGAATTAATCCGCAATACTTCAATTATCATTGGCCCATACAACCCTTTTTGAACCCCTGTGTGCACTATTCTATATGCCATTCATCCGCAACGCTCACAAAAGGATATTCTTTATTTTCACATATTATATTATATACGCGTATAATATCTTATTGTAAATAGGTAAAAAGTTATTTTCTTATTTATTCGTTTTTTTTTTTCTAAGAACACATTGCACATTGTAAATATATATAATACATAATATTACATATTATATGTATGACGTATACCTACGCCTGCAATAGATTTCATTACACCACGTCCGAAAAATTCGAAAGAAGACATATCGCAACATCTCCTTGATATCAAAGTTACTCTGCGCTCTTTACCCGGACATTTGGTATTTTTTCGACATTTTTATTTCTCTCCCCTTCAGGTCTCTAGTGGCTTTGAGTTCGGACGACCGATTCCCATGAGGTGGACAACAACGGGCCACATGCTTTGCATGGAAATACGATATACTTCCCCCTGCATCAATGCACCCCACAACTGGTAGTTCATCCTATACAGATATATTATTATATAAAAAAAAAAAAAACAGAGCATCATCATTATCATTATGACGTGTACGTATGTCTCGGTTTAGACAATACGCAGTTCCCAAATCGGTGACATGTGCGGATCTCCGTCATTCTGACTGAGCCGTGCTCTTGGAGAAAAAAAACCTATATCAAGATATTTGCTAAGTATATTTTTAGTAGGTACCTCAAAAAAAAAAAATAAAAATAAAATTTCGAATATCTCAACAGTGAAAAATTATTATCCATTAATTATACAATACGTAGGTACAGAATAAAAATGTAAACATCAGTTTTGTTCTGATAAAGCCATTTTATAAAGCTTTCAAATGAATAATCTATTTTCTGAAAAATCATCGTTACATATTCATATTGTGTTCCAACTGCCATCTAATCATACACACACTTGCGTATACGTCGTATATGTAAATTTAATTCATAGTAAAAACTTACACGTAGTTTAACGTTTATGACACTCCTATAAATATATTCTTGTTTTACGATATTTCCGAATTTAATAATAATGTTCATGTTCACATAAAAATCTAATTGTATTATAGTTATCTGAAATAATATGAAAATTAATAAAAATAAATGAATCTACTAGTTACCTAATAGTTCAACGTAATAGATAACATTTATTTTTATGTTTTGTATTATCATTTGTGAAGTTTGCCGGAGACAAAACTATTATAGAAAAGTATAATATTGTATTACAGAACTGATCGATTTTTGTTTTCGGGGGTTTATGGGATATTGTCAAGATATGAAATATATGGGTAATACACGTCAGTGCAGTGTTTATTTCACAACATTATATTGTTCAAGTTTGGGTAATGGTGTATTTGAGTTTATTTGAAATTTTACGAGTTTTACGCTCGTGCAGAACAATAGGCTAACGGTGTTCGGCACGGAAGAAAAACGGCTAGTTGTCACGGCCCCGTTGACCGGAAGCTGTTTGTCTGGACTGTAGCTGACCGGAAACGGCGGGCTTTGCTCACTAGCCGTTTCCGGCCGGTGCTCTAACGCAACGTCCGCGAAAACGACTTGGAAGGATTTTCAACAGGGTGAGCTTCTGGGAATGTTTTAATTGAACTGCTGCACAGCCCCCGAAAAAGAGTCAATAAATTAAGCTATACTGAAATGCCGCATCAATGAAAATACAAATAGGGTTATATGCTATCCCTAGGGATGGTGCGGTTAATTATCGAGCCTCGAGAGTTTAGCAAATACCGGAACGGAATACCGTGTGGCAGGCGAAATGAAAAATTAAATCCAATCCCTGCAATTTGATTTTTTTTTTTTTAGTTTTGTTTTGTTTGACTTGCACAAGCATCGAAAGTTGTTTTTTCATTACTCCAAGCCAAATTTATTATTGAAGGGTCATCGTTGTGCATATATTATACGTATATACACTGTTATCTAACGTGAAATCATATATATTAGAAATTATATAGTATCTACAAAGGGTGCATGAATGACGCGTATTATCTGCAGTCTTGCGGTCGGTAATCGTGTAACGAATTTATAATGAATGTTTGGCGATAAAACACAATGAATATAATATTTATATACATATATATATATTGATGGAATAATACTAAATTAAATGTATAAAAGTCGCAATAAAGAAATATAATTCAGGTGAAACATAATCGTAACACAACTTACGGTTGTATGGTGTAAACATAATATCTCTATATTTATATATAAATATAAATAGTTTCGGTAATGTAAATTAAAGTTCACCTACATAGATATAACGTAGCAGAAGAGAAAATCTTCAAACACTCATAAAAGATTAGGGCCCCTCTACTTCACTTATGATTTATACAAATCAACAATCAAAAGTATTTTAATTTATAATTAATATAGTTATAAACATAACAAAGTTTATTGAATAACCATAAACTCATCAGTATGACAAAACAGTTTTTATTCTCAATAACCTTATACATTTATAATTAAATAACTACTGACGAATTATTATTACTTAATTGTTTATATCGTAAAAGATACAATACAAAAATAACTTATGATATTTTTAAGCTATTTAAAATATCAACAGGTAAAACTAAAAAATGTTCTAATTTTAACTTCACTGCGTACTATACTTTTAAATATATTATAATAATATGTTCTGTTTCTGTAATGTGAAATAAGTAAAAGTAAGAACCATCATAAGATATTATACATGTATATATAGATGAATTAAATAATCCAAGGATTAAACTTCATGGTTTCAACAACACCTGAATACTTTTATTTTGGGGACAAATTTTTAATTTCAATGGAAGGGCTAAAATATTTTACATCATTCTCGCTAGTGCAATGGTTTTTATTTCACACTTCAATAAGCTTTAACAATATACTATATACCATAATACATATGCTGCATAATCCGATTGTAATAAAAGCAATATCAAATATGTGCGCACGTATATCTCGAAATTTTCCCGCAGACCTTTTGACTGACGTTTTTCACGTAGAATATTACGTCCACATTGTTGTGAGCACGCGCATCACGACAGGCGTATGACGAGCTGCACACCAATCGGAGCACTACAACGGTGTAGTATAATAACGTATAGTGTATACAGGGTAATTTGAAAGTCGCGTGATCACCAAATAAAAATATTTATCTCTCATTTATTGTTCTGTGAATTGTTGTTTTGTCATAATTTGGAATTATTTTAAACCTTTTTGCGATGAAAAATTGTTAATTACTTTATCGTATCTATATTCTTTGTCAAATGGCATTTTGCACATTTTAACCATAAAAATGAAATAACGCATCTTATGCATCGAAAAATACGCTTTTTACTGTCAAATATTGTTCTATTTGTTCTTTTATCTTGACCGTAACCCTCATTTATTTTAAACACCAATTATATGCTTATGTCTTATTATTTTTAAATTTGAGTAAATCAAGAGCTTCAATTTGAACCGTTTCGTCAGTGTAATGAGTTCAGAGAACCAAAACTACTAAGAAACATATTTTAAAGTTTACTTTCCAATAGCTATTATGCATACAACCACCATTATAATTGGTCATTGCGTAAATACAAATTATTTCCAAACATTTGGACCGAAAAAAGTATTCATTTTCCTTGTACAGCAGTACGACTTTTAGAAGCACTCTGTACACTATAATTTATAACTTTGTATCGTATATGTATGTATGTATATATATATATATATATTATCATATAAATAATTACATCGTAGCAACAACGGTTCTTATTGTATAACTTTCGAAAATCCGCCCAAAATCGAAATCCATGCGCCCGACCATTAACAACTCACGTTGTTTTCGAAAATCGTGATCACTCTCACCCTTTGCTCGTCAATCGGTACACCACCTATATGCACATGTCCTGGTGGCAGCGACGGTTGTACTATGTGGTGAATATAGCAAACTGCAGTCGTCGGCGCGGCGGGAAATGACGCAGCGAATGAATATAGCAGTGCGTGCGGCAGGGGAAAACAAAGTACGTATACGTACGCACATAATAATAATACCGCACGCGGCCACCGTCTATTGTGCCCTCGCGAAATTGATATCTCCGCCGCGGTCGGTCGCGTGTGCCGCGGCATCGGAGGCGGAGAACGTCCGTCGCGTGATCGTACCTGCACCGGAACGGCAGCGACAACCACAGCATCAGCAGCTATATTATAATATTATATTATATTTGCTGCAGCAGTAGTCGTCTATTTACCATATCGCATATACATATACTAGGTAGTGCGATAAACGCACACCCGCCGGGGACCGCCCGTCGTCGTTTTATCCAAATAATTAGTCCATCGCCGCGATCGCACGACTGCGATAATAATAATAGTCATACAGAAATATGACTTTGCCCCGCGGTTTTTGTAAGTACAATAAACATATAAACACACGCTACGGATGGATGTAGAGATCAAATGCGGGATCGGGTGAGCTTATCGAACTTGGACCTAGTCGCAATTTCACAAGGACGTGTTTTTTGTCTAGGTGTGTAGCGTCTGGCCTGCGTAAGATGCATGCTTAAAATATTGAACAAATAACAAAAAACACGATTTCGAAGATCGGATCCGATTGACATACGATGTAAAATTTTTAATTTACCGTCTATTTGTATAAGTATATGCGTATGACCTTCAAAATAAAATCATTTACCATAGTTAGGACTTAAGTTTGGGTGTAAACAACTATGGGCTACGTTAAATGATGGCGTGTGTATTAAAAAATAAATACCTACCAGGGCTGGGCTTGGAAAAAAAATTTAAAAAAACACCAACCGAATAATTTTAAGTTTTTACTTTTATGTTTTGGTTATACGACAAACGTGTAAGAAAAATGGAAAAAAATTTAATATCAAAACGTTGTCTTTTGATTAAATAGATATTTTTGGTCTAATAGATTTGAAATATTTCAATGATACATGATAACATGCGATTTGAAAACGATTCATCATTGATTTCAAATGTAAACAATAG
The DNA here is from genome assembly GCA_025469195.1 of Chaitophorus viminalis. NCBI lineage: Eukaryota > Metazoa > Arthropoda > Insecta > Hemiptera > Aphididae > Chaitophorus > Chaitophorus viminalis. Next base: position 36,474 of record JAIPRK010000159.1, on the reverse strand, counting down.
TCAAGTACCTACCAGGTACAACTAGAATATAAAATAGAACTATATTATCAGTTATCACAATGTTTTTCCTGACAGTGAACAATTGTAAATTTTGGTTTTGTCAAAGACCTAAAAAAATATGTACGTCAATAATATATATAATATAATATAATATAATATATAATGTAATATATAATATATATATATATATATTATAAAAAATATCCACGTCAATTTCTAATAATCAAACAATCGAAATCGATAATTGTTTGTAGGGAGTACATGTAATGTTTGTCTTTCTCGTCATTAAACGTACTTTATACTTGTATTTAATTAACGTTAAAAAGTAAGAACAATGTACGAAGTTAGAACCGTATTACAGGAGGTGTGTTGCATAAGTACTATAAAGTATATATAATGATCTCAGATATTTTACTGATGATACGTGTATACCACATAAGCCTATTTTCAATGTAAATGCGGCCAAGAGCGATGAGCTATAAGCTATATACCTCTAAGTACCCCTCCAAAAACAGTTCACTGCAAACTATTCGGGAAAGCCCTGGAGTTACAACGTTGCACGTTGGTGGTATAACACGCGTATTATTTTTAAGTATATTTATTACATACCTATTCTGTACATAATAAGATACTATCTCCATTAAAACTTTCAACGTTAATTTAATAGTGAAAATCAGTAGGTACCAAATTCTCCCCCTACAGATCACATAATATATAATTTGCGTATCCAAGCTTTAAACCAGAAATGGCTCTGATAAATATCACAATTAAATACCTATTGAATAATGTATTTATAATCAGATTTTAGCTATTGCAGATCTTTGGCGTAGTTAAATCATACGTTTGCAACCATTTATAATACATATACCTAGGTAATGTTATGGACATTATATACTATAGTACGAAGAATATTATTTTGCAATTAAAAGGAAAGAAATACTCAAGAATAAATAGTTACAAATATATAAAGTCAGAAAACCAGTATTGTAGAATGTATAGGTATACAGTATATTGTATTAGCATTTTAATAACGTGCATATACACAATAGTGAGACTATTAGGTAATTAGTTTTCCTCCCACTTTGAGGTTTGGATTCTGTAGACTATAACACGACTATCCCTGCTGCAAAGTGCAAATACGCGTCGGACAATTTTCCGCAGAGGTTATTACAATAATATGTATGAGTATAATATAAATATGAATCATTATTATATATATTTTATTGTTATTGTAATAAAAAAAAAAAAAAATTCCACAGCGTATAATATGCCTACGGAATACGCGGAATTCTGATCGCCATCCGTGATGATATCCGCGGGTGATAATTTATTTCGCGTATAGTTTTCGTTCTCCATTCGCGATCGAGGCTGGCGCACGTCATCGCATGATGTGCATAAGCGATGAATATAATATAAAAATAAAAACAGAAAAACAGAAAAAAAATACCGTTATTGCAGGGTTCGAACACACGTTGTATAATAATAATAATGTACGCGGTTCGTGTCGTCGCCGCCGCCGTCATCATCAGCCGCCGACAGGGAGTCGCGAGTGCGGGAGCGGCGGCGTATATATATATATATATAATATGTATATGCACGTGGCCCGGGGTACATTACACAGATATGCTTTTAACTCCCGGGGACTATCCGCTATTTTCGTTGTCGTACACCCTCCGCCGACCGTTCTTCCGCTCGCCGTTCCCCGGTGCAACAGAACGCGCGTACATAGTATTGCTCCGTCGCCGTCATAAAGACCGCTGTGTGTTTTTGCGGTCCCGGACGAAATAGATATATATATATATATATTCTATGTATACGCGGGGCGGTCTCCCTGTTCCTGCTGTGCTCGACCATATATATATACACACAGCTCATGTACATCATACAAATATATTATGTTTATGCGAGTATAATATATGTGTAGAGTATATTATTGTGTGTGCGGATAATAGTATAATGCTGTCGATCGTTCCCGCGCGCGGCCGTCGGTTTTCCGCGAAAACGGCGAAAACGCATCATCGCATCCCCGCAAGTACCGTACAGAATAGGTACAATAATATACTAATATTAATATTAATATCGTGCATGTGTGCGTCGAAAACGGAGAGAGCAAAAACACCGAGTGGTTTTTTGTTTTATGACAATAACATAATATGTAATGTTTATTTGTTACATTTGTTTTTTGTGTCGCTTGTTATAGAATAGGTATTTCAGTATTTATATTGATTTATAATTTCAATTATTATACATACCCAATTTTCTAATAATACGCAAAACCCGTATTGTTGGACTAGGAATACTTTTTTCTTTTAAGTTTTAAAAAATTATCCGTACACTGAATACGCCATTAATTATTCGAATTAATGAATGAAAACAATAATAATAAGTAATAACTATTAACTATATATATATATATATATATATATTACCATATAAAGTGATTTACACAAGTATAAAATCGCACACATCGGTAATACTCTAGTGGATAAACACTGAATGAAATAAAATAGAGCTATGGCGATAAAATATATTTTGTCTTAACTGCTCTATTTGTGTTAATAAAAAAAAAAGAAAATTGTTTTTTATTGTATGGACATGCTACATTCATGAGTGAAAGTTTTAATCATACCTGTGTCAGTATTAAGCGAGTGGTAAAAAAAACCCAGAGTTAAATTAAATGTTGTAAACGCGTATATCATATGGGTACTCGTGGCATAAGTAAATACGATTGAAAATATACAGGATACAACAACCGTTGGTACAAATTATAATTATTTTATAGTAATTGAGTAACGAAATTATGCGCGTCGTTTCAGCGGAATTTATACATAAAAAACGTGTAGGTCCTGTACAAAGTATTTAATATAATAATGTATTGTACTGAAAACAACAAGCCTCCGTGTAACAAAGTATACGTATACCGGTGCACACTGCACGGTCACAGGAAGTTTTCAAACACTTAACACGCTGCGTATAAATAAATATTGGTTAAAACAATAGAAAAGAATAATATTGTGAAATGCTCGAGACCGTGCGAAGGTTACAGCGTTAATACTGGCAGTAGCGAATTGCCCAATAATAACAACAAATAATGCGCGTAAAACAAGTTTTAAAAATGTGTGGCGCATCGAGACCGTCAGCAAAAATGGAAAAGACATTGTTCTTGACGAAATAATTACACATGGTGCAGTCTCGACCTAATCGTCTATCCAGGTGCACTCGTAATTGGTCTTATATATCAAATACGTACATATTTTATGTGTACTCCATAAACTCTTATTACTATTATTATTACTAAATACTAAATGCACTTACTTGACGGTCGAAAAGAGGCGGCGGCGGCGGTGGCGGTCGATTACCATCACTGAGATTAGATTGAGCTGACATACACCGGCACAGGGTCGTCGGCGGTATACGGTTGTCAAAAATCCGTCTTCGGGTGTCACACATATTCCGTCCAGTCATGGTACGCGTCCGATGATGATACCCTTTTTTTTGGTCTCTCTCGCCCTTCATAGATATATATACACACATCTATTATATTATATAGGTATATGTATTATTTTGACGGCCGGCTACTTTACACGCGCGGCGACCATCGTCACGACGAATACATTATCTCGCGTCAAAGAAGAAAATGGACTTTCCATTAACGTTAATGCATGACCTCTGAAAAGAAAAAAAAATAATATGCCGGCGTATAATTTTGGACTGTTCTTATGTTACATACACACATACATACACACACACACGCGCGCGCGCATGCACACATACATAGACACAGTACGTATAGTATGTGTATATGTGACGGAGCGCACGCCGCGCCGAAGGGTAATGCGACCGACCAATCTTATAATAATAATATATATTATTACTGTGTAGAGTATAGTGCAGTGAAGACTTGGGCGGATAATATTATTTCTTTATTTTTATTATTCCTCTACGTTTCGGCCGCTGCAGATCCCGCGATGAGATTACCTCCGAGGTTTTTATTAGTGACTTAGCGTATATAATAATATATACGCGCGACGTCGTAAATATGCGCCGTCAGTTGTCACAGACAGTACCACGCGGATTGCGGCGGTGATGTCGCAGGGACGCGAAACGGAATATGAATGTAATATATTAATACAGGCGGAATACTTTGTGCGCGCATCAAAAACGAAAGATTTAATCGATTTACATCTAAATTGAAATTCACTAGTCACCATCGGGTGCGTTTGAAACGTTATTTTTTTCTTTCGATCACAAAAAGTGTATGTTTAATGTTTATTATATGATATAGTGCGTCGTAGTTCTACACTTTACCTCCAGGCATCTCACCAAATCGACCAACTTGGACACTTGAAAATTGATATACAAAACTTATTACTGTAAAACTCGTGTGCTTTTTGGTTATATTTGTATTATACGTATAAATATACTAATAGGAGCATATTTTGAAACAGAATTTATTGTACTATGCAACTGAAGATATGTGAAGAGTTTTATTGTTACTAAGTTGTATACATTATATAAACAATATAAATACATGTTATACACAAAAAGAACTTAAATCGTCTACAGTTAACGGCAAATTGATTTTACCTATTACATACAGAGTATAAATATTAAGCACATTGTATCACTATTTACTATAGTATTTTAAATTATTAATTTGCATTCTGAAAACTATTTGTAAAGTGATTGCGTTTAGTTAATTTATTGTAATTTTTAATACAAATAAAACCGGAATTAGACTCTTTATAGGGTATAATTGCATGTTTAATGTTTATCTTTGTTAAACGAGTGTTTCCGATAAAATAGATCAATAAAATAAAATTGAACATTATCTAACCTCTTTAGGTTAGATAATGGATAATAGATAACGTAGTGCTGCTGTTGCGGAGTACTGTCATTACGGAATGATGTGAATTTATTTGAATTAATTTACACTTTATTACTCGTTATTATTACACTCGTTAACCGATAACTGACGATTGAGCGAAAACCGAAAACATATTATATAATATATACATTTGACTAAAAATTAAAATGGCCTTCATAAAATAACCCGTGTTGAACCATATTTATATTGTATATTATGTATACAATTGCATTTCCTTGATGCAGATATTTCAATGTTTCATAGATAAGAATTATTTCTTATTGTTCCTTTATGGCCTCAGTATTAATTAATTACTTTAATTTGATTTAAAAATTCACAAAAACCAAACATTGAAAATAATCTACTGTAAATTTCAGCAAAATTATATATTAAAAGTATACATTTATACTGTACCTATACTATCTTTATACGATGGCATTCAAACTTTTAACGGTGTAAAATTTATGAACTTGTAAAAATGTATAGGTATTATGATAATTGATAATAAAATCAATATATTACAAGCTAGTCATAAAGTAAAATTAAAATTTATTTTAAGTCGTTAATGAAAACGTAGTAGTATCAGATTATATCAAATTTTAAACTTTAAACAAATAATAATTAAAACATAATATTATTCGAATACGTAGCGTTTTTTTACCAAGTAGGTTTAATTTATAAAAAAATGTACCTACAAATGTTTTATACATGCAACCGTATTGTTGTTCAAAAAGAATGATTATAAAATAAAATATAAAAATGTAACAACACACTTTTACGGATTAACAATTTGATCGTAATCTATCATATGACTGAAAAAACCATTATTTAGTTATACTGATGTAAAAATACCTCGACACGCAAATCCAGTGTTATTTTTTCTGACTAAGATTGGTATCCGTCCTATGACGCCAAATGCCAATGGGAGGTCAAACTGACACAGAGCTCATTATAGTAATAATATATACATTTATTTTTTTTTACATTCCTTGATATATGTACCTACACAGTTTTTGGGTGTACAAAATTGAATTCCTAATTTTTATGTTTATTATTAATATTTTATAAATATAAAGTTGATAAACAAATTGTTGTGAAATTTAAAAAAATTATTATTTTATGATGGACAACATTAAGATATAAAAACAAATGCCATACGAACATAATAATATTGAAATAACAAACAGTTAATTTGATTATGGAATAAATCACAGCAGGTCCGTTACAACACTACACTACACTTATAAGAGCGTACCAGAAAATAGTATAGTATTCTCATTTTTTAAATATCGTTTCGTGTACGCGTTAAATTCATTTAGCGTAAATAAAATAATGAAATATAACTTCTTAGTAGGTAGGCAATCGCAATATAGGCATATAAATCAAATTATACCAATAACATTATGAAGGGCGGAGGCGATCGTTTATAACTTGCAGTACGTTATGAGAAGCTTGAATAGAAAGACCATATGGACACATAGTTTCTGCGCGGCTGACTGTCGACAAAGGATCTTTTTTTAGTCGACCAAAATGAGAGGGTTCTACATTGTTCACCCCTTCCGGTTTAAGTAAATTATATAAAATTCGCGAATTAACTACCAGACACAAAGTTTCCAATCGAATGGACTCCCCTGTAAAACATTGAGGATACTAATTCTAAAGGCATTCACCATGATTAGACCCTCCACGTGTACAATAAATCTGTGACATCGTTATTCACTTAAGTAGCTGCAAAGCTGATTAAATTCATTCAAAACAAACAATTTACATTTTAAAATCTTATTCGTAACATTATATTGTTTAACAGTATACCTATGTTAAATAATTTCGAATGAACTTGCTCAGTGGCTCAAGAAAGTAGCTAAATATATTTGTTTACGTAAACCAATGTCTTAGGATGATAGAAATATAATAAACTGGCTGAATTAGGGTGAAGTCAAATGTGAACTTAAGTAAGATAAAGGTTATCTATAAATAATTAAGTGACAATTATTCATTGGTAAGTATATTATATTCAAGTATGAACGGAACGAGAAACTAATGTACATAGAATAATAATATGGTTGTGAAAATGTGAAAAAACAGTTGCATACGTTACTACTAAAAAATGGAAATATATCACAGATTGTATATAAAGTACTTTTAGATTTTAGTCGTTAAATTAGAAGACACTAGAGTATACGGGAAAATATGATATTACACTCCTTTTAACAAAATATTAATATAATTTGCTTAGAATAGTTTTTATATATGATTTTTGTCACATTTAAATTTAAAAAAATTATACATCTATACTATACTATACCTATAATGGAAAAGTAAACAAGGAGCTCTTGACAAGAACCCTTATATATATAGTTCCTGTAGTAAGATGTCGATTTAAGTGGTGAAAAAAAATCGATCAATTCCCTAATCTAAATCTATAGCACATATATTTGTTTATAATTATTTGTTAATTACTGATTATTTTAATATAATCTACATTTTATTGATAAATTAAAAATTCACAGGAAACCTCAATCATTACAGGATACTGAAATCATTAATATATATATACATTTTTTTTTTTTATAGCCAGAATGAAATTTTCCCATTCTTTATTGAACTATAAATTAATAAATATTACAAACATAATACAATAGTGTAACAAAAGCATGAGTTAAAACAATAATAAACGAAATTTTTAGTAAATGTATATAATAATAAACTACAAAGAGTTTTAATATGCCAATTGAATTCGTCGAATTATTGGAAAACAAAAATATAATATAAAACACAATATAGGTATATATATTACGCATTTACACTTATATTTGAATAAATTTATATTCCCAAAATGAATTCGAGATACAACTCGTCGATATTTTCACGTGTAGAGTATGTAAAATGTATTTGGAGAACACTATGTTGGTACGTTTAAACTGCATGATATTAATAATTCTGCCGATCCACTTGATTTTTCAAGATGGAAAAAATCGATCGACCAAGTATATACATATATATACAGTGTGTTTCACTCAAATGGTAACACGAAATATTTCCGTCCAGTGACCTTATATTGAAATGGGGTTTTTTCAGGGAGCTAGGGAATTTTAAAATACACATTCTGTGATATTTTTCAAATTTTTAAACCTTTTATAGTGCGCATGCGTAATCAAAGTTGAATTTTTTAAATGGCAACACCTATTTTTAATACCAGGTTCAGATACAACATTTTTTTTGAGCCACTTTGATTTTTAAACTTTTTTCCTATCTCGAAAATTGACTGACTTACAGCAATTTCAAATTTAAACAAAATAGATTTTTGCTACATTTTTCAATTTTCTGTATTTTATCATTTTAATTTTATTTTTGGTTGGAAGTAGCTGCTATGGTAGAAAGAAATTGCCGTAAGTCAGTCAATTTTTTAGATAGGAAAAAAGTTTATAAATCAAAGTTGCTTAAACAAAAATTCTGTATCAGAATCTGATATTAAAAATAGGAGTTGCCATTTAAAAAAAATCGACTTTGATTGCGCGTGCGCACGATAAAAGTATTAAAAATTTGAAAAATATCGCAGAATGTGTATTTTAAAATTCCCTAGCTCCCTGGAAAAACCCCATTTCAATCTAAGGTCACTGGACGGAAATATTTCGTGTTACCATTTGAGCGAAACACACTGTATATATATAATATGTAGGTATATAAAATGGTCTCTTGCGTCATTTCGAAACGCGATCTCCGAAAATCTTTCACGTTCAAGGCGGATAATGTCTAAAAGTTAATGTACCGTAATCGAATACGTCAATGATCGCCGACTGTCCATTAGCGCACATACGTAATAAATATGTGTGTGTACGTGTGTGTGTGTGTGTGTGTGTGTGTGTGTGTGTGTGTGTGTGTGTGTATGTGGACGTACAGTATGTTTCGTGACTGGGACTTTTTAGGGGTCCGCGTGACTGATTAGAAGGATGACCCTACATGCGGATGACAGAAGTCGTCGTGACCGGCACACGCAAAAGCCTCGTCCGCGCCCTATAACTTGTTTGTTGCATGCAAACATTCGATCGTCCCGCACCCGTTCACCCCCTGTTGACTTCACCACTCGATCGCCATTCCCTTGCTATCACCACCCAGTATTCACCGACTAAAACAATATATTATACATATATTATAATTTTTGATCATATTCGTAGACATATCAAAACAATACATTGCTCCTTCGAAAAAGAATAATGTAATCATTTCGAGAAAAGCAATAATTGTAAGATCATTTTTGCCATAGTCTTATCAAAAATATATGTAATGTACAAATATACTATAATGACTTGGAAAATTAATTTTAAAATGTTCAATTAATATTTATACATATAGTAAATATCAAAAAAAAAAAATATATATATATTTTGATAGGTATATATGCCTACAATATTATATATATATATATACAGAAAAGTAAATACTTCAATTACCTGTAGATGTATCTTAGATTTAGTACTTTTCCTGTTACTGTAGTATTCCAATCAGAGGGCAATGCTGCTCTAAGTAATATACAAAAAACCCAATCCAATCTTTCTGCTTATACACTGTGACAGAAACTCCCTAATAGGTTATAGTAACAAAACTGCAAGACCTGCAAATAAAATATGAAAACCAAGTGATTATAGATAAATGTAATATGAAATAGCAAGATTAAAATTTTTATTGCAGTAGCCAGTAGGTATTTATTGATTTTAAATTTTTAAGATAATATAATAATATATGAGTATAATTATTTGAATAAACTTTACTAATTTAATAATATAGGTATCAACTATTTTCACTTTCCGATAGTTGGCTACAGACTTGTTAGCAGTTAATTGCTTTGAAATTACGCACTGGGATGGCTCATATATTTATAGAGGAAAATCATAGAGGTCTTAATTTGAAAACTGTGTAGCATGCATAGGTGTACGTGTACGTATAGTAGGTGGTTTGGCACGTGATGTGACTCATACCATTCCCTCCGAAGGGTCGACAGATGCTGCCGCCCTGGCGCCGAATGCCTCATGGTCATTACTCATTAGTTATGGTTAATCAGACAGCCAGTTGTCTAAGCGTACAATAATATTGGATTATTCACGATGTTATGGATTTTTTTTTTTTAGAACTTAATTTTGCACCCCTCTTTACTTGTAATATATTTTTTTATGTTTTGGATAAAATAAACTATCTCGTACACAAAAAATAATTTTAAAATTTAAAAAACAAACGAGTACATAAGATTTACATCAATTATTTAATAAAATACAATAAGAGACAATAATAGTCCTTAAAACTAAAAACTATCTTATACAAAATTATGGAATAACTTTATTTTATAATCTCAAATTCAACCAATTCATATTAATATTCTCTAAATTAAAATTTAATATTAAACTTTCTTTGAATCATATCTTGATTAATAACACATATCCTTAAAGTAAACACTGTGGTCTGTTTTCCATTAGTTTTTTTTTTTTACATGTGCTAACATTTGAATTTCATATGTTTGCGTTTAGTACTCTTAATTAGAAATCACTAGGATCCGTGACAAATAAATATTATTCAAAGGATTGATTCGAACAAATATGCGTTAATATTCAATCTCCAAATGCAAAATTATGTACTACATCAAAAATTAAATAATACCTAGATAAAATACGGAGAATCTATTATTCCTCAAAATAGTCTAATGAATAACAAAATTCTACAAAATTCATGACGTACCTAGATATGAAAAAATTTTAATTAATTTTTATAAACTCTTCGAGATAATAAAAAAACGACAATATAATTATAGTACACAATATAGTAGCATTACTCGATTAAAAATTATACTTTAATGATATCTACAACTTACAAGAAAAATTTTTTTTTAAAAACGAATTTATATAGTGATATAGCAGTGTGATACTTATTAGTTATTAGTTATTACAAATAACATGTTTGAATTTAACTTTATGCTTACTTGCACTATGTATACTAATGTATAATAATGTAATATAATGAATACGTCTTATGTATTACTATTTATTATTATTATTATAAAAATAATTGTATGTTTTAAATTTAAAAACTTAATCGAAAAGTAATATAGTTTGAAGACTGGGTGAATCGGAAAAATGTAGTTGTCGAGGGCTCATAATTGGTGCATCGCGATTTCTGTTATCATTCATTTGATTTATTTAATTTAACTCTAATAATTAAAACAAAACTCAATTGACCGTATACGAGTAAATACGCAAACCGCAGAAACATATAGTATTCATTGTTGTGGGTTGTGGCACTAATTCTTCGGAACTGAATTAAGTAAACCTGTAATATCGCGTAATTGCAAGGCGGCAAGGGGTGAAGGTACCTACGCTCATAACTATTATTCATACGTTACTCGATCGGAAAAAAAGGGCGTCGAAATGTCATTTCCGGAATGTGATATACATTAGTACAGAACAAAAAAACCGAACACGGTACACACGTCGTAATAATAATATATAGGTGCGAAATCGACGGAAACGCTTTCTGATATGCGATGTTTATTGTTTATCCTACGCGTACCTACCAACATAGTATTATATTGTACGCACGACTATAATATTATACATCGGTTCCCATTAAATCGACGTCACGCGTACACAATATTGTTCACAGGTGAACATTACACCCGGAAGTGACGAAAAACAATAATAATAATATTATGTTATTATCATTACGCATTATTGCGATACCTATTCTATAAACGCGCGGCGTCATCGACCACGGCACATGCAGCGGTACGCACACGCGTGTTATCATTTGTTTACGGTGGCGCCACGTGACGCGCGCTACGCACACACACAATACGGCGTTAATTATTATTATTGGTGTCTGTATGTGCGACGGCAGCGACGACGGTGCGACACGTGTCGGTGGCACTCGCGAACGTTCGCCTCGTCCTACGGCGGCGTATAATCGTAGCGCAAAGTCCCAAGGACTATCAATTTTTTTTCGTTCACCCCGTACGGTCCTCTGTTACACACACACACACACACACGTTCACATACACGCACACACGCACGCACGCGCGCACACACACACACACACACACACATCAGCCAAAATATTCTACACAAGAGTCATGGCCGATAATAGTATCCGCAACGTCGTCGGTGGTAGTAGTCGACGGCGTTTTATTCGATTCCACCGCCGCCGCCGCCGCCGCCGTCGTTGTTGTTGTTGTTATTACAATATTATTATTATTATTATTATTATTATTCATTTTTTATTGTCCCAGCACGCGGCCGACGTGAAGCGTATACGGATAGAGTGTGAGCGAGTGAACGGGTGGGTGGGTGGCCGCAGTGGTAGCGGTGACGGGGTCGTGTGAAACCGTGGCCGCCGCCGTGACATCCAGAGGTTCTTGATGATTAATATCGGACACGGTGATGGTAATCGGAGACCGGAAGGGTTCAGGCACGTCGCTGTCGTCGAGCATTACTCTATGCTCCGCGTGCGTCGAACGTCTGTAACGAGAACCGATGGTGGGGGGGGGTTGCAAGGAACATTTTTGCGTGTTTATAAAAATTATAAATTATGGCTAATGAACAAAAATAATAATAGGAACGCCCATAAAAATATAACGTAGGTATCCGACGAAAAATGGCGAGACAATATTTATATAATAATTCTCAACTCCTCCGATTTAAAAAGCTATATCTACAATAGATACATATTGGACGAACTACGTCTAGGGTTGATTATAAGCACCGGCATATATATATATATATATATAATTTAATATAATCCATTTACAGGTAGTAGATAAATGTGAACTCTTAATTTTTAAGTAATTCGATATTTTTAACAAAGAAAATTCTGTCCAATAAGTTGGAAAATTGTCTCAGTCCCCTCCGAAGTAAGAGTATTCATCCTTTGTGATAAACCAGAAAAATTGATTGATTCCAAATGAACCTATTCTAGTCATATTGAACTGTACCAACGCACTACCAACAATAATAAGTTTTACTTCATACACGGCACATCGTATATTTACTTAAACTTGTATAAGATTACGGAAATATTGTCTTTTATCGTATTGCATTGCATTGGTCTGTAGAGGTCTGTTAAAATAAAATTTTTTATCGAAATTAAATACTTCAAAATGTAGGATGCTGCAAAAAAACCCCAAATTACTGATGTTGTTTAACATATGTTTTGAAACATTTGGAACATATGTTCAAAAGTGTTAAGAGTATTTTAATATATATAGTTTTGAAAATTCCACCCGAATTGTACTGTAGTCATATATATTGTACTTAATTCAGTTCCAATATTTTGGGGCTAACCTAAATTCTAAAATAGTAATATAATATGTTATACAATATATAGAATATTATTTACAAGTACCTATAGGTACACATTACATACATATATTATGTCTTATACCACACCTTTTATTTTTCGTTATTTGATATTCGTTTGAATTTAAGTTCATACTTCGTTGAAGTTTAAATAGGATAAACATTCAATGTATTCATCGAATTTCATAAACTTTGTTTTCTCAAAATTTGAAAAACACATTTGGCACAGAAAACATATTTTACCTGAAAATAATACTAACAATGTGAGATCAAATTTTAAGATAATTTTACACTACAAATAAGTATAGCTCATTACTATTACCACATAAGTTTGGCGAATAAATTCAAATTCAAATACATTTTGTTTAGATTAGACGAAAATAATAAGATTAGATGATCGGATTCAGATAACGAATAGTTTTACTAAATATATCATCGAAATCAAATTCAAATTAAAAGCAGTGTACTATGCACTTGAGCAATAAAAGAAAAACAAAATTGTATGCTTTTTGCTACGATTATTAATAATGATTAATGTGTCTTAATTAGTGGTGGGCATATCCGGATTTGAAAAATCCGGATTATTCGGTTTTGTCATATCCGAATTTAGTAAATCCGGATTTGACAGGTTATCCGGAGTATCAGGATTATTCAATTCAATTTTGCAGTTCCATGTCTCATTTTTAGATTCTAATTATATTTAAATTCTTTAACATACATTTTTGAATGGGTATATTATATTTTTGACGCATTCAACTACCAGTGTTGTTTTGTACTTAGCAATAAAAATAATTAATTAATCTGAATAATCCGAATAATCCGGATAATTCGGTAAATCCGGATATGAATTTAATTCAAATCCGGATTTGAATATTTGGATATTCGGAAAATTCAGATATTCGGATTTGATGCCCATCCCTAGTCTTAATATTGAAAAATGTATTCATTAGACGATTTTCAATCCACTCAATGGTATAATTTGACGTTTTATATGATTTTATAACATGAAGGCTTTCATATGACTTTATGCATTGTTGCTTTTAATTTTTATTTAATTTTGAAATACATAAATTCAAATAATAATATGTCAATACCGAAGGGTGAAAATCATGTGCAAATGACGTCCAAATAAATAAATACAGAAAAAAAAAAAGGTTATCGAAAACCACAGTGAGACAGTCGTCTCCACAAACATACACGCGAAACGTCCGAGATGGTGCCGATAACGGTCGCGGTGGCGGCTGCAGCAGTGACGACAAGGACGGGGTTCGTAATAAAAATAATGTAGTAATAATAATACCTATATGTGTGTGCGTGTATGTGTGTGTGTTTTGTGTATACTTGACCCATGTCGCGAGAAGGACTACGATATAATAAAAGACCCAACACGTCCTTGTTGTGACGTTTAATTGGGGTGTCCACCTACATACACGTATATGCCTGTACATATATTATATGGTATATGCCTACATTATGTCTCTGGAAAAAAAAAAACGAGACGAGAGAGAGAGAGAGAGAGAGAGAGAGAGAAATCTCCACAGACGAGTTCTTACGTGATAGATGGCGTCAGATTAGGGCGAAACAGGAAACGCCCAGGGTCTGCCTGGCGCTATTCGCCCCGGGAACCGTTGTCGCCGCCGCGGTTTTTGACGATCGGCAGGACACAGCCGGCGGAGGCAGATATCGTACAATATACCCACGTCACATACGGTACATTCTATATATATATAAAAATACACGCACACGCATACGTTTTACAACACGGGAATCTCCGCAGTTAATTTATTATCGCGTCCGTCGAAACAAAAAAACGGACACGAATGTTTGTAAGCGCGACGATTCAACCCTCTCCGATTATATGCGGGGTATATATAATATCTATTATATAATTAATACGTTGTTCTGCTGTCGTTGATCGACGATGACAACTTTTGAGGATTTCGAACACGACATACGCACAATATCCATAAGTGCGTTGACAGTCCACAAATATACTGCAAACAGTTATACGGCTGCTGCAACGGTTCCATCACCATGACAATAATACTATTATAATATAGTACATTTTTTCCCGCGTTATCTTGCGCATTATTTTACTTGTGAGCACTAGTTAAATGTACTTTTGTTCATAATTTTTTTTTTTTTTTGGAGGGGATCACCAACAGCTGAAGTCACGCGGTTATAGTACAATATATATATATTCAAAAATCATCATAAAGGACTATACGTACATACCTATTTATAAACATAATTAACGCATTATTATCACGTATATTAATATTCAATCGATTTCTAAATCTGGGATCAAATATAAATTTCTACCAAGGATTCGAATCGAGATTAAACATTTCTAACTTTAAAAAAAAAAATAGTTGCCTCATATTATCGAGGAAATTGAATTCCAACACAAGCTACGGCATCTACAGTCATTAATTAATAAAATCCTATACTATATATACTGTTACTTCATATATAAATATGCAATAATTAAAACAAATAATCACTAAAAAAACATAATAATATACAAATATCGACAAAACCCACGAAATTATTAAAGACGTCTTACGGAGCAAAAAAAATGTTGATTTATTACATGGATACTATATTTTGTGTTCGATGGATATAAAACAACAATATGCCATCTAGAATAATTAATGTATTATGTATTTTAAATATATTTCAAATTATTATAAATTGAATTATTATTCTTAAACAGATGACACTCATTTCTTAAGACTCTCCCATTTTTGACATTGTATGGTTTCCCATACTAACAATAAGTTTCACATTTAATGATATATTTTATCCTATGCAGATACAAGTTTCACTAACGTTTTGGCTACGATTCAAAGTGATGAAACTTTTGAAACCGATGACGTATAAACACTATAACCTAAACCATATTCACATAAATAGCGTTAAAGATATAAATGATACAAGTAAATGAGAAAGATTTCTCACGAAGTCTGTTGGCATGTGACCGTGATAAAAGTGTTGTTTGACTTTCTGGTACTATTCCAAAAGAAAGGATGAAAAATGAGAAAATTGAAATACGTGTAGTTTGAACTTTTATAGCACAGATTAACTTAAAGTAAAGCATGCAACAGAAAAAGGAATTCGAATGTAATAAAAATAAAACGTAATTGATAAATCATTACATTGATCACGCATTTTGTAATATTCCATTTTATATACCTTACATTTAAATTAAACCAATTTAGCTATCACCTATAGAAAATAAGAATATGGTTTAAGAAATCATATCTATATACATACATATACATATATATATATACATGGTGATCACGATTTAAGGTAACACTAAATATCTCAGGTGGATGACCTTGTATTGAAATGGGGTTTTCGGGAGGTGATAGGGAGTACTTGAATACATATTTTTAGATAAATTTCAAATTCTTAACACTTTTGGTGCGCGCATGCGCAATACAACTTATATTTTTTTTAAATAGAAAATAAATAATAATAAATGTTTTTTTTTATAATATCCCTCATTTTATATTCAATAAAATATATATATATAATGTATATATGAAAATATACTATGTATATTAATATGTGTATGTATATACTATGTATATTATAGTTATGCGGAGTAATTATGAGTTAAATAAATCTGATAAAGTATTCATAACATTTAATAAAATTTTTTATAAAACTATTAAATGTTAATAGCAGACTATTTAAAAGTAGTTAACGAAGTAATATAAATTCGATTACTCTTCAAGTATTTGAAAATAATATAATGAACATATTATATTATATTATATATTATGTATATTCATATTATATTATATTCATATATAATATGAATATGCTACATTATAATATTATATATAATTATGATACCATAAAAACTATCGATTATATAATATGTAACATGAAAGTAACAAATATTTAAAATATCATAGTTAATGTTTGTCTGTGAAAAATTTTAATGGAAATAAAATATATATATATATTAAAATGAGATCTGCATAATATAATAAAGAATCTGTAGTCGAATTTCAATTCATATTTCACGTCAAATTCACATTGCGGTTATCTCAGGGTCCCCATGTCAGATGGCTAACTCATCAATTTCACTCAAAAATCCTACTGCTCATGCTTTTCCGAACAAAATCGTATACACGCATCATTTGTTATTATTACACTGAGAATTATAGTGCAATCGCATATATGCACGAAGGGGACCTGCGATTCTGTATTCAAATGTTAACTCACATTGATCTCAAATTTTTATCACAAAGGATTAAGATTGTTACATCAGCAATAATATAATGTACGAGTATATTCACTTAAATTAAATATCACACGCCTGTGAATTTTAAAATATTTTGTATTCTAGAAAGACGATGATGAATTTTGAAGCTGTCTTTATGTATTACATGATTTCTTATCGCTTAAATACAAAATGAAATCGGCTTGTTCAATTATTATATTTATATCCCCCGGTACTACTAATGTACTTTGTCAAACAAAGTACAGAATACTTTTCAATCCTAAATGCGTATAAAAATAATGCTTATATTAGAATGATGAATTTGATGTTATCTTTAAACACTATAACATATATTGAATAAACGTAGATTTTATGATGACATAAAAAAACCGATAAACATGTATGATGAGTATTCTCCCCGATATATATATATACTATGCACAAGGTCTATAATTTTTCAAACAACTTGTTTATTTTATAGTGTACAATCATAATTATAAACAGTAAAGGTAAATGCGTATCTTTATACAAGTACAAAAAAAATGCAATCCTCACAACTTATTATTATATTTAAACTTAAGATATACAAATCTTAATAAAACAGTTATTATTAAGTAAGACAATACTAAAGTTATTTTAAACAACTAAGTTTTATTAATTAAAGCATAGAACATTATAATATACTAATAAGTAATAATAATATATTTATTATTGTTAATTGTTATTGTATGTAGCTAAATAGATTTATGAATAGATTTCCTCCAATGTTGATAAATTATATATTAATATACCTATACCATAAAATTACTGGTGACTAGTCAAGTGAAATAATTATGTAATGTAGGTAATAATATTATAATATTAGGTACCTACTACCTATAACATAAATCCTAAATATACCCACAGTTATTGTCATTTTATTTATGTTATATTTTGATGAACTACTTTAGCTTTAATTTTAATATATTTAAATGATTATTTTAAAACACATGTAGACCGAATTTTAATAGGCCATTTTTTAATCTACGTAACATTCGCTCGAATTTTGAACAATAGCTGAACACACGTGTTTATAAACAGTTAAGTCAATTTTACCGCAAGGGGTTTTTATGGTTATTTTTTAGTCGGGTGAATTACCAGGCGATGTATGATTAGTAATTTTTTTCGACCTAATTTGATCACTATCCGATGTAGTATCATCTGCCGAGTCACGCGAATCGACCCCGGGGGCCCAATAACCATCCCCACACCTGGTCAATGACGTCACAGAGCAACGGTATAATATGCGTGGATAAAAAATAAAGATCATTAATCATGCCGTAGTAGAAATAATGATGATAATGATAATATACTTAACTATACGCGTGGGGTGTATACAAATAGGTTTGATACCTGAAAAACATCCAGACGAGAGAAAAACGAGAATATATAATAATAATAATAGATATAGTATACTGAGGTATTTTAAACGAGAAATATACATCCCTCTCCCCGTGAATATTGTTTGGATTTCTTCTGAACGTATTTTCAAAGAAATGAAGGAGCAGGAGCAATTAGAGAAAATGGATTTCCGGCACTCGGGGAAAAACGGCGGAACGATGGTTTCCGCCTTCCTTCCCATAAACACACACACATACACAAATAGAAATCCTAAAGATACATACTTTTTCTTTTCCTTTATCGGCCACCCCTTTTTTCATGTCTAGGGTTTATTTTTTATTTTTTTTTGTACCTTACACAAAAACACAAAACAAAATGAAATAAAAACCGCTCCGCTCTACCAGACGCAGCCGGAACGATTATTCGATATTATATAGAAGACTCTTTACTACATAGCACTCATATACGTAGTATAGACTTTAATAAAATAATAAAAAAAACTGTAAGTGTACGTGTAAAAAAATTTACAATTGTACAATTGAAACTATATTGCACAGCAATCATAATTACACGCGTACACCCTCTCGTTTCGTTTGTTTCTGTCCCCATTCGTCGAAACCGTGTATAATTCACCATGAAGAACAATTGATTTCTAATGGACCACATTTCAATAAATGGTCGAGTAAAATTTTTTTTTCACCCCGAACCCACGCTTTACCTATTGTGGTCACGGGTCTACCCTCTTTCGACACTGTCATCTGTCTAATTTTCATTATATTGTTTTAAACTATATACGCGAATCGCCGTTACACTCTAATGCAGCTTTATTACAACTTTGAGTGGTATTGACCTAAAGTAGGTATATGTTCGGAGTTTAAAAAAAATATCTATGCACACTAGCTATTGAATTAACTGTTTTGAATCAATAGGGTCGTTACACAATACACATATTATAACTTATATTCATATTTTATATCTGTATAGTACATACCGTATCATATTATTATTCTTATTTCTATAATGAATATAGATACATTTTAATATTAAATTGTTATTTTATTTTAGTATTACTTAAAATACCTGTACTACATATGATATACATAATCATTGTGATTTTTTATAATTTTATATTATAAATTATAATATGTGTTGCAGCTTTACTGGGGTACTATTGGTATTACGAGTAGTACAAGAGTTACAATCGAAATCAAAATAAATACTAAAAAAAGGAGAAATATCTTTAAATTAAATAATTAAATGAAACAATGGTTTTTGTCTTTTATTGAATAAATACATATCATTATGATCATTAAATACGATATTGATATTATTTATTCATTGAGTTAATATTTGAATTTTATTTTTAATCTTCCCATATTAAGCCATTTGGGTATATTGGCTATGTAAAGGGTTATGTTTTGTAATATATTGGCACTCGTGATTAATTTTTAGAAGTATAACTACGTCACTAAGTCCCAGGTGGTTTACCCACCCAGAAGCTAGTGACGACATCAACTTAATCAAAGCATCAATCAGAAATGAATACAAACTTCTACACCACACCATGACCATGCTCCCAAGTTCCAATATTAGTTATAAATTATTACTTGTTACATACGTAAATGATAATCGCACCTAGTATACCTAAATTGTAAAATAATACATATTTTTATTTATTTTTTTTTACATCATCGACCGTATGCCTATACGAAAATTAAATTATGTTCATATATAATACATTAATACGAAAAACATAAACATGTAACGTACACACTTATTTTTGTCTATCAATCATATGAATAATGTATTTAACAAATTTTTATAGGCTGAATTATATAAACAACTGTTAATAGTTATATTCTAATAGAAAATCTAAGACATTTTTAAATCTACAAATGTGCGTAGAATACTAAAATGTAAATTATACCTTAAGAACAAAATACAATAGTTCATACGTATAATTTAAATTTTTGTAATGTTATATACTTTTTAAAGTAAGTAATGCGTTTCAATAATAAAAGCAACCTTTGATGCCATTATTAAATAATACTAATTTACTAAATACTCATGTTAAACAGAATGCGTTATTATAAGATGTGACATTTTAAATGTAGGAATAAATAATATACCTACGTCAAATATTGCAATAATCTTGAAAACTGTCGATGAAAAAATATTGTAATAAAAGTATTTATCTCGTAACTAAATAAAATCTAAATTCAAATTAATTGAATAGTTAATATATTATAATTATAGTTGTCAAAGGAAATATCTCTTTCATTATCATGATAAGAAATTTGTGATTTCAATCAAGTATCATTTCGAGTACCTACATTATAGTTTTTACTTTGTTTAAACATACTTGTATACTTATACATAATAATAAACAAATTATAACAATTAACATGTAGGTATGTATCAAGTTATTACAATTCAATTTTCCAATTATATATTGTTGGAGATAAGAGTATAATAGTATGGATATATCATATTTTGTATACTTCATTGCTTTTTTTTGGTTAATAAATCTTTTACGTCATAAAACTGAAAACATTTTAGACAATCCGCATCAACGGATATCCTCATATTTGTCATCTCGTATTTCAATACTTAAGACCCTCTACCATATAATATTTCTGATGTGTCTACAGAATGATAAGAAAATTACATATAAATTATTAGTCATTTGTATACATATTTTGTGCAATAGAAAAAAAAAATTTTAATTCAATGCCTTTTCAACAGGGTATATGTTTACACTAAAATATTTTATATTTAAATTATTCAATGAAATAAAAATAACTGTTTATAATTACTATGATTTGGTTTTTCTCCAAAATCACCCTGTATAATAAACTCTATGCACAATATGTATACAAAGTAAATTTCCCACAGAATCATTTACTAATGTCAATAAATTTGTAATATTTTATCTACCGGCCATATCCGAAATAATGTCGTTCAGTTATGCGTCCCGAGAAACGTATATCGGAAATGCTGGTTTTTGGTTCCGGTTTCAAAATCCCCTCTTCTTTTCTTTCTCTAAAGGCCTGTACATATGGTTAATAACAATAATAATAATAATAATTACAGTAACCGCGTAATGGAAAGATTTATCGAAAGTCGTCGGACCATCAATAACACAGCCGTCGATATACAAGGAAGTGTTTTACCATTAATCCTACCCCTCGGTACCTACCCGCGCTTGTTTTGAATGTTCATATGTATGGTTTTCCCTTCTCGGGGTTTTTCCGCACTATCCCTCTCGTTTCATTCCTTGCCTTCGCTCACATAGTGAGCCGTTTTATTATTATATTATATGTATATATATATAGTATATAAACATATACATGTGGAAACTACAGAGAGACGGTGAAAAAACACCAAAAAAAAGCCTCGCAGAGGCGTTAATCCCTAGGCCTTGGAAATCGTGTTTGTTTTCACCCGCGAAATTTAAATCCAATTTGGACGAAGGGCGCTTTTAAAAAAACAGCTTTCAGCGGAATCGCGTGGGACTCAACAAATTTTCGAAACTAATCCTCGAACCATGCGAGAGGATTTTAAAATTAATATTTTCACGAGGGTAAAACCGATCGACTGTTTACTTTTGCCACTGCTGCGGTATTGGAAAAACCGTGACAAACTGCTGGGATTTAGTGCCAGGGATAATGGGTGGAGGAGAATGGATTAGGATGACCTCGTAAATTGTTGGTTAATTAAACGCCGTCCACTTCTTTGCCGCCGCATCGTCCTGCAGTCATCCCACAACAGAGGTAAAATAACTATATGGCCCGCTGCGCGTATAACGATCGTCAGGGATTTCGTGCAGCTGTCCTAAAAATATCCTGGGGCAACTTTAAAAAACTCGATGGGTCTTTTTTCCCATAATGAACGGAGTGTGCTATTTACTTTTAATACTGACTTATTTTCCAATTAATATTTCAATACTACATTTCTACGTATAGTTGCACTGGGTCATAGCACATTTTAGGCATGATTCAAATATTACATTATATACTGAATATTTAATTGTATACGTTCATAAAGGCTTTAAATAAAAATCCAAAGGAAATCATCGGGTATAGCTGATATCTATAATATGGACCATACAAAAAAGCAAGTGTTAGATCTTCATGTAACAACAAATCTGGAAACATTTCTAGAACTATTCTGAACAAAACTGTTTTTTAATGTTCAATAATCTTATTGTAAATTTTAAAACTGTTCGCATGAAATCCATGTACAAAGTATGTATGTGATTTTTAGTATAAAAAAGGAAAGTATAACGTTCCATAAACTAAAAACCATTATATTTTAAACTCAATAAGAAAGTGTAACATCACTAACATATATTATATAATTAAGCATACAAATTTAAAATATATACAAATGTTACTAATTTTAAATCATTTAATTCACCAAAATAATATAGACATAAGAAGAATAAATGTAATAATAAATGTAATTTAAAACCATCGAAAAAATCATAATAATCATTTAATTTAAATAACTATGGCTATTATTTTGGAATAGTTATTCAGGTTTATTTTACTATCGAAAATAATACTCGTTATGGAAAACATATTTATATTTACTAAATCTCACATAAAAAATCTTTAATTAACCACCAAATGATATTTCTTGTAGGTACCAATTAAAGTATTCATTTATATGTCATTTAAGATTTAACTGACAAATTTGCATTAAATTATACTCATATAAATAAGAAATATCTTTATAATAATAGCTCACACTTCATATTTTATTCATAGCATTTCTATTTGTGAATAAATACCTAAATTTTTATTAAGAATTTAAAATATAAAACGTTTTTTAAACGAATTCTATAAGATCTAGTATTCAGAATACAATTATTTTCCTACATAGGAAATTAATGGTGTACGAAGAATTGATCGGGTTAATCTCATATGATTGATAAAATTCGGGGGAAAAATTTAGAGATAAATAAATACGTAATGTTTACTAAATATTAATTGTGAAATATAACTTAGAACACATTTTTTCTACAACAGCCTTTCGTACGAAATTCACACTTTAACCATAACGTATTTTGGATCAATTTTTGCATGTTGGGAAACGACTGAATATTTCAATGTGGTTTGATATCATAAATGGACAACGGCGAACAGATGAATATAATAAAAAGCAGAGAAAAACTCGGTGTCTGGCTTCTCGTTGTACAACAGTGGCAGAATCTTACTTCTCTCCGGCCCTACCCTCCTCTAGCCATAAAAGAGCTTCCAACACTTAAGATGGCGCCAGCCGTGAATCACGAGGCGGCAATGATTAACGTTAAAAAGCATCCGGGCACCGTCGAATCATACTGAGACGATAAATCATGGTCTATCAAGGGCAGTATACTTAAAGAGAGAGAAAAACCGTAGCGTAAAAAATGAAGGAAAAAATACATACACAAGGCATCCTTAAGTACATCCACGTTAATAAACAACTTGTGTTTTGACTTTTTTTCCCCACTAACGGATAATAATTTACGAGCAAGACGAAATATAAAATAAATACTTTTTTTACAGACGTTACGATATTGGAATCGGAAAAAACTGTGTACGTAAATAAAGCATTTATTATGTAGACAATTTGAATAATATTTTTGAATGATTATGTAAACAGTAAGAAACAAAAGTTTACTTATTGAATTCAGCTGATAAAAATTTACCTCCTTCCCTTGATAGTATGTGATTTCCAGTTAACTATAAACTTGGAGGAAGCTAATATTCCCGAGAGGCCTGCAGCACAGTTCACTTTGTGTGACGACGAAAAAACATCGCGGCTTATATGGAGTGTCCTAAAAGGTCCCTTCCCATGCCCACCCCTGCAACAACAGAAAAACTCAGTAATTCAGTTAAGCCAAGGGCTCGCTAGAAACTAGGGTGGAGTGTATGGCAGGGAAGACAAAGCTCCTATATTAATTCAAAAGACAAAACCAGCTCTTGCATGCGGATAAACACAAAATATTATTTTTAATACATACAGACTTACATCTTATTTTTTTGTCTAGTTTTATTTTATTTTTACTTTTATTGACAACTATAATATATAATACTTATTGTTTAAAAATGAAACCTTCAGACAAAAAAAAATTATGTTTTTATTTCACATTTTGGAGTCACATTGTGAAACGAATTGACAGTGACGTGCGCATTTACGTATACATATTCTCGCCTTATTTGCAGTTGAGTAAACAATTTTACCATTCATTTTCGGTACACGAAGAATAGTTTATCGACTTGGTGGACTTACGGGTGTATGGAAAAGCACTACGATGAAAATGTTAATGTGAACTCGCATAAAAGATTTTCATTCGCATATAAGGACTCAATACCCCAAGCGGGGGTGGACTCGTTGACGCGTAACCGGATGATTATTCAACCATAAACGAATTCCCCCGCATAATATTCAAATTAAAAATGTTGAGTACACACGTGACCATGCTAAGTTTAAATAGTGTCAGGGAAAATATTTTGTAAATCTCGATATTTTTCCACATAAATGTAATGTAAAGAGTAGCTTTTAGAATTAATAAAACCCATCAAATTGATATAAATGAAAAGTTAACTAATATAATTCATATTCATTGAAAGTAAGAACGGCCAAGTGTATAAAATTCAAACCTGATAGATGTGTACCTATTTTAATATTTTTAAGATAATAATCCTTGGTATGTCAAATATAGTAGCATGAGCCAAAATAAAAATAAAACAATAAATATTAAAACAATTTCATAGCACAATATAGATTACTGACATAAACTAAACTATGGTTAAACTTGTACGATTAATTTATATTTTTTACTATAACTTGCACTTGGTACAATATGCATTTTTGAAATTTTTAAATTATGACCTATCAACATCAAGAAATTTAAGACTCAATAATTTTGTATTTCAGGATACAAGTATTCCTTACTTTTCCTTCAATGCAATATCCTATCTGTTTCAATAACCTCCTCCTATAATGTCCTATAATGGCTATAATATAATAACTACCAATCAATTCTTTTTTTATTTTTATTTATTTACTTAAATATCTTTTTTCATAATACAGTTACAGCTCGACAATTACAAAATAAATATTACAAATTACAATATTATTTATTAACATTATTTAACATTATGATATGATTGAAATAGTATATTCTTTTCTTACGAATAATTCCCAATATCCTTCCCTTAATTTCCTTCGCCAAACGGGCATGTTTTAAAATTTCAAACTTGAAGTATCAAATTTCACAATTTTCATCAAAAAATGCATCAATAAGAAATATTTTTAAGAATTTTATAAATGTATACGGAACTCGATTAATTCAAGAAAACAGTATATATAAGAGATAAATCTATTCAATATTCAAAAATAATCAAAACGTTAAGAATGTTAAAAATAATCACTTCAGATGCGCAGGAAACGTGTGCCTGGTAGCAAAAGATTATTAATGCAACGGTCGGGTCGTGTATTTTTGGAACGAACATTGCAGTGACTTGTCTGCTGTCGTACATCGTCACATAAGGGGCAAATGTCAAAAGGTGTATATAGTTACATGTAGTAGTATTAAATTAAGTAGCTCGTGTTTATGTATCACGAAAATAAGGGTAAACGTCAAAAGAAACGGCAGCATAAATTCCCCGGGGCTAAGTGGTAGCATTTTGTTGTAAGTATACATACATAAAACGTGTACACATACGTTCCGTCATGTGTTTCCCATTGGCATAAAAACGTTTTAAGTTAATATACGATTCTCGCATTGATCGTGTGGGGGGTTTTTTTTAAGAAAAAATAAAGTTACATATAGGTGCATTATACCTATCTACAAACTATAAAAATGTAGTGATAAAAAGTAATATTATAAATACTTCCATAACATTTGTTATGATTCCAAATACAATGTATACATAATGATATTAAAGTAAGTAGTATATCATTATTGTTTTATAAACATTTCATAATACAAGGCTACATTTATAGGTTATGCTCGAACTGATAGAGTAAGAACTTCGATTAAACATCGATTTTTTTTTTTGTCCATTAAATCTTATTAAAATTCTGAATTGTAATTATTATTATATAGTATATAAATTACAATAAAACATATTCGATTATACATAAGTTTCCTTATTATAGATTTTGTTAAAGACAATATTGTTTATTAAACATTTTTTTTCGTTTATTACATTTTATCAGATTTTACTTCCAAGATGGGCTTAACACTTGGATAACATTAGGTACACATATAACACATATGTACCAGATACATACCTACTATATGTATAATATTGATTTGCATTATGTGTGCTGTTTAACCACGCACTCGATTATTTAGTTTTGCACCAACGATATAATATACTCGATATTAAATCGCAACAAATTCTCCAAAGGCAAACATTTTCGATTAAAAGCAATTCGCGTCATAATCTCACCAAAAACGGTATGGATCAGTTTTAATTAAAATAAAGTCGTTACCAAAAGTTGGGAGACAACATTAATCTAACTTAATTCTAAGTAAGTAAAGCATGTAAAGAAGAGTACAATCTAAAATTTGTACTAGGGCTTTTTGAAAATTAAACATTGACAAAAGGATAATAAGAAAGCCAAAACATGTTATAAATAAAAAAATAATTATTCGTTTCGCCTCTAATTTTATTATGAACCAACGAAATTCATACAGAAAGTTTAGCACACACATTTTCAAATTTGAAGCGAAAAACTTTCCAAAAAATTTAAAAGTAAATTTCTTCTGATTGCAGATTCCTATATATTGGGCACTCGACTGCCCTTAACCATCTTAATACAGGACTGTATGTATAATAGTATAGCAATTTATAACTCTTAAACTTGGTAGGATTACGTAAAATTGAATATATGAGTATTAAAACTAAGACCTAACTGATTACTTCAACAAATTGTTTTTTCTCACACACATAGTGTTATAGAAAACTTCCGGAAGTTTAAAAATCACTGCCTCGTGTTACAGTGTTACACTCTATAATATCTCATTTTTAATCTATACATAATCACATGTAGATGTATTGATTAAAACGCTGTTCCCGCTTCAAAAAGTACTTTCCTGCAGAAAACCCATAAACTATAATACTGTACCTTATGAATAAAAAAAATACATATAGTATGTATAATATGATACATATATATATATATATATATATATATATATATATATATATATTAAACATTTATTTTATTTTATTATGTAATATCTGTTAATATACACACATTAAGTGGTTAGAATTCTTATGTTCCTAGATAATATTTTATTTATTTTTAAATTTAAATAAATGCAATATAAATTATTTGTACCTATTGGTAAAATAAGTATAAGACATTGTTGCAATATGAATATTTTAAAACATATGCTTCTCATTAAATATCTGCTATTCTTATATAAGTATAGATATAATATAAAATACAATATTATCATATACCTATTATAGTAAAATGCAAATACATTTTAGTTTTCCATTATGGTTTTATTGTTTTTAAACGTGCATCCATTTATTGAACCATTTACCACTTTTTACCACGCAAAGTGAATAGATAGCATTCGTGAAAAGTCACGTTTATAGAAACTACCGGACACGATTTTAATTCTATTGCCACGCACGCATTATGTTATAGTAATATGTACGCCACCAGTTCCAAGACATTACTGGTTTTAGTATTTGCTTGTGTTAAGCTTGAGGTATTAATGTTATTTGCGTACGTAGTAATTAACACCTTCTAATGTATTTTTTAATAATAATACCTTATATAATTAAATTATGTAACTATAAAATTATGAATAAAAACAGAAGTAAACCCATTTAGATTGCATTTTTTTTTTCCATATAATTTTAAATTTTAAACTATTCAGATAGAATGCAAGTGAGTTGCAGTGATATGTATATAAAGTATGTTTTTGATTGATTAAATAATGTTCATTCATATTATGCAAAATTTTTAAAAATGGTGAATGTTACTTTTAAATATACTCGTAGGTTGACATATTATTAACATGTTTCACTTGTTAAATACATTTGAAATGCTGATTTGTTTTTAATGACATTTTTATTATATTTTTTAAACACTTTTTATATATATATATATTCAGTATCGAATTACGAACATAATGTTATTTTAGAACGTCTATAGTGAATATAAAAAATTTACAACGCCCCCTATACATTAGTCGAATTTAAAAATTTATTTGCATGCACCCTTATATAGCCCCATCACAAAGCAATAATCTCTTTGTTGCTCTGGATGCAAATGTGCCACGACCGGTCCTCCCCTAAGCATAATGGTATAATGTCTTAATTTAAAGCCCACCATCATTGACACATAATATGCATACTGTCAGAATATATAGTTTAAAAAAAAAACGATTGAGCTCGTTATACAATGTACCCTTTCGATTTAAATTATTAAAATAC
Source organism: Chaitophorus viminalis (assembly GCA_025469195.1). Lineage (NCBI taxonomy): Eukaryota > Metazoa > Arthropoda > Insecta > Hemiptera > Aphididae > Chaitophorus > Chaitophorus viminalis. Next base: position 7,194 of record JAIPRK010000159.1, on the reverse strand, counting down.
ATATCATTGACTTGGAACATAAAAACATAATATGCTATACAAGTTTATATAGGGTGGTTTAAAAAAAACTTATTTTCTCAATCGATTTATTTGTGTTTAGAATTTTTTTTTTTCATACATGTAAGCCATTCCACGGCTCAACATCTACTGATACAATTTAATATCTAACTTTATTTTATCATAGTATTTTTTAAATTTTCACTTTTATGAATAAGTTTGTAAAATATCTATTCGAATATGTAATAAACTTTTATAATATTATTGAGTTCCAAATTTAACAATATTTTCGATAAAATACATAATATTTTATCCGTAACGATTAAAAAACACTGTTAAATAAATTGTATCGTGTTTAAAAGTTGACATTTAATTTTTAATGTAATTAAACTGTATGTAAGACGATAAATATGATTAAGAAAATGATATTTATTTTTATTATTTGTATATTTATTAGCTCATGGCTAAACTATTATTCTATAATAATATATAAGGTTATTCGACATTTTTTACATGCATTCACAGTAACATTTACATTGTAAATTATTTCGCAATCACGCCGTTTATAGGATAGTTTAAGTTACATAATTAGATATATGCAGTAATATACACAAATCATAGCTTATTATAATTAAACAATTTTTATTCCTAAAATAAACTTTTAACTTACAAAATTAAAATTTTTCGATACATATTATAACATAAATATATAAGTAATCCTTATAATAATACTTAATTATACTTATTAAGTATAATACCTATCTATGACCTATCTAGAGTACATGTCTAATAAAAAACAATATTTGTATTCAATATTTTTAAAGAATAATTTAGGTCATATAAATATATATATATATATATATATATATACATTGTATACGTATTATAATTCCCGAACATAATACAAATCCGTGAGTGTTTTTTGAATTTGGAAATTCACCTATCCGGATGATTCCAAGACTATTTTCCTCAGAAACAAATATAATTCAAAATCATATTGCGTTACACTATAACATCATATAGGTCATTAATAACTAAAAAATGATTACGAAAAAATTAATTCAGAAGAACCAAGCAAGACAACACATAAACCCAATAAGGGGTTTCATCTAAGCCTACTGATTACATGAAGTGGCTAGAACCACCCTCTTAAATAGCTGCTAATCTGAAAAAGGGATGAGTCGGCAGGCATACGTATACTGAATCAATGTTTACAAGTTCATGCACGGATAGCCAGCGTTCGTATTTGGGATTCGAGTGGAATATAACGGTAGGGGATGATGGTTTGTTTTAGGTGCCGAAATGAAATTGTAGTTTTACAATAGGGTGGATTTTCCAATAAAGAAAAGAAACCACGAGCTTTTCGGTTGAATAGTAAAAAAAATAAAAAAAGAATATAAAGAAATAAATATTTACCAATGACTTCAACGCGTTTTATCTCTTACGACCACAAACTTGTTTCTAAATTTGTGTAAATAATAAATATTGTTACAACTGTGGTAAATACTTATACCAGTAATGGGCACAGTTACCTAAAATACGGCCGTTACTAAAATGTGGAATTGTTATAGAATTACACACATATAGGGGTATATTCAAGTATTCTAAAATATTTATCTATCAATTAAAATTATTTGAGACAACAAAAAAATACATGTTCATTTTTAATTTAATAATAATTTGAATAACTAATTCATACAAACTACAAGTACATTTATTTTTATTTATTCTTTAAATGTGATTTATAAAAATTAATTTTTTAACAGACAATAATGTAATAAAAAATGAAGACTGTAATACAATCATAAACGATCTTTCGTGTTTGTTTGAATTTTGCATTTTTCTGTAGGTTATATTAATATACTTATTTATAACTATATTATACTGCACTATATAGTTATAGTCAGTGGCGCATCCAGGGGGGGCTTTGCGGCTGAAGCCCCCCCCCCAAAAAAATTATATTTCTCCCTAATTTATACATTATTGTAGCATATCTTCACAAATATAGTACTACAATGATGATTGATTAAACATATAATATAACATATAATAATAATAGTAAAAAAATTACCATTTATAATTTGTGGTAATTAACTTGTATGTAAAGAAAATAGGAAAATGTCTAAGCCCCCCCCTCCCCCCCAAACAAAAATCCTGGGTGCGCGCCTGGTCATAGTCTATATACGGCATATGTTTTAAGACAAGCGAAAAGTATGATAAATGATAATAGATTGTATGTATACATATTTTGTATTACTTTTTACATTTAAATTTAATACTACGGCTGATATATATATATATATATAGCTACATTAGCAAGCATATTATACAGTATATATCAGCGTTTCTCAAATTGTGGGTCGCGAACATTTTTTTGAATTATATAGATCCCAAGAAATTTATATCAAATTAATATAAAATATATTATTTATTATTAAATATAAACCTATAAAATACTAAATACCTAATAAAAATATTACATATTTATATAATACAAATTTTGTTTTTTATTACCTACCTACCTAATTTTTGAAAAGAGAAACAATGTGGGTCACGAAAAATTTTTCGGGGGAAATATGGGTCGCGGTACTAAAAAGATTGAGAAGCACTGGTATATATACACCTGTCCAATTTTTTCAAAAATTAATAATAATTACCAACAGTTCAAGAAAATAATAGATTTATTTTACACACTCAGTAAATATAAATAATGTATTATATATATATATATTTCATTTGTAGTTTTTGACTTATGACTTATCTATCTGGTTCAAAACAACGTACCTCATATACGATATACCAGAACTTAAATTTTAATCTAGTTATTTTTTTGTGACTGTTTGAACTTCACATTGTACTTAAAACCATTAATTTTATTAGAAACAGCAAATCATGCTTCCTATAAGTTATAACTAAAACAAAATAATAATTTATAAGATTTTATTTTCAAATAATAATGTAGGTACACTTATAACATAATAGAACATTTGGATGTCATTTGTCAATAGGGATAACTTTTTTAGAAGTCTTTTTGTCCATTTCATCTATACAGTAACGTTTTGCCCATCAAATTTACTTATTATAGGTATGCTTACTTATGCTTACTATACGCATATATTTGTCCATTGGTTAAAAGTTTTTTTGTTAGATAGAAGAAGTGTTAAGTGTAAACAACAGTATTTCTGAAATTTTTTGCACACATATTAATAATCTTGCGTTAACGTTGTAGCTTACCTATAATCGAGTCACTTCGTTCTATGACATTCTTGTTATTGTTAATCGGTTGATTTTCACATACGTAAATGATATAATGCGTTGTATATTTTACGGTATATCGCATACCCCGCGTGCAAATTTTAACGGGAATATGTTGATTTTAGCGAAATGTTAAAAAGCAACCCCAGTTCCACGGATAACCGGATTAATCGTGACAGGCAGGAGGAGTGTAGTCGCGCTCGCATAAAACGCATGTATAGCGCCGCCGCCGTTGCTGCTGCAGGGTTGTTACCATATGGGTCTGATAAGGTGAGTTCGATAAAACACTCACCCTCCGGTCAACAGATGTTTGCACTTCGCACAGGAGCTTTGATCGGGATTACCGGGACTGCAAGCTGTATAATAATGGGGAAAATATATAATTTTAATACTCTTTTTTACGCGGCAGCGCGTCAAGTGATTTTAACCTCCGTCGCCTCGTCGTCGCCTCGGCCCTCCGCGCGCGCATATGACGTGCACTGGTTCCGAACGACCGTATATCGTAATAGTATTAATAACGAGCGTACCTAGATCATTGGGGCAGATAACAGTCAACTACTACAATTACTCAAATGCGCAAGTGCATGCAATACATAACAACCCGGATCATATACGGATGCAGCAAAAAGAATAATAAATGACAATGTGTATAGAGTGTGTTTGTGTGTGCACAATGATGTGCTGTAGATAGATTATCTATATTATCACTTGAAGTTCGCTCGGATAAAGATGAGCATCGACATGATCATGGGGCCACTATTTAAAATAATATAAAAACATTTGTTCTCCTCCCACTATTGTCATTTTTTTTTTAATCGACAATAAAAATGCGAGAATGAACTAATTAATATAGGTAAATTCATCATATGTTTAATAGATTACGAAAAAGTGTAGTATTTACTCAATGATTATTTATATGAATTTTTTACCTATATATTTTAAATACGTCAACAGTTTAACAAGGTCTAGGTGCGAAATTATAGCCTTGCTCCAGAAGGAGCAAGTTTTTAATCTTAATCCTGTCGGCTTTTACCGCAATAATGCGCTATTGGGTAATATTCAATTTCATTAGTGAATGATCTCGTGATGAGAAAAAAAGAGAGCGAGGATTTATTTTTTATTTTTTTTGTACTTCATCTTTGTGAGTCAAATGTCAATTGAATATTTCAGATAAAAATAGAAATCAAGCTCACCAAATATTTGTTTACGTGAAAGTAAATTATTTTACATAAAAACTAGCAAAATTTGCTATGGTGTCATAATACCACTTTTACAAATCACCAATCACGGCTCATATTAAATTATATCTTTGAGAAAATTATTTATTTCTATAAATACAAAATTCGGAATGTTAGTTGTGATGATAGAAACAATAAAATATCGTTTTTAAATTTAAATTATATACATTAACTTGCCAAATTATTCAAGTAATCAACATTAAATTTTAGTATTAAACCTAAGTGTTAGTATATTAGCTCTTTTTTCGATAAATTATAAATGGTGGTGAACACGTGTTAAAGAATTATAAAATGTCAACATCAAATAATTATTTTGATCTCTATTCAACGTACTACAATATTGGATATAATTAATAATTAAATTTACGGAACAATACTTAAGTAAAAATTAAAATTTATTATGAAAGTACATAAATTTTTAATAAACATTATTTATTATTGTACACTGCAGTATATACGCTAGGTAACATTTTTTCATTATCAAAAATCATAAAATATTTACTAAATTAAATTATTTTTTTTACTTGAATATAATAAAATATTAAGTATGAAAACGGCTATTGAATATTAAATGATAGTAATAAGTACTTTAAATTATAGTGCAGTTTGGTTTTTAGTGCAAAAAGTAAACCATAAACTATATAAAATTAGGGAATTTTAGGGAGTCTCCTATATTATATTTAAAACATCGATTTTTAATTTTTAATCACCAATGATTGAAATTTCATTAAAATATCTTTCCCGAAGAAATATATTTATGAACATAGTGTACATTTAGGGAAAAAATATAAACATATGTTTTTAAAAGTCCAAACGAAATTGTATAGGTCAGTTTTTATAACAACTGAAATTACATAATATATTACATATAAATTACATATATTATTATTAATCTTCCATACTTCGGGTACTGATTGTACAAACTACGATAGATATACATGCATAATGATAGTAACTTTTAATAAAAAATTATAAAAGTCTATAACACACACAAGACACTTGGGAAAATAATACTTAGAACTGGCCGCCGACAACGACGATTTCCCCTAGATTTCCACAATGAATGAAATAATACCACTATATTGAATATTATAGTGGTGGTCGGAACAAGACAATAATGAAAATGGAAAATAATAATAATAATAATAATAATAATAATCGAACTACGGGACACGCACGGCGACGAACATAAGGGATGACAAGGCGGTTTTCGATGATTATTTCGACGATTGCATTGGTTTTATTTGTGCAATAACTGCGGCCTAGCCCTCCCTCCTGCGTACCATACTGCCTCGCCAACCCCGCTGTTGTTTCTGCTGCACAATTCTAATGAATATTTACCCGCGGAATTCACCCCTGCACCAGAGTTTGTATTGCATATGTAATGTTATTTATATAATGTAATGCGCCTTGTATACGCGAAATATTCTCGGAAAAATACCCCACCGAAGGTTATGTGTGCTTGCATTTCACACCGTGATCGAAAACCGTATATACAAACATAACGACGACAACTTACTACAAACTTAACGCAGCAATAACATCGCCTTATCCAGTGACCGTTTACATAATAATATGAATTAGGCACATAAATAAAATATATATATTCATATATTACATATTATGTGAGATGGGTACTGCGTAACTAACAGTTCACTTCCAAGTATGTAATATACTTCCGAATCCCGATATTTGTATTTCCAGGTTGATCGTAGTTGAAGCCTAAAAGGTTACTTTTTATTATTAATAGTGTTATTAAATTTTTCACGGCTGGTCGATAAACACATATATAATATTTTAAATGAGCTCAGAGATGGATTTTTGCGCATTTTTGTATGTAATATAATATGCATTATAATATTTTAATGATAATATCATTTTTTTCAGCCAAGAAAAATATCTGCCGGCTGCTATTACGTATATTGTATAATATATACTGACCAGTTACCAAATACATATTGAAATAATAAGAGTAATTTTAAATTCTGAACGGAGTGATGGAATCTATTGATTTTACAATGATGTGTGTTTTTTTTTTTTTTTTTGTGTCTGATGACAACTTTTTTTGCAGTAAAAATGCTTCGATTTGCTTATACAGCAACTTTTCTGAAAGGAAAGTGAACTTATATGGTACTTGGGCAAGTCAAAAATCCAACTTTTTTAATATTTTTTGCAAAAATTGAAAAAAACGTTAAAAAAATTACGGAAAAACGGAAAATTTTACGCAAAATCACGTTTTTACAAACTACATTTTTTTAAAATGCTCTAACTCAAAAACGAAAAACCGCAACTACTTGAACTCAAAAACCAAATAAGAAAAACACTTTAAATTTTCACCAAATCTTTATATTGGTGTTCTCTATACATGGTTAAATTTTCAAAGTATTTTGACATATTTTGACTTATTTATAGACAATTTAAATTTGTGATTTTTGTAATTTTTTTTTTTTTAACACCTATAAAATTTAATTGGCTGGCCGAAAACTCTCGAAAATTTAATACAAGGTTTATAATAAGCTTAACTTATCTTCACAAGAAAATATCGAAGATGGTTTCACTCAAATTTTTTTTATAAGCCCATAAATTTCAAATTTGTATAAAATATGTTAAAATCGCGATAATTTGCAAGTTATTTTGTAGTTGAAAATTCATAAAATGTTTTCTGTTTATACTTAAGATTCAAAATTTTAACACTAGGTTGTCC
>JAIPRK010000158.1:229281-338474 GCA_025469195.1 Chaitophorus viminalis | reverse complement strand
TAGGGACTGCGTGGAGGGGATTTAACAGGCAGACGAGCTGGCTGGAGCGACGAGGCGACGTCGTTAATTTTTCGGGGAACTACACAACCGCCAAAAATAGAATGCAAGTGAATAACGTATTAATATTTTATGCAAAAACCATACTAGCGTATATGGGTCTAATGTATTAAAAGAAAAAATAATTAAATAATATTATAAAGTATAAATACTATAAATAACATTTTATTGTTCCATTCAACAATTTTACGTGAAAAAAAAAATGATACTTATGTACATTTTTTTTTTGCTCATCAACTTGACCTTTTATTGTATCTATGAAAGCGGGGCCTGTCTAACTGTGGTGATAGCGCGGGGCCCGGGGCGTGGGCCTCGCTCGCCCTGCCCTAGGGACGGTCCTGAGTACAAATTAATAACATCTAGACCCTAGGGAATAAAAATGTACAATGAAAATGTTCTAATTTTTTAAAAATAGAAATAAATTTACATTTCAGCCCCAACTGTAGGTTATATTCCGGATCCATGCGCGTAACATAACAATTGGTATTAACCACTTTCCGAGTAAGTATTTTTATAGTTACTAAGTTACTATCACAGTATACCTATATTATGCATTTAAATATCTACCATAGTTTCTAGTGTTTTTATATGTAAAATATAAATAAACCACGTTATCTTACTCAAGTTCGTGTTGATACCAGTCGATGGTGTTTACGTTGAATATCACGTTCTGAACGTCTTCCAAGTTATTGATCAGCTTGTTGAATCGCAACTCTATGGACTCCATGACTTTTTCAAATTCCAACCCTTTGGTAAACGAGAATTTCGGTTTCGGTATCGGATGAGTTTCGTTCAACCTAACCTCAGTATAGCGTATAAGTGTTAATTATATATTATATATAGTTAATAAGCTTTTAAGCGTTTAATATGCTCGAAATTTTATTTTTATTTTTAATTTACGTTACACAGTTTGTAATTCAAAATTCCCTAATGACCATCGACAATAGTGTATTATTAGCTGTACCTTTTAAATAGAATCATTGATTTACATATATAGTGTACATCTCTACACCGGTCCAGAAACATATGTACGTCTTTGGTTTCCACCGACCATTGTCTGTCGTTTTTGGAATTATAAATTTGAATAACCTGAGAAATTGAAATATTGTGTATTGTATAATATTTATAATATTTTTAGATATCGATTGATATAATACAGTTACAAATACTTTTTTGTACACTGAAATATAATTTTCACAACAGTTCATTGAAATTTGTAATTTATCCAAAACGTTCTTTGTGTTACCAGAGAATAATTCCGACATTTTTATGGTTTTCCGGCAGATATACACAATTTGATTTCCAAGATATTCGTACAGCCGATTCATGTCAGACCTACAGTATAAGTCATTGCACCCGTTGTAAAACGATTGGTTATTATAATAAAATTATATACGATAGTACTCTACCATTTATTATAGCATGGCGACTCTTCGAAAATAAAAATAAACTTTACAAATATATCAGGTAATCTTGATAATACATCGTTTGGTGATTTTACATTGTACAAACTCATTATTGGTTCCGATAAAATTTGTAAGTAATTAAGATTGGAAATCGATTCTATTTTTGCCGCCTATATGATAAATTAATATGGTAAACAATGAATTAATACCTACCTACCCGAGCATGATTATAATGAAAAATTATATAAACGTGTATGGTGTACTTATTCAGTATTCTTACAATATATATTATGTTTTATAAAGTACCGATATTGTATGGAAAACATTGTAATATTTTAAAATACCTCATGATTGTTTCATTAATAATGGTTTGACATTTTTATTTTATTTATTCGTTCAAGAAAATATTAGAAGTTATTGTTTGTTTTATAGCTTTAGTATGGATTATTTTTTATAAAATTCTTCAGTGGTCTGTTGGACCCTATTGTTTAACTTCTAAAACGTTATAATGAATAAACAATTTATTATAGTTTTAAATGTATAAATTTAATAACAATGATGTATGGATTTTTGGTCACATATTTCATTTTATTCATTTTCAGCGAACATAATGACTATTAAAACTTTTTTTATACTTAGGTACATTGTCTATAGTCTATACGTATACATAACTATCATATATAATTATCAATTTATCAATATATCAAATAATGTATAGTAATAGTAATAATACAAATACTATGAGTTTACGACTTATCACTCATGAGTATAATATAACGTTTAAAATTGGATTATCCAGTTTTATTGTTTTTTATTTTTATTTTTATAATTGAAGTATTTTAGTTTATTAACACGAGCAGATTTGATTAGATACCTCGATTTCATCCAAAATATTATTGAACGATTGAACAAGAATTGATTGATGTTGCTTCAGTATTGAAAGAATTTCATCAACACTCTTATAGCTTAGTAAAGTCGTTATAAATTGTAAGTTTGTAACTAAAATAAAAACATACAACATCAATATCTATTTCTTAAGCTAAAAACACAAAGTTAAAAACATTTATTGCTATGCATACATTATTCATAATACTACAGATAAATTTAAATTAAATAAATAATAATATTTTAAAATTATATAAAAATATGAGTATAATACTCTTATATAGTCTTATTTATAAAATTGTACTTACGTCGATTTTTCCAATAACCTATCTCGTCTACAATATGTTCCATCATATATTCACATTTTTTAGGGACTCTTTCCGTGTCCATTAAACACTTTTGAATTTCTAATGTATATACATTTAAAATGTCTAAAAAAAGGCAAATAATATAAAACATCGTATAATTAAGCTTAATGATATTATTCAAATATAAAATAATTATAATTATATAGTTTAGTTATTTTGTATATTGATATTTGCAAATTATACATAGTAGTTATAGTACCATGAATTTTAAGTTCTAACTAGTGCTCTAATTAAATATAATAAGGTATTACATTTGTAATTTACAATATAGCTATAAAAACCATGTACTCGTATATGCCACTTATGACTTATGGTAAAAAATAAATATAATAGTATTTCTAGTATTTGGTCTTTATGCATGTTTTTATAATGTTATTATCATTATTGCTGCAGAGTACAGATATTAAAGAATAAATATTGTATAGTTACTCAATTTATGATTTTTATTATAATATAATACATTTTAAAATTGAAAATATTTTTAGCATAAAAAAATTAATTTAAGTTAAAAAATAAGTTCAAGAAATTATTTGTTTGTATCATTTTACTATAAATTATATTTTCTTAATTTTTGTAATTAAACTATATAAACTAACTTTCAAGTACTTTGAGGGTTTCTTCGCTCACGTATTTTGAATTCTCATCAATTTTTCCAACTATTGTTGGAATGTAAATACTGGGCATTCCAATGAATTTATACCTCAACGAACATAGTTCTTGTATAACGGCTCTGTACTGTTCGAAAAATTGATCTTTTTCACCTGGCAAACGTGTGTTAAGAAAAATATTAATTTATCGTTCAACAAGAACAATCACATCGTATGTCTATAAAATATCGTAGAAAAATTATATTGTACAGCTCGGATAAATTGTTACTGCAGTATATATCTGCGCATAAAAGGATACTGGTAGACCAAGAAAATATAAATGGCGAATATAAGGAATCCAACAGTAAAAACATAGTTTTCTCCACTTGCGTGTCCAATTTTCCAAATGAGACCAGTTTCAAGAAATTGGAAGTGTCCAGACGAATAGATTCTGTATCGACCGTCTTTAGGAACCACATAATAGAATCGGTACGAGCATCGGGTATGCAAAATGTAGCTTTAAGCGTGTCGTTTTCATAAAACAAACAAAGCATTTTCTGATCTGTACTAATGAACTCTTCGATGGCGGATATGACGCCAGTACTCCAATCGGATTCTTTTGCATACGGAAGAAAGGTGCATGTTTTGATCCGATTTACCTGAAATCGATTTTGCAAACATAATTTGAACATTGTCCGACCGTTGTTTAAAATTAACTACACAGTAAGTATATAAGTATATGAGTTGAAATCATTTTTTAATATATATTGGTAGTCAATGAATGATTAAAAAAGATAAAAGTATAATTATATTCTGGGTTCTCAATTCGTCATGCTCACCTTGATGAAAACCAATATTTTACTATATTTAAAATAGGACTCAGATATCAAAACGAAGTGTATATTTTTTTAATTGATTTAAGAAAATTCTTTCCATGTAATTTTTCATGTGTGAAACTTTTATAGATGTTTTTTTTTTTTTTTTAATTTTTAAAGCATTTTATAAATATTTTTTGGTCATTGTGTTAGTTATAATACTATTGTTAATTGTTTGTACATTATACAGCGTAATAGCTTAATTACTATCTAAATATAATTTATTGATTTGTTTTCTTGATGTTAAATTTAATTAGCATGAAGTAAAATTTTTTGAGTCATTTAATGGACTGAAAAATGCATTTTTATTAGCTTTTTTAACAGTTTTTTTAAAGAATTTATCAATGGGTTTTTAAATCATGTCTCTACTTATAAGTATAGTTTTACAAAGTGGTATTCAGAACAGTTTTGAACAGAATACAGAAGTGAAGTTTAGGAAGACCTATATATAATTAAAATCATTCCCAGTTTCATTACCATCTAATATATAAATAATGAACTTTATATTTCCGTATCATTCTTTCATTGTTTTCCATTTAAATGATACACGCCAAGTACAAAGTCGGTATTTTCAATTTAATTTATATTTTGTACAGGACAGTCTTAAAGTTTAATAAAAACACAGTGTGTTTATCAATTATATTCTTGCTGCTGAGTATGCCACTAGTTATATCTACATTTGAAAACAATGATAAATCATGACATTTATAACAATTTAAATATGATTCTTAATAGGGCTCAACTCAGTGTTTTCAATAATCATTTTTCAAAATGGAAAAACTAAAAAATAACCAGTTTTTTGCCATTTTCTTGGAACCGTTGAGAATCTAGGGAAAAGAAAAAATAAACATATAGTTTTAAAAACTTCACAGTTTCCTTGTTTATACATTTAAAAAAAGGCATTTTGATTAAATGACACTTTGATTAAAAAAAAGAAAAAAAAATCATTTTTTAATTTTATATCTCTAAACAAAGGCTAAATATTATATTACGATAGTGGTTGGTACTGTAGTTAGTATACTAATTATGTACATTGTATATATGATACATGTATTTAACATTACAATTTTTTTTTAATTCTGTTAATGATATTAAGCTACGCCAATACCGCTATAAATCAATATTTATGAAAATGTATGAAATTTATAATTACCAGTTTTTTTATAGTGGAAGAATCCATTTTATCCTCCTGCTGTTCACTCATTTTTTTATTTAGTTATTAATTTGTAATTCATCAATAAAATTTATCCAAAAGACAAAACCAATTCATCGTTAGAATTATTACGCACTATATTCATACTGCGTACTACAAGTATAACAAAAGTACGTGTGGTGTAATCCAGGAATATGTTGTTTGTTACTATAGACACCCATATACATATTATATGCGCTTATACTACCCTTGTGATGGTTATGATTGTTATGAGTCACAAGTTCACCCCAGCTATTGGTACAGTGAGTACCCAGGGTCTTGTGGCTCACGCAAGCGCTCACCTACAAGGCTACAACCGTCGCAATAGGTGAGTTGATTCCCGAGACCTTTCTCATGTATTAGTTGATTCCCGGGTCATTAAGAGGTATGTACGAGTTGATTCCCGGGTCATTAAGAGGTACGTACGAGTTGATTCCCGGGTCATTAAGAGGTACATACGATAGTTGATTCCCAGGTCATTATATATTTTATTCAATATTTAGTAAAATATTCAGCCTATTAGAGTATTAGCATAACCCAAGAGACACCACGAGGAGGTTGGCTGACAAGTTTCTCAAAAATGTTTTTTTTAGTTTTTTCGTATTTTGAAAATCATTCAATTTTTATTTATTAATTATTTATTGGATTATATTATATTTATTATTATTAAAAACATTTACTAGTAATTACGTAAAAAAAAAAAAAAAAATTTAGTAATTTGGTAAAAATTTGTAACACATGTCTCGGCGGACATAAGAGGGAGTTGTGTGTGACGGTCGAACTCTTTACGGCCGTAAGCTCTTTACTCGTGCGATCTATTGATAATTGTTATACAACAATAAGGAATTAACTCGTACGTACCCTATAATGACCCGGGAATCAACTCAACGGTGTCGTTGCAGGTAAACAGTACCCGGGAATCAACTCGTACGCAGCCACAACCGTACACCGTATATTAGACCTGTGGGCTGTGCACGAGGTACGGAGGTTCGCGTGACTCGATAACTGCCGAAGCGTCGGCTGGGCCACGGGTCGTCAAACGTTGAACGTTCATATTTTACGATCAAGTGGTATACAATAATTCCGTGCTTTAGCATTGCTAAAAGAAGAGTTGTGTCAGAATACTGACACAACTTAAAATGATCGATTTCTAGATTTTAGTTTATACTAATTAAACTAATTAGTAATTACTTTAACTTTATTTTATAGTTTATGGGATAAATTGTTGCAATTTCACTGAAATTGACCTTAAATCTTTAAATATATCACTTTTCTTTTTGGAAATTTAAAATTTGTATCACTTTCGCAGTTTCACGATGGTATACATAATGTCACAATTCAAAATAATTTTTACATTTTGAGTTGTGATATTTTTCTTAATTGTCTTGATACGATTTCATTTTCATTAAAACGACATCAATCATGATTGTGGAGCACCAGCTTACTATCGTCATGTTTATGAAATATTTTAAAACTGAAATACTCTTTGTATACCTTGTTCATTTTTGGCGCTTAGATAATTCAATACTATAAATACAATAAATCGCGTAAACTATTAGATTGGCAATACAGCTTACGCAATTAGGCAATGAAAAAAGGTGTAACATCTGTAATGACTTGGGTGCACACCATTGGACATACCAATGGTATGGACGGATAGGTGATAAGTTATTTTACAAGCAATAAAGATAAATGATGGAAATCATCTATATATATTATTAAAACGTGAGGGGATTTCTTATGACAGTTATATCTGAAGTTCTACCGGGCCGATTTTCACGATTTTTTTTTTTTAAACGCAAGTATTTGGTGTGTAGATGAGCCATTTAATGAGAAGAATCCGAAAATGTACAGACCTAGACCGCCCGCCGAAATTTTTCTCAGGGGGGGGCTAGCAGTTAGCGAAAAAACTGACGTACAATTTTTTATCACCTTAACCTTATCAGTAATCAGTCTTCCTAATAGCCCTCCAAGACTACTATATAAAATGCAAATAAATGCAATAAAATCTATATCTATATTTATATCTATATATTAATATATAAGTTATTTAGTTAAATATTGATATATATATATATATATAAATAAAAATATTCTACTATTCTATTTTTTTTCTTACTGTAATTGGCAACGACGGGTAATTCAGCTAGTTTAATATTTTAAATAGTGTTATGTGCAGAACCAATGGAATATAAAATAATAACAATGATAAACACAAATCGGGATCGAGCGCCCACTGGAAGAGAAATTAACAATGTATAACATAGCGACAATGATAATAATAACAATAATAATTATGATTAGTATAATGATGATAATAATATTATATTGACCATACCGAGACGATGATGACTTAACTTCCAAAACGTATAGCTGCGGCCGATGATAATCACACGTACCGGCAGGCTTCGATTTTGGCGAAAACCTCGACGACAAAGGTTTTTTCGAGCACATTACCAGTGAAATACACTCATGCAACGCAAACGATAATATATTATTTGGACAAGGCGTGTGTGATTAACATAGGTCTGTGACGGCGGCGGGTACGATGTAAGTTGAGCACATGGTGTACGACAACGCGTTTTGCATAAACGGTTAATAAAGACGTTTGCGCGACTCACGGAAATTTACGTTAAACACACAATTATTATTATACACACACAAATATCATAAGCCACACTGTTATTTCTTTAAATTGCTTTAACGAATAGAAGAAAATGTGTTATATATGCCCGAAATAGGCAAACAACGAATCACGTGTTGTTTTAAACTGGCCCACTTTATCTTTTATTTAAAATATAATACCCTAAAAGTTTAAAAGTGAAAGTTAGATACTCGATAACATATATAGTGAAAACATTGGGTATTTAGATACAACTGTGTTGAATATAGTAGGTAAGACAGCGTCATTTTTAAAATGTTTAATGTTGATATATATTTTTAACTGCTATGGAACTTACCTATATATACTCATATGTTAATAAATATCATTATGTCATAGTATGATAATATATCCACGTAGATAATACTTATTTCATTATAAACGTATAAACGTATTAACCTAGGTTGTGTAATTTTAGTTTTTGTTTTCCCAGATTTTAACGATTTATAAACACTAACAGTCTTTCAACTTATAGTTTAACTTGTAGCTATTTGCATGAAAAAAAGTAATCAAAATTCTAATTTAAGGGAAGGAGGGGTGAGATTTTTGAAAAATTACAATGGAGGTTTAGAATAAAAAAGATTGGGAATTACTGATCAGAACCTTAGGAAGTAAGTCAGCCTGTGTAGGTATGCGTTATCATCTTAGAGGCTTAGAGTCAAAAGAAAAACCGCGATGTTCAATCATATACGATCTTTAGTATGTAAGATTTAGTGATAGCAAGTATTAAACTATAATTATATGAGATCTATAAAAGACCACACAAAATTGGATATTTTATTCAGTTCTAGACCCTAAAGCCAATAAAATTACAATCGCTGTTATTAAAGGAGAATTAAGCATAATTAAATAGGCAATCAAAATTAATCATTGATCACGAAAACTATTTTAAAAATGGTATTTATCACAGTATTATGTGACTATTATATATAAGATATTGATTATACTTAGAAAACACTTAAAATATTATAATACATAAAATTGAAATTTGTTTGCATTTCATTTAAATTATCGTTATGAGTATTTTTATTGTTTTTATAAAAGTTTGCATAAGCCTGAAAACTCCTGGTCTATCGATGGTGAATAGGTAAATTAGGTAATGCTATCAATATCCGACACAAATCGACGAATTTACCTATATGGTAGAGTTTAGTTAAGAAATTTATAATAATGATCAATTACAATATAAAGCATTGTGCTCGCGTATCGATTGAAAAATGTTTCTCCAAACGGTGATTTTGAGTTATCGGAATAAAATATACCTGAGAGTAAGTGAAAATATTATAAAAAAGTCAAGTGAAAATAATGACATAATAAATGTAACTAAATATATGTAATTAAATCAATGGAAAACGGTATGTAATAAATCGACATAATGTGTATTAACATATTTTATAGTTCTTATATTTTAATATTGCAGCAATAATTTTTCTGATCATATTGTTATTATTATTTGGATAATTTATTTCCAGTATACCTACATTGGGTACATGACTTGCTTTATTGACGTACATAAATCATCTATTACAATTTATGCGCAAATAATTTTATAATAATGAATAATACGATATAGGAGTAAGCAAACTATATTTTACTGAGTTTTAAATGATTTTATCGATTTAAATAACGATAGATACGTCATAAAGAATAAACATAAAAAATCGGCAATGATTGTATGATCTCGTTTTATTTAACTTTGTTTACATGTTCACTATAATCACAATAATTTTGTACATTTTCATACTAATACATCAATAATTATTTCACATAATATGTATATCTTTTTACAATAACTTAGATTACATCACATCCAATATCTTTACAAGTCCTTAATTATGAATATGGTTAACAAAAAAAAAAAAAAAAACGTGACACATTATACTTAACAATATTATAATGTAATAATTTAACAACAGTTCGTAAAAGTCTATTCAAGTGGCTATAATATAGTATAAGGTCGCAGCAAAATACACATTTATCAATTAAATCTGAGCTTTTTCTTATCATAATCCTATCCTCCCAAACTGACGTGATTCACAATATGTTACTTTGGAGTACAGCTTTGATATACATATTATTCATTTTTTGTTTTCTACATAATAATATATTATAATATGAACACCAATAAATAATCACTATACATTTTACGCCTAGAAACAAAATAATGATATTATATTTATAAAATATAATTTTAATTATTTACGAGGTAACTGTATAAAATAATAATATCTAATAATAATTATAATAATAATATGCTCGTCTTGCACACTGCAATCATCGCTTGCATCAATGCAAATACCTACATGTAGGTGCCTACTTTTAGATTTCGAAACATCAAATAAACAGAAAAAATAAAATGTGAGCAAAAAATTAAAAAAAAAAAAAAACGATGTCCAACCCGCTTTCCGTTAGCTTCTATGTCGTTGTTGTAATGAAAAATCCCGTTGATGCGAAATCTCTTTATTTCACGACATTAATATTGTACCTACGCAATAAATATTTTAAAATATACCCTTAGGTTTGGTGACAATTTTAAATTAGAACGAAATAAATACGCGTCCATGAATGTACGTACGTGATATAATAAACAACAAAGGAAACGGTGAGACCACGATCGATTATCGTTCTTTTTATTTTTGTAAAATTAGTCGGCAAAAAATGAAAGTCAGTCGGCGCAAGCGTATATAGTGCGATGAGAAAAGAGGAGATGGAAATGTGTGCGTGAATGTTAAGTTTTTTGGTATTTTTTGCTTTTTTTTTTTTTTAGCTTAGACAGCACATTACAATAATAGAGTAAAAATGTGTGTATCTGATGAAAATAAAAGTAATCGGATAAAATAATAATAATAATAATAATAATAATAATAATAATAATAAGAATAATAATAATAATAATAACGATAAGTGCCTAGTAATATTTATACATTTTCGGTATATTTGAAAAACACGTAATGATAGAGGATAACTGCTGCGGTGGACCGGGACCGATGGACGACGGGTCGGAGCCAAGCGCGAAAGACTGCAGTGGCGGGGTCCGCGTTTCACAGGTGCGCCAAGATCTCCATTTCGGTGTCCCGGCACCGCACGTTGGTCGCGTCGTTGTTTGCGCTGGACACGGTCACGATCACCGTTCCCGGCGTATTAGTCGCCGGCGTGGTCTGCACGATGGTTACCGGGCTGCAGCCGACGATGCGGTCGGACATGACGGCCGTCTTCTCGTCCACCACCACGATGTTGCGCACGTTGTCCACGCCGCAGCCGTCGTCCGCGATGATGCCGCGATCTCCGACCTCATCGTCACCGTCGCCACCGTCACCGCCACCGCCGTCGTCGTCGTCGTCGGTCGGCGGCACTTTGTTGTCGACGGCGGACAGCAATATGTCACCGCCGCCGCCACCGCCCACGGCCTCCGACATAGCGCTCAGCTGCGACGGGTTGCGGCTATGGTGGCTGCTCACCGTCGTCGAACCCATCACCATCGCGGCCGCCGGGTCCATCAGATGACAACCCGGCCGCAATGTGCTAGACCGCGACCGGTAACTGGGTGGGCCGCTGTAGTCGGCCGGCTGGTGGTGGTTCATATGCGCTGTCGGTTGGTACAGGTACAGCTCACCCGGGTCGCCGCGGCAGCACACGTTTTGACCTCTGTGGAGAAAAAATCAATTGGCAATGAAAAAACCGATTCCGATTATATTATAGATACGCGTATTTTTGTGGGTACGGAATATTTTGCGTCTCCTCGAAGCCGCAACAAGAGCAAATCTTTTTTTTTCGGGTGGGGAAGTGGGTGACTTAAATATATACAACAGATCCATGGGGACTAATTTTCTTTGTCACTATACAGTATACATTATTACCACTACGATTTAAAATAGGTCATAGTATATGGATAAAACTAAATAACCCGCATTTCCAATAATATTATTTCGTCTATTGAGTATAAGATCATCTCAAACACGAGATAACATGCAAGAAGCATTTCGTTATTTTTCATTTGAGAAAAAGCTATGGAAATTGTTCAGGACTAACTTCCCTCCTTCAAGTTGTGCCTAGCAATGTCATACACAGGTGAGCCTAACTGCTTTCTCATTTCATTGCGCGTAATATAGGTGCAGGCGTATAGTAACTATCTGACGACCCAAAAGTACAGTCATAGACGACTGTATTAAGTGTTGAGGGTGGACCAGTAGGGAAGATATTGATTTTTTTCTTTTCTTTTACGATCAATTCTCCAGGGGTCGGTGGCGAACATTTCGTTGATCTTATACAACATAAGTATCAAAGCTTTCATAACGCAAAAATAGTAATAAAAGAAGAACGTCTGGTAAAATCTGGGCCGAGTTTTAATAACATCTGAGGACAAGGATGTGGTGGATAATCTGACGGCGAGTATTGTTTGAGAAGTATAATACACAGTGCCTTTACTATATAGGCCCTTATATTACACGTATGGCTCTTTCTATATACAACCTAACTACTCACTTGATTTCTGTTTTACTCGGATGATTTCGTTGGAAACTTACGTCTATCGATTATACAGTATGAAAGAATGGTATTGTTTTTTTTTTTTTTTTATTTTAGCGTTTCGTTAATTTTGTTATACGGTGACTTTTTTTTCGATCTAGTAGAAAAAACTCGTAAAGAGATAAAACTTGTGATTTTGAAAGCGGATTTTTTATTAAAATTTCGGCTATATACGGCAAGGCATTATAATGTTGGTAACGATTTATTAGATCCTGCACAGTCATAAGATATAGTAGAGCTATAATAATCGAATTACGAAACTAAATCGTATTTTGCATATTATTTATACAAACGTTCATAAGCACGCGAAAGGACTCTGGGGTATAGATGTGACGAGTTTGAAAGTCAAATAATCGAACACAGTACAATTTGTGCACCACGCATCATTATAAAACGCCTTACAGTGTAACACACATGACCTGCTCTCACCTTATCAACGTGCCTGGTTGCGACCTATACGTGGGCGGAGGTGAAGCCGTGACGGGTGGCATGTTCGACTGTCGGTCCAACAGCAATAGCCTCAGTCGGTATTCTTGCATGGATGCCTGATAAGACGGCGGTGGAGCTCGGTACTCGAATTCCGGGTACATCATCGCTGCGAAACGAATGTCGAAACATATATATTATATTATAATATTGATTTTGCGGAAGAGGAAAAACGGTTTTATTTTTCAAAACCAATCGATCTTACCAGCATATGGATGATGCGGTCGGCCGTAGGACGGCGGCAGTCTGGGTACGAACCGTCGGTTGGCTTCGGCAGCGTCGTCCAGCGATCGGCCTAACCCGAACACTGCTCCGCACGAGGATGCTTCTTGGCCCGACGTCAACCGCCACGCAATACCACTAATGGCCACTAGAATGACACCGACACCTGTAACAAGAGATAGGAAAAAGATTAAGTCAAAATATCGTCTATGGTAGCAATTAAAGTCGCGATCCGTATATGTAAAAAATACAGATATTTCAAATGGTCTGTAATAATAAAGTAATTTCTTGTCAGGTGGCACTACTGAGGGTCTTCCTATTCCAATATTTTAATGTTATTTAAAAATGTTATCATCAAACTTACTGATAATTGTAAAAATAGATTGTAAATATATTCTTATAAATAAAATAATAATAATAATAATAATAAAGTACCGGCAGAGAATAATATAATATAAAATTATGTATTGGCAGCGTCAACAGTTGTTCTTCGAAACTTAATAATATGTCCAACAAGTTTTTCGGACATTGTTGTATGAGTTGCACCGTATGTTTTAGTTTATTATATGTTTTTTTTTTTTTTGTAAATGCTCCGCCAAGTTTACATAAATAATGTATGAAGCGAAAATAAACCACAAGTTCTAAAAAAT
This sequence comes from Chaitophorus viminalis, assembly GCA_025469195.1. Taxonomy (NCBI): domain Eukaryota; kingdom Metazoa; phylum Arthropoda; class Insecta; order Hemiptera; family Aphididae; genus Chaitophorus; species Chaitophorus viminalis. The sequence goes on along the minus strand of JAIPRK010000158.1, from coordinate 324,560 downwards.
TTTAAAAATGCTCCGTCAATATCATCGTTTTGGTGAGCTAGTCTAAATTTGACCGATCAAAATATTATAAAACAAATATAATTTTGAATTTGTTTACTCCCTCAATCATGTTACATGTTATTACAGATATGTATTTTATAACTGATATCAGGAGCACAGTACATAATTTCACGATTGACCAATACGGTTATAATTTGATAATATCCTTGGACCTTGAGTATAATAGAAGTTATTCTAGAAGCAATTTTCCCATGTCCCGTGATCACGTGTATCTAATTGTTTTTTCTTTTGTAGGAAACTATTAAACAATTAAGTCCTCAACATAATAATACTCGAATATGTTTTTTTTTATCTTGAATTTTTGTAATTGATGCAATAGCCGACAGGCGACAATGCACACGTGACATTTATAATATTTTAGTTATTACTTAGGTATATGGATAACGCGTTTCGTGTTTGTACTTTATTTCATATATATAATCGGTTCAAAATAAGAGCCGTAGTCGGCGGCGAACAGTTTTCGACGGCGGCGGTTAGATAACGTGTAATTTTTCTTCCCCACTATGTGTCTTTGTCTATGTCGGTACGTGTTATTAAGCCACGCCCATGCGCACTAGTCGGCCGCCGCCGACTACGTTTCTTATTTTGAACAGAGTATAGTAATCAAAATCGCCAATTATTTTCGAGAGAACATAATATTTTATATATTAATTTTAGTATTTACACGTGTATACGATCCTCTAGTATAAGAACATTGGAAAAAATACCGTATTTATTAAATTTAGAGGAAAATAAAATATATTTCAGCTTCATATACAATACTCTTTAAATAAGGGATGCCAATATATCATTTTATTATATTATAATAATATTATGGACAGTTCGATCTCCTACAACAGCCGCATACATTATTTGTATAACAGTAGCAGCGTACGGTCAGGCGACAACGGTACTCTGCGTGTATAACTATTATATACGTGTGTAAATTGTAGTCTATATACTGTAATCTATATATTGCAGGTACAATAAACGAAAAAAGTTTTACTCCAAGTTGTTACAATAACGCGTGCACTATAACGACACTATGACCTCGAAATTAATGATTTGGAACAAGCGAAAAAATAGACCTTTGGGCACCGTATAACATATACTGTTATTATTATTATTATTATACTATATTTATATTATATACGTGGTATAAATGCAGGTGTGCAGACGAAAGGAAAAATCGTATTTTACAGTATTATAGTATAGTTATACTAGGTACCTAGTGTATATGGAATGTGCGTTAGTGTGTAAGTAATAAGCACGTAGAAACCGTACACATTACTGTAGGTATCTATATTATTTCGTAAACTAATGTAAATATTATTATTATATAGATGAATGACATCACGGATTGAAATATTGTAATATACGAGTTTCAACGAAGGAGGCGGAAAAATAAATGTTTTTCGTCGTTTTAGCGATGATGGTTCATGGTTCGTCCCACAAATTAATTTCCATTATATTAACGTGCATAGATAGTATTATTATTATCCTGTGCGTGTCATATATATATATATATATATATATATATATAAGTCATATATAAGTGCGTGTACACTGTTTTAGTAATGTGTTTACCCCTTATTTGTGTATAATGAAATGCGAGTTAATAGACCTTTGACAAACCACCACCGCCGCCGCCTCCGCTACCATCGCATCGCGTTCCCTGGATCGAGGGAGTTTAATTAAAACTTTTGGGTTTTCGAAAATTAAACAACACGTTTACTCTACTTGACATGCTGCGGTAACTCAAGGAAGTGTAAATTAATTATCACCCCATCGATTGTTGACAATAATGCTCGTTCTAGCTATATCCGCCTCTTTTATATATAAACACGCAAGTACCTATACCTATATATACAATTTATAACTATACAGCGTACGGTTAGAGGGACGAGAAAATACAAAATAAAAAAAATCCTATAGTATAATAAATTGAGAGACTGGTGATTATTTTCAACTCGAATGTGTGTGTGTGTGTATACTGTTTGTGGGGGGTGGGACATAAAAACAACCCTCACCAAGGACGGATGTTAGAGTAAAACATTTAAGGGAAGTGCAGTTAGGAGGACACATTATGAGTCTCTTTGTCCGGAGAGTAATGCTTCTGCGCGATGGTATATGTATAGTGTATACATTCTACATGTAAGAGGGATAATCACCCATTTTCAAAAGCTATTAGAATTAAAAATACTAATAATTTTGACCGTAATTAAATTCAGTTTTGTATATATTTCATATACGAGTAGATACTTCTAAAGGGCTCAAAATTTCGTAAAGGCTGAGTGTATTTTTTATTTCGCTTACTAGTAATAACACCGTACACACATCATAATATATGCGTCTGTACCCACACGCACACACATAAACCCTTTTTATGAGTATAATAACTAATATTAATAATAATGATTACATACGACAAGTATTTCAAACGGAGTACTTTAAAATTAATATGCATGTGCATATAGTTAAGGTTTTAACCGTACGCAGTACTCGGAGAAATAAATAATAAGTATAATTAAGCATGACAAATATCATTGAATGTTATATGAATGCGGGGATATTATGATTATAATATTAATCAATAAGTTATTCAAGTAGCAATAATTATGAGTATATACCTAATAGCTAAGTTCGTTACGATATTTTATAAAATATTTAACTTTTGAATGAGTTTGACTTAAGGCAAATGGTAATATGGTTAAAATCACTTTATGACGTCATGTTGTCATTTATTTTTTACGTTATTACAAAATTAAAACTTTTCTACGTGAAAGTTAACAAATATTTAATGATAGGGCGTACTACTAAATACGAGAGTTATAAATAATCAGCCGTGTCAATAGTTTGATAAAAACGAAGGCGTGTACAGAAGAAATAATGGTTGTAATTCACCATATTATTTTTAATTTAAAAAACATGAAAATCTTTGGAAATAAATGAAATAAAAACTGTTACGATTATTAATAACGTTAAAAAATGATTGAATCAAATAATCTAGATGGACAAATCGATATTAATGGTTGTGTAGTTGATGGAAAAATGGTTTGATTTTTTATAGTTAATCACATAATAATATACATATAATAAATAATATTATAATAATTTCAACTGTTTTTGAAACATTTATCCTTTCGCAATATAATTTCCATTTATTTTTGTCACGTATTTTTATATCTACATAATATTTTGACTTCCGGATTAAGTGTAACTATTATAAGATATTACATTTTGATTAAATCGCATTGTGAATAGTCTTCAATGTACAACAAATTATAATATCTTATAGAATTTTTAATATCATAAAAAAAAAATAATTTTTTATGTCCACCCACGTTTTAATACTTTTTATGAATACACAACACACATTGTTAGAATGATATTTCATTATAAGTGCAATAAAAGATATTGCGTATATACAATACAATCATATGGATATACTTATATAAATTGTAATGTTTATGGTATCAAGTTTTAATTTTTTTTTTTTTTTTTTTATGAAAATATTAAATTAATTTATAAATTATTAATGCGTTTCATGAAAAATATTCAAGTTGTTTCTAAAAGTAAAAATATAAGAGTATAAACGGATTGTTATTATTAATTATTAATACATATCATTTAATAAAAGTATAATTAATACTAGATAGATATTAGTTTCTCAAAAAATAAAATATTAAAATGAGATAATTATTTTAAATCAATGAAAGTATATAATACTGTAATAATTTTTTTTGGGAAATAGTATAGAAACTTATTATTATAAAAATGAATACAATATAAATGAAAAAAAAAACAATTTGAGACAAAATAGTTCAAATGGTCACATTGTTTTTTAATACGGTTTAATAGAATTTGACAACGGAACGAAGATAAAATAAAGATGTTACGTTTAAACGACACCATAAAAATATGTTGTTTTAAACAAGGCGTAGGAATAATCATTTCTTTTTAAGGGTACCTACGTTTATTGCGTTTGGTGTACACAAATAGTGCGTAGAAAATATAATAATAAACAACCGAAAAATAGATGACATAGTTCATTGTTACAAGTTTCGTTTTCTGTTTCGAACAGTTCGCGTGAATTTGTATAGGTAGTTGCAGGTATACGTGGAAAATGTTTTCTGCGTACATTGTATCGTCATAAATTTTAAAATTTTGTATTATTATTACGTGTCATACAAACACGACGGTCTTGTTTTATGAGATATTATAAATTTATAACATTGCATTTTACCATAACATTCAGTACGGGTTTGTTTTATTTTACTTGTTTAAAAACATCGAAAGCTTTAATCTTCTTATCGTCGATGAAAAACGATTTACATATAAATATACGACGTGCCGTTTTCTCTCTCTTTTCCTGCATAGTAGTCAATTATATTTCATTGGTATTCATTAAGCGTTAAGATTCGGAGACGTATCCGCTCTGTTCACGAGGAAAAATCTATTTTACGACCATACTGCTGCTGCTGCTTTTCTTCGAATATAAATTCTAAAAGCACCATCGGTTTTCGGCCCGCACCGTTTGCAATTTACTCCTCTTGCAAACGGTTTGCTGGTACAGTGATACACACACTCACACGCACATATATAACTGGTAGTATGTGAAATTGGATAATTGCTAAAATATTATCCTCAGAGTTGTTTATTTTTTATCTTTTTCACTTTTTTTTTTCCACCAAATAGAACAAAAATAATTCCTCGTCCTTGTCTGTTTGAAAAAGCAAGAGAACAAAAAAAAAAAATCTTCGCAACAATATTACCGTCACAAACGTTTTTATTCTTTCTCTATCGTCAAGTGTATGTATGTGTGTGTATGCGATACACGTATGTATTATATACATATATACAATAGTAAGATATACGTATATAGTCGCAACTGAACAAAAACCTAAGAGAATATTGCACGGACACACACCGTTCAATGACTGCGTGTACTCTTTTTTCTTATTTCTTCTTATTATTATTCTTTTATATACACACGCATTCGGTGTCATTATGACGTATAAGTGTGTGTATATAAATATATATGCTAGTGCGCGCGTATATTACTACGATGATAGTGTGTGTACACGCTTTGTTTTTTTTATGTTTTATTTTATTTTTTTCAAAAGTTGTTTTCGTCTCTGAAACGACCCGTAATGATAGTCCTACATGTGAGTCCACCAGATTACGATATATTTTTTCGCCGTGCACTGGCTATATAAATACGCGTATGTGATCGTGCAAGGTCGGTTAGTCGGCAACGACGACGGCACGAGATCGTATATTAATTACTTAGTCGTTGCCGACGTATATATATTCATTTGTGAAGGAGGAGGAAGCCAATATCGACTCCATCAAGAGCATAATTCTTATATACCTATATATATAATATAAGAACAAGCATTTTTTATGTACCAATTTTATAACGACACTATATAACTTTTTCCAATTTTTTTTCAAAAAGTTGTACCAAATTCCTCCTAAATATCACCACATCATCACATTTCGATTTTTTTTTTGCCTGAGGAGAGGGAGAGGGTGGAAATTATATTTAAAAGTTACAGTTATTCGGCAAAGCATTTGAATAATTTTTCAACTTTTTTCACAAAATTGTTGCTAATAACTCCCTGGAAGATTTGATGATGACACCACTTTTAGCAAGGAGAGAGGAAAGTATTATATTTAAATTTACTCATATTCTGACAACACATATTAAACTTTTTTCCATTTTTTTTCCTCACAGAGTTGTACTTAATACTTTCCTATGTGTCACTATGTCACCCAATTTTTCATTATTTTGTCAGAGAGGGGTTTAAAGGGGGTGTATTGTATTTAAAGGTTACGGTTTTTGAGGTATTTTGAAGTTTTTGAGTTTTTGGGCATTTGTATAATTTTACAATTTTTTTCATAAAGTTATTCCAAATAATTTTCTGGAAGTTATAGTGATATTTTTTTTTATTAATTTTACAAGGATAGGAGAGGAAAGAGGGATGCATTATATTTAGATGTTATACACATAATGTAGGTGAATTTTCTAAATTACTCTTATAACTGCAAATGAGTTATAATAGATACATTATAAAAAATTATTTCATTAAATGAATTTATTGAAATAACTCATATAAATTAATGTGTACCTAAGTATTAAAAATTTAAAAGATCAAAATAGTGGATGGTTATATAAACAAGCTATTTAAAAAACGACAAATAATCAAGCTAATGTAATAAACTCGCAAATATTTAGTGAATTTAAAACAATAGATATTGATTACTTTTCTATCGATACAGTAGTTGACAGTGATCGATATATTTCCTACAGAATTTTTAGATTTAAAAATACCATAATCTGATATGCCTCCACATTAAATATCAATTAAGATTAAGATTGGAATTCCAATTATATTATTAAGAAATTTGAGTTCTGAAATACGTAATGAGACTCGACTCCTTGTCACGTCTCTTATAAAAATGTAATTGAAGATGAAATTATGACAGGATGTGCTTAGGGAGAAAAAATATTTTCATTGACAATTCTATTATATCCCAACGATTTTCAAGTTCAATTCTGATGTTTCTGTTTTAAACGTTTGTATTTAGATGGCAAAAACAAATATATATATATATATATATGTTGTACTCGGTAATATTACTAGATAAAGAGCCACACTGCGGCACATGTGCACGTAACTGCTATTATCCGGGTGTATTTTTAAAACTTGACCTGGATTGTTTTGTCAACAATACCCTCGCCATATCTGGATGATCACTTTATACGATGTATAAATATTACACTGTATACGGTATATGACTCGATGCGAACGGTTAAGACTGTTTAACTAATTGTCGCCTGACAAGTGACAGTGACGTTTAGTGGCTTTACAAAATAGTTCTAATCTTGATACAAAGAACTTTATTTTGAAATACTCATAAGCATAACCTTCTCAGATTTTAACCTAACCGCTTTGACCCAATTGATTTTGACGTCTATTGCAGTGATAATTGTTAAATAATGACTGTCGATAAAATCTTTTTTGCCAATACCTATAATTAATGATTATATAAGTACAGAATATTAATTATTTTTTATTTTAATTGAAATCAATATTTTTTTGTTACGATCGTATATTGTTTTAGCGACTCGGGTTACTTTTCATTTCATGGCTGTACGGTTTGAGCTAGAATAGCACGATTAACAATAATAATATAGTTATTTTCCGAAAACATTTTCAAACATATTATTAAAACATTTAGAATAACTTGTGAACATAGCCCTTTAATTAAACAAACGTTATATTCACAATAAAAATTATATGTGATGAAGAAACCAACTCGTAAATATAGTTTACATCTACTAGTGACGTCATTTTTATTATAACATTAGTTAATTTTTATAACGCGAAAAGTTATCTATTTAAACTTTAATACAATCCAGCCACAAAATAAGAAAAGCTGCAGTTGTGTTACGGTACGTTATGGACAAAGATATCAAAATTTGTGCTAACATCATCTTCTTAAGTTTCCTTATTTTTACTCATTATCTTGAATTGTTATTGTTGTATTTATTGTATCGTATAGTTAATGGTTAAATTATCATTTCATTAGACCATTAAAAAATAATAACAATACAAACGGTTAATATATAAAATAGCGTATGTCGTGTAGTATTATTATGCCATTAATACAACTTATAATATTCGTCGTGACTAAATGTATCTTAACAATTATGTTTGTTATTACTTATTAGTTATTACCGTTAATCGTGTACGCAAATACGCGATTAATTTTTTCACGTTTAATTTTTAAATAGTGGTAAATCGGTTCTTATTTAATGAAAATAAAAATTATTAAATAAAATAAAATAAATTAAATAAAAAGTAAATACATAACTGCAGGTGTCATGGAAAAGTTGAAATTAAAATTTGTGAATTATGATCCTCAATCTTTTTTAATACCCAATGATAATTTCAACTTATAATAAACTTCGTATTGAATTTTTAAGACTTTTTGGACAGCTAAATTTTTTTTTATCGATATTTAAAAAAAAACAAATACTTAGAAAAATCCAAAAATTCAATTGTCTATTAATTGGTCTAAATAAGTAAAAATGCTTCGAAAATCTATACATGTATAGAAAACACTAATATAAACTTTTAGTGAAAATTTTAAGTTTTGTTTTTGAGTTTTCTCAAATTCTTGATTTTCCGTAATTTTTTTATGGTTTTCCCCGATGCTTCTGAAAATTTTTGAATATTTTTTATGATTGACATGCATTTGTACCCTCAAAATTCACTTTTCTTTAAGCAAAGTTGTTGTATAAGGAAATCGAAGCATTTTTACTGCTCCAAAACGTGATGTCAGACCAACAAAAAATAAAATAAAAATAAAAATAAAATAAAAAAAAACAAGCTTCAATGTAAAATCAATATATTCATCACTCTATTCAGAATCTAAAACACAAATCATTGTAAAATCAATATATTCTCCACTCCGTTCAGAATCTAAAATATCAATAAAACGAAAAAAAAATTATAGGCCTTATGATTCATGATTATTGTCTATATTTGGGTATTTTAAAACATTTTTCTTGAAAAATAAATTATTATGTATATTGAGAAAAGCTATAATTAATTTGACAAGAAAAATACGATACTTTACTAGCTATTATAATCTGATAATTTATACAACTCAAGAATAGACGATTAATTGTTGTATATTTCAAATAAAAATAACACTAGTGGTAATCTACTATTATTCAAGCTGGTAGATGGACTTGCGTATACTTAATTAATACGAGAAGGATGTATATATATATATATATAGTAATGATGATAATAAAAACTGATGCGCATATTAATTATTATTATTACAAGTTCTGAAATGAGAAAAATAAGGAATGAATTTTTGAATAATTATTTTTTACTGCTATTCTTATTGGGATCATATACTGACAAAGTAATAGTTTAAGTCTATGTGTGATTTTAACGTCGTATCGGATCAGATATTATATAATTAATGATTATTTTGAACTTTGAAGAGCATATACATTATATAAGTTATTTTAGAATTCTGAAGAGAAAATATGAATTGGAATAGTGCTTGTATATACGTTGTTCGAGTGTGTAATAATATAACGACCGAATTTTAATTGCTTCAATAAAGAATTTTACCCCTTTAGCCAATAAATGATTTTAACTCGTTTTGTTGTTTTTATGATGAACACCAAAACTTTAATAAGAAAACCTAAACATGTTTACTACGCGCGCCGATGAACATAGAGTTACGATGAATCTATTCAATAGGTAATTTCCTGCGGCAAAGCTTTTAATTAGTTTCTCGTTGTCGTTTACTAGGCGAGTGTCAAAGACATGCGTACTCGTGTTGAACAGGGGCGTGTAAGGGTTGAATTATTAAAAGGAATTTAACCCGGGTCTTAACTATTAATAAATCAAGTGTATATTGTCGTTGCAGGTATACGGCGAGCCTATATGAGATGATCTCATTGAGATCATAATATTATACACAGCCGTTATTGTCAAACGAATATCGTTACGCTTTAAATATTATAAACGTTCTCAATATAATTTATGTGTTTGATGTAGCAATGTAAAATTATATATTATTTAACGCAATCAATTTGTTACAGCTGGTATAATTTAGTTAAATCAAGGAAATTAATCGGGTAGATTAAAAACAATAATGAATTGGTCGATGTATTACTATGTACAGTTTGTCTATACTCTGATACAAAATATTATCTATAATGCGTACTACACGGTGAAAAATGATAAAAAAAAAGTCAAATATTTATCCGATATGACGATATTATATTATAATTACAAAGAGTTTGAATGATTTATCGTTGTTATACTTCCTGTTCAGTCATTTTATTAGTTATTCTCATTTAAATAGGACGCTCATATATTATTATATATGATGGTCTCTGATGGAACATTGGTCGTGCTACGCATAATTTCTGAGTTTATTCTCTTTGATAATAATAATTATTATTACCGGTTGTACGCGTGCGTTGTTTTACACAGTCTAAACAGCAGTTACGCATATAACATTTTATGTTAATCTTCTTAGTCATTAAAATATTCGAAACAGTGTCAGCGTTTGTGTAATTTATTAAAGGCTGAAGAGCTTGTCTTAGACTCAAACGTGGTTAATGGGATGAAAAATCCTTTCGGTCCTTCACCCTCATAACCGTATAGAAGAATAATTTTTAAATCAATTGTAAAAAGTTATGGATTTTCATATTCATTTCGATTTAACGTACAACGTCAACTCTACGTATTTTACAAACACTCAATCAGTCCATAACATTAATAGATTGCAAATATAATTTCATGATTTTCAACCCAAAACCGCAAAGAAACATAATATTATATTAAATAATAATCTGCTTTACTGATGATGTATCGTGGTGAAATAGTAAAATTGCCGTGTCGTGGTTCTAGTTGAGAGATTTAAGCACTAGTGGATGGTCACAAATAAGGAATTATACATTTATATATCAATGTTTTTTCTTAACCAAGGAGATAGAAATATATTTGTCGGTCGAGTTACTTTTTTGAAATCTTTAAAAAAAAATCATCATGTTTGCAATAAAAAAAAACTATTGCAAATAGTTGTATACAAGTAATCGAGTTAAAATTTGTTAAATTTAAAGACAAATACAAGATTTTAAAGATAAACATTATCCAAGAGTTAGATAATATTTGAAGTTTATTTAAGAAACAGGGACGTATTAGGTCGTATATTTTTGTAATGTATACCTATGACATTACTTCATTAGAAAAAATAGAAACTATATATGTTACCGTGATTTAATAATTTGCTACAATTATTATGACACCAATAAAAACAAAAACATAAATCTTCTAACAGGCGACAGTTATATATGCAAGTATGTACAACTTTTTTATTTTATTAACTGTAATTACGTAAATCTATGTGTGTTAGGCTAAATAACATTACTCGAAGTATTTCGTATGTCATAAAATTGAAGATTATAAAAAATTTTACAGCAGAAGTTCAAAAAATATTTAAAACTATAATATTTACGAATAGACATACGGACTAGGTCTTGAAACGTGTTATATATTTTTAAGATAAAAAATCGCCATAAAAACAACAAAGCCGCACTATATAAAGTAATGCCGTAAATTTTAGAACAAGAATAAGATGCTCTGTAATGACATTGCAGCTATTATACGTAATAATATTGTACAAAGAAAATATAGTAATCATAGTTTTTTTCGCTCCAATTATGTGTTGTCAAACGGTTTTCCAAACCGTTTTGAAACGATACAATTATCATAACGAAAAGTTAAGTATACTTTTTACGAGTGTAAATAGTTATATTATTGCTACATAGGATATTCTAAGTTCGTTTTGTTTTTTTATTTTTTAATAGGTTCTACCGTTTGCAGCTGAAAACGGGAAATTAATTTTGAACATTTAAACGCAAATAAACTTATTGCAATGCACCGCGTTCGGTACATACATTAACGAATACATTTATGTTTTATAACCATATTAATAATTATTTTTAAAGCACAATCGACAATAATATATGTTTCTGTGAACATAAGTAATTATTAACTCGATATTATAATTGCAGAGGATGGAGTAGACAACAGTATCTTAATATTTTAATAATATACTGTAATAAATTGTTGAACAAACATACAAGGACGGTAGTTTATACAATTTTGTATCTATATTCATTTTATGTATTAATTCATACGTACGTATTTTGCTGGCTCGCAGCAGCTAGTTTACCTTATGTCTAAAGCCAATTTTTTCAATATCATCGACGAGTAATTAGTGCCTATTATACGTGTTATATCATAATTTTCACGTTTCAAAATATCATCAGGTATACATAGTGATTAGTTAGATAAAGTGCTGAAACAAATTTTCCTGTTTTTATGTAAATATCCAGTTGTTATAAAGTGATGATATTACGTACAGATTTACGTACAAATGAATCACACACATGACCACTTGATGATAACACGTCTCTGTTTATACCAACTTTAATAATCACCAAGCGAGGTATGTTGTGAATAACATTGATATTATAATTCAAGGAATTAATTTGAGTTGAAAAGTTTGTTTATTTAAAAAAATATATTATTGAGTTCTAACGCATGTGTTTTTGCAATACCATTATTTATGTACACGCAGAACATATGATTTTGAAATACAAAGAATATGATTTAACGTTATAATTGTATTTAAGCTGATTAAAAATTCTCCGAAGTACTCAAACAATAAACAAACAAATAATTCAAATGTTTTGATTTCGATTTGGATTTAGAAGTCCGGGACAGCAATGGTAATAATATAAATTGTAATAGTAGTCATGCCACAATACATGAAACATATAACGGGCGTTCATTTTATTTTCTATTGTTTGTTTATTTATTTTTTTTTTGTTATTTAAAGATTTTAAACAAAATTAGACTGTTTTATACTCTACCTAGTATTTACCATTTTCTAATGAATTATTGCTTCACGATTAATAAATAAATAAACATTGTATCTGATTATTTTTATCGTGCAGGAAAAAAAAGACTTATTTCGTTAATTTGTTGTTTTCTATAAAATTAATTTTCCAATGTTGTTTTTGTTTTTAAATCTGTACACGATCGTTTGATGTTTTTATCATTTTATACAGTAATTATTAAGTATATAATATTATTATACAGTAAAAAGTAGGTCTATCTACTAAATCGTAAGCATGGAAAAAATAAAATGAATTACCGCATACCTACCTACCTATCTTATACTATGGGAATATTCTATACACGGACGCGTATAAATTTTTCAGCAAAGCTGTCAATTATAATATATTATATATTATGTTCGTGTAAAGTCGGTGGAGGAGAAAAATAAAAATAAAAATTGAGGAACGATTTGAAACAGTATACGAGAAAAGAGATACGCGGTCAGCGCATCGTGATGTATATTATAATAAAATTTATCGATAATATGCCGGTCACGGTGTAGTGTCGGTGTGTGTGTGTGTGTACGACGCGTTATAGGAGAACGATTTCTAAACGGTTATTATACAATTTATAGAATCGGCAGACTCTTATTGTTATTACATTTGATAACGTATTATTTCACAGGCAAACGGTGGTGTGGCGGTTGTACACGATGCCCACCGTGGCTAAAAACATCTGAAAATTGGCTATATTAGTTGTACCGTTTCGCAGCCAACCAAACGTATACCGTATACACCGTCGCCGCAGCGCGGCGCGACGTCGAGCGATTTTCGTCGTCCGTGATAAATAAGTCACTTTATATTTATAACATGCACTCCACTGGTTTATATTATATATGATAGAACGCGGCGACTATGAACATTATGCATTATTATTGTCAATTATAACGCCATGCATCGTGCAGCTGTGCATCTCGACCTGCACGTTGCATATTATTATTATAACATTTATAACCAACGATGGTTGTTGTTCAATGTGTGCGCGGGCGCAACGTTCGATTAAAGCTTACGTAAAGAATTCGTGAAGCATTCCTATAGTTTATAAAATGATTCGGTGTCTACCTATAGTCTTCTTTGTCGTGTCAGTCAGCATGTGTCGAATTACTTGTTGTTGGTGCCAATCAGTGTGATCAGTATACCATTACTTCATCAGTGAGTTCTCTAAAGAGGTAGTTTCTGACGCATTTCGTGTTGGCCATAACCGCACTAGGTATTGGTTGTCTTGTTCGTCTCCGCAGTCGCATTCTGTGGTCCCTTCTATTTTCCATCGCACCAGGTTCTTTTTGGTTCTTCCTACCCTTAGATGGTTTAAGGTTTTCTAAAGACTGTATTTCAGGTTCTTCCAGGAGTAGGATTTTCTTTTGTTCTAGTACATAGTGATTCATCGGTTTTAGATTTTGAGTTTCCAGTGGTACTATGTAAGAAACTGAGCCTCGACTTTAATCTGCTTTTTTATAGTATAAAAGATCTTTTCCGTAGGAATTGCATTTATTCCTTGTTTCTTCTACTAAGTCTTGTCGTCTAATATCGGGTGGTGTTATGCCACAGATTACGTATAATTTGTTGATGTTTGTCGGTTTCAGACAGCTAGTGATAATTCTGCAAGTTTCATACTGCCACATCTACTTTTTTTAGCAATGGTTCGATGACACCTAGACTGGGCAGGCATATTTCGCGGCTAAGTAGCAAAGGGCCGTTGTTCTAAGAACTGTAGGGTCAGCGCGCGGCGTTCCAGTCTGTATGAACTAGTTTCTTGGGTAGGTTATTCCTGGTATTTGTTTTTAATTTTGCAATATTTATGTATTGTTTCCGGTAAGAGAGCGATCTATCTAAGGCAACTCTAAAATATTTGGGATATAGTGCGTGATATCAGGTAACTTCCTCCCATTTGACTTAAAGCTTGCATTCTGCCAGTCGATTTTTTATGTGAAAAGCTCAAAAACGTATGATTGTGTTTTAATATGGTTGGGTTTGAGTTAATTTTCTATATAGCATATGGATAGATATTCTAGAGCTTTTGTGAAGTATTCTTCAGTTTTTTCAAAGTTCGTGCATTATGTGATTATAGCCACGTGGATCACGTAGGTTACGTCATCTGTATATGTGTTTAGTATTAGAGCTTATTGACTGGTTGTTGGTGTAGTTGTTGAAGAGAATTAGGGTTAACAGGCTACCTAGGGGTAATGATGATGATAATAATAATAATAATAATAATAATAATATGAAACGCTTGTAAAAACATATAGGACACAATGACATACACGTATGGTATAATATACGTACAACGGTAGTACTCGAAGGTAATATTATTATAGTTTATAATATACACACACAAACGTATGTAAAACAAGTCCAAGAGTTCCGAGAGAGTGAGGTGGTATAGTATCGTGTCCTTTAAATGCGACGGTGACCGGAAACGGATGGGGTACGGGTAGGTTACGCATAGCGCAAGTCTTCGGAGCAGGTCGCGCGTTTAACATTATTTTTGTTGTTATTATATTTTTTTCTTTCGTTTTCTTTTATACCGTTCTGCGCACGTCACATGCTTGTTATTGTAAACACCATTACAGATTGTATAATATATATTCTAATAAATGTTAAAAAATAATAATAATAATAATTATAATTAAAATATTGTTTCGGTCGTGCACGTCGAGAAATATGGTTACTACTGCAGCAGTATCGGCGTGCGTCGTCATTAAAATTAGTGCGCGCGTTTCTGTATAACGGGTACGTGATCGGATGATTGCGCAATCCGTCCGTCAATCTATTCGTCTTTTAGCCGTGAACTGGATTTTGGATGCAATGTACGTATAATATAATATGTGCGCAGGCAGCTCACACCTAGTGAGTATTCGACGACTGCGACGACAGACGACACGGGGCAGTAACAACGGTATAGGTCGTCTAAAATATGGCACAAGGTAACAAGGTATGGGTAACTAACTTTGGCGTCGTAATCGCTCTCCCTTTATATGGGTTCCATAAGTATTTAAGTACATGTATGTATAACTTATTCGCTGTGCCGTATTGCAGTATTCGTTTCTTAAGACCAGGAATCGGTTTAACATTAAGTCGATTACTTATATCTATTACGAACTTGACGTGGTTCGTTAAAAAAATAACGTTAAAATAGACATTTCGTTAAAAAGAAATACAAATTGTTATTACTTAAAAACACATTTTTACAGTATGAAATGTAAGCAAATAATAATATGTTAGTATAATACGAGGTATACATTATAATCCACGATGCACAGTATAGTATTTATTGTTGTTTCCGAAACTTTATTTTGTTGTACTTTCGAAAGTTCCGAAACACAAAATATATTATATTATATAATTATTATATGTACTCGTAAAATAGGATTGAATATAATGTTTCCATAAAAAAAAAATCGTTAAATAGAAGTGCGACTGTATTGTAAAATATTAATATGCTCATATTATATTTCAGTACCACGATCGCACTAACGCATCTATAAGTAGTATTCTAATTATTTTACTTTTTATTTTCCGTCCATTCATCATTACATTATACACAACCCAAAAAGCGATTTAATAATATATTATACTATATTATATATACATATGTATTATATATATATATATATATATATATATATATATATATATAAGTACATAAACACGAGTAACAACGTATATATTGTATCGTCACCGAGTGGAAAATAAACCGATCCGCATGCGTCCTTAATCCTTTATTATGCGCCACGAGTGTGTTGGAAATAAAGTCTTCATTTACATTTCCAAAATGCTCACGAGTATTGTTATGTATATATAAAGAAGTATTATTCCAGCGCGTAGGAATTAACGATTTTCTGTTTAAATAAAACAATCAGGTACATAATGTTAATATAATTCATCGGATAAATTTTTATTTGGACCAAATAATATAATGCACTTTTGGTTTGAATAATTTAAATAATTTAAATGTAAAAACGGACGAGTATATAATGACAAAAAGAAGAATGATAATTATTATTATAATAACAATCAGGCACGTATATAGGGGGGTTGGGGTTCAATCCCCCCTCCCCTGAAATAATTTTTGTGTAATTTATTTATTTCATATACAAGTAATAAAATATAATATGTAGTATTGATTATTGTAAATTTTTTTATGAACCCCTCCCCCGATTTTTTTTGTGTATGTGCCTGATGACAATATTATTAGACATGAATCGTACATCACATTTAAAAACAGTAGATCTATTAGGACACTGAATTATACCGTTTACGTAAATTGATTGATTTAAAATCATAAATAATTCGAGCAGGTTACATAAAAAAAAAAAAAAATGGGTTAGTAGTCTAGCGCGTTCGTATAAGCGTAAAATATTAATAAATATTATGAAAAAATAAAAAAATGTATAGAATAAACGAGTAAAACATTGGCGTTTCCGATGCTTGTTAAAATAAATGAAGGGTATTTTGTAACAGCTAAAACAATTATTACATATTATTAAAAAATATAAACCTTAACGCAAAAATAAATTTTTATGTAATATATATATATAAACACATATGCACAATATATTACACATAAATCTTTCGACACTGTATAAGCATGTTTGTTCGTAAATAATTTATGAACGCATAGAAAGTTTGAAACATTTTTCTTTAAATAAGTTCTCAAACGCACTGCAGTCAGTAAAATGAAAACGAACATTGGCTTTTAACGACATACTTACAACACGCTAGTGATTCATTACACATTATTAGACCTTATTCCGTTCACATTTAAAAAACTAATAAAATTATATTACATTATACTCGTGTATATTATGTGTATAATAAATGTGGGTGTATATGTTCGCAGCTTTTTTTTTCCACGCAGATGAAAAATAATCTACAGCGTTTCCACAACTGACGAATTGTTTGACGTATTGAAATTTATTGGGAAATCGACCTTCACTGATGCGTTCATTCACCCTTTTGATCTGTCTGTATTGATCAGATACCCGCGGTATATTATATGGCCCGCCAAATAATTATTGGATCCTATACGCCGGCTGAATGAGGATAATCCGATTACTAGTCGGAAGCATTTTGCTCACACAGACAATCCCGTGTACGCGAGGAAATACTATTAATAGGAAAACCCCATGCCGAGCCGAGGGTAAATCATATAATTTATATATATACATATGCATATACTGCAGGTCGAAAGGATTGTCATAAACTCATAAGAAACGAATTAATCAATACGAAATGTCACTGGCATGAATTACAATTTAATGTTTCATTGTTTATTATATATAGAGAATAATAAAGTGCAGTCCATTACACAAACTGGTAGGTAAATATTTCTATATTATACGATCATTTTTTGCCTAATATAAAACGTAAGCAATCGAGTGTATACAATATACAGCGTTTACAACGATTTGTGTACGATCAAATATACATATATATATTTCTATGTATTATACATAAAATATATAATATTATAGTTTATATAATTTCTAACTTTGATTAATTATGGAGAATATAGGGAGGGGGTGTCATATTTTATTTGTCGCATAATAGACGCTGAGAGAGTAGTGAAAATCTTATATTCAGCATAAAACTATAATAGAATTGTAGATTTTGTGTGCAAGTGGTTATGCTAAAACAAATCGAAAAAAGCTAAATTAACATTGCGAATTAAACTAAAATATTATACAACCGTCATCGAACGCGGAGAAGTTGTGTATTATTATGTAATTGAAAATTGAAAGTTTAGGGTATGTTCTTTGAAAGCGACGTTTAAATAAAGAGAATAACTCTATATACAACATATTGCGGTCGATAAACTTTTGTTGTAAATTGTAAATTTTTCTGTCTGTAGTCATGTTACGTAACTAAATATTTTAGTATTTACTAGGTTGTTTGCAGTTTAAGTCATATTTCTTAACTTATTGTACTGTACTTGTTGTATTATAAGTTGTGAAATTGATTATTAAATTTTTCTGGTGGGAAATACAAATGGGCTTAGCTCATATTTAATATATTTGAATAAAAAGGGGCATATATTTTGTCACACTGTGCGTGATTATCTTAGATAGATGTATAATTCATTATGCGCAACATAGTATAATACTTAACTATTGTAAATATACCGATACGCATCATACGCCATTAGACGTGACACGAAAAGACTTATGTACTTGGGACAAAACACATGTACCCGAAGTAAAAAAATGGAATACATCTATGTATCTACATAAAATACATATTTAATACGTTATAATCTGATCACCCGTAGTTTGTCGACAAGTAAAACAACCGTTTTAATTTTTATATTTCTCTCTTTTTCTCTCTCTCTCTTTTGTTTATTGGTCGCATAAAATGCACAGAAAAAAAAAAAACATAAATAATAAACTTGATATTCAAAATATTTCAAGAGCACATGACGTGAAGTATATAACACATAGGTATTAAATTACAGCTTCTTAACCGTCAGATAAACACTCATATAGGGGTGCAGTGCATTCGTTGAACTATACTACACGATGAATATACTTAAATTATTTTACAACTTACCTATCATGAGTAAGGCGACCGTGAGATGCTCCCTGCCGGAAGCCCTCGTAGCACCTAGGATTGTGCCCACGAGCGCCGAACAAATACCGGCAAAGAACACGATACCAATGAACCACCTGATGGACACGGTACTAGTGGCGTCTGGTAATGTCAATAGACCGCAGCACGATTTGGGTGTGTCTTCCTCGCTGCAATAGTGTAACGACCTAAGGGAAAACATAATATTAAACAATTAATATTATGATAAATATTGGTGAATGGGCACGCAAGAATATAACACTATAACATAATAATATATGATATATATGCATGCATATTATTATTTGTTGTCGATGTCATGTAAAACGACTTGGACGGTAAGATCGGTCAACGATGGTTATCAAGACATTCGACGTTTCATACACAATACCTAGTATACCTATTGGCGATTAAACGCATGCATGTAGTTTTATAGATTGCTGTCATATTAAAGTCAAGAGGTCGAACATTAATTAAAAGTCCATATATACCGTTTGTATACTATGACGCATAAAATAAATTAAATGGCGTATTACATGTATAGTGTTAATCAAACAGTTCGCAAGTTATCAAGTTATGGACAATTTAATAGTACTCGTTGTAGTATACTCAGCCCCCGAGTATTTTTAATATACAATAAATATATGAATTAATACACTTTATTAATTTTTCCGTGAAAAATTAACACTAAACATAATATTTCAGCTGTATAGTATCGTTTCAACACGCGCGCCAATAGACCGTATAGGTTTACACAAGATTAGCTAATGCGTTCATTAAGTTCACGCTCGCCAACCGGGATGGTTTCGATCTTGTTTCATCGCGGCTATTGTCGGAAATGTAATAATATAATTCCCTTCGGAGATCACGTAAGTTGTTTTTTATTTTTTATTCATAAAATATATTATAACGGCCGTATAATTGAATAATTAATAAATCATTATAATACGGTATGTGTTTATAACTTATAGCGCGTGGACGATATTGCAGCGTGTGTAAGGTATACATGAATACATATGCCCATTCATCAGTTTTATAAAATATTCAATGCGCAATCGGGTGGGTACAGTATTTTTATACAATTCGTTCAGCTTGGTTGTGTATATATATATTCTACAGTCGTGGTTGAAGGCGTATTATTCCAAAACCGAGAACAATATTTAAAACAATATCTCAACGGTAGCTTTGCTGCGGATAAAATAACGGATAAGCTATAGGTACCGGAAAAGCCGTATTTACGTATACTACGTCTGTATATATGGTATATATTATAACATGTATACAAAATGTAAATTTGTTTTTTTTTTGTCGGTACGATTATATTATGATTATTGGGATCATTTAGTTCACGAATGTATGGAAACCGTATAAAACATGCACACACCTTTGTAATGAACGTTCATTAGCATAAAATGTTACATTCAATCGCATTATCATATTACCCAAGTGTATGGATACTTAAGCATCGTGCGGAGTTGGCGGGGGTACAATTAAAATACGCGACTGAATGGCTTTTTCCTATTTTTTGTCCCTCCGTTTTTTAAGTACACAATTAGAACAGTAAACATTGCTCGAATTTGTAATGTTTTTGTAACCATCACATTTTACTCATAAGATTGACGAAGATGCGCGCGCGTACGCACACACACACACACACACACACATTAGGTATCTTCTCCTCGTGTTTGAATATTGTAATTTGTACAAGTGCATATCATTAATTATTATTATTCGCTCCTTCAAAGGACACGGGCTGTATAATATAATATATTTACGTTCGGGAAAATAACGAGTACCTAGCAATCTCATATTTTTATGGGATGATCAAATATTAAAAATAGAGGTCCATCACGTACGCACGCACACACGCACACAGTGAAGTGAGTATATTTACACATATTACATACGTATATACACATATATAGGTACTATCTGACCTACGTTCAAGGTGATCCACTCTCGAGATTCACGAACACGCCGCCGGATAGTGACTGCTCGACGTCCGGTTTTTAAAACCGATCCTTTGGGGTTCTGCGCCGCACGTGTATATTATATCAATGACGGTTTTGTGAATAATAATATTATATTATGTTATAAAAAGCGGGATAGCGGTTTTGTTTTGGTTTTATATCGTTCTTGTTTTCTTCACGTTGTAAATCATACTTATAAACTATTATTATTACAAGCTTTAGAAAACGGCGCCGTTCGTCTAAGAGGAAAATCAACCTACAAACCGATTGAACTTGTGGAGCAGAACAGATCGATAACACTTTCTCTTGGCGATTTTTACCCGGAGGCGTTTTTGTGCAATTAATTTCCATTACCACCACGTGTTGTAGTCGAATAATGCAAACTGAGCGAAATATACTTTCGTTAAAAATGAAATCATAATATCGCGTTTATATGCAGTACATGTATACGAATATCCACTGCGGAATTGACTGCAGACGAAGTCATTTGGAAACGCACAAAGCGCAATCAACCGAGATGAAAGGATAAGAGAGTAAATCGCCGTTATGTGTTAGTGCGTTATAATGTCGTTATCAGTTTTTAATGTGTTCGTGTATGGACATAAATTATTAAATGAGTACTAAAAAAAAGGAAAAAAAAATCAGTTATTTAAAAAGAAACCACGTGCGGATGGTTAGGGTTAGACTCAAAGTAAGTTCACGCATGTGTCCGGACGGAGAGGCGGTTGCCATTCGGTTTGATAAAGTCGTAAAATAAACCCATTCTCTTAAAAAGCCGGTCATGCATTTCATATGGCATTTGGGGTGTGTGTGCACGTTAGGCTCCGACTGAAAAGGGTGTTCAAATGAGTCTTATTCCTCAAGGGCTTACGAAGAACTCGTTCAACACACCCATTGTCTGTATAAAAAACCGTCGAATTGTTGATTTTTCTTTTCATACATCCCGTTGTAATTCAGTTAAGCTTTTCAAAGCGTAATAACTGGCCGAACAAAAATGTTACATAAATAAGTGGATGAACTTAAAGGAGCGTTATAAGCGTTATTATCTAATATAATAATTCAAATATTTTAAAAAATATGAATTATACAATAAAATTAGATTTAAACACGCCCAAGAATACATTTTTTAAACAACCTGCTCAAAAGAGCGTAATTTAAAAAAAAATTACAATTTTTTTAAATCTACTCATAAAAGTTTCAATAGGATTTTTTTTCGCTAAAACGTATAATATTCCTTACTTTTATTCTTTTTTCTGCACACTGTTTATTTTACTTTTTCAAAAGTGCAGTTTTCCCGAAATCATGATGACACTCTACGTTTTATTTTGTGTGTAAACGAATAACATGATGGTCATAGAAAAAACGATACAACACGAAATGATTGTAGGTTCACTCGCAAGCGAACTGAACAATAATACTAAACCACAAACATCACTTATTACACTTAACGTTCATCAGTTGTAGTATCGATTGTGTGTATGTACTAAGTTACTTACGTGAATAAAACGAGAATAATTTCTATTTCTATTACCACAAAAAATAAAAATTAAAAAATACTATAATAATTATCGTCATACTTTACTGGATCAATAGCGTTTTATCCGAAAAGATGGAGGAAAACCAAGCTCTTTTACTGTTGGTTTTACATTGACTGTGGTGTACGCGATATGTCTAGGTACCGACGGAAAACAGTGTCTTAAGCGGAGGCGTCTTATATATGTTTTACTGTACATGGATAATAGTAGCTTTAAAAGTTTCTAACAGATAGAACAAATTCCTACTTTTCAAAACAGTTTTTTTCATATTAGATTATTATTTCATGATATTTTTCAACATTATACCAGTGAAAAGAAAGAAAAAAAAGAGAAATTTGAATATCTAATACTTTTTTTTCAGGAAAAAAAAAATACGCGTGTTAATTAATGTCAAGGTTTTGTTTTTAATTATTAATTGTTTTAGTTGTTCGATAGACGTGTGGAAAATCGAAGGATGCAGATAACTATCGTATTGTCGAATTGGATTTAGTCGTTTCAATATTACTGTCGTACTTCAGTTATTTATTTATAAATTTTTTTGTTATCTTCTAACGAACGTGAAAAATTAGTTTCATCTATTTTTATTAATTCATTTAATTATTTATTTTTATAACTGATTGCCAAACCGTTTTCGGTTAGGAGTAATAAAATATGTCTTTTGTTAAATATTGAGTATTTCGAATATCGATCCACGATCAATCAATCGTTTTCTCCCAATGGGAGATATTTTCACAATACGAAATATTACGTTTGTATTATTGATTTATACTTCTATTATACGTATTATTATTATTACTATTTTTTTTCTCTTTTTCGTATTACATATTTAAATATTATAAAATCGCTGAATATTTTTGCATTGAGTTCAATTTTAACGATACGAAAACAACACAAAAATGCTCAAAGGTTAACCGAAAAAAAAGTAAATCTTCATTCATCACTACTACACAATGCATATATTATGTACCTCGTATCATTTGACTCGACAATGAGTTTTGGGTTGAGAAAATCACAAAAAAAAAAATAAAATGGGCGGGCAACAGACATAATATACAGACCTACCTATATTCCCACATTTTTTTCAAGACTTTGCATTCTTGACGTTTTTCATTATTATTATTCTTTTTTTTTACTTTTGATTATTTCGTCCTGAACACCACATTAATTGTTCAACGAACCGTACACCAGCTATGTGAATTATAATAACAATTCTATTGTGACTAATAGTTGCAGCCGGACAGAGTAGCGAATCATTTGACAATTCTGTTGGTATTGTAGTATTAATAAAATATAGTTCATGTATTTTATACAATGTTTTCATTTTATTATACAAATATATACGCAGTCGTACGTGTATTTACGTCGTGAAAACGTTGCATACTAGTAATTTTTTTTTCCAATATTCTAGAGAAGTAGGTAAAATAATTTCAAAAATATTTTCAAAATAATATACCATCATGAACATGATAAGGATACACAGTAAAAGTGTTTCACAGGTTCTAGCTGTATTTAGGTTTTTATTTTTTACATTTTAGAATTATTATTTAAATCTATTTAAATTAAAAATACTTTCTATTTGCTTCAATATACGGATGTTTTTATTTGATTCAATGTCATAACGAAAATGTTGTACAAAATAAGTTTAACAGTTATTATTAACAATAATCTAAATTGGTTTTATATATAGATATTTTAATAGCATAAACAAATTTTTTATATTAAATTCAAACAATTAATTTAACATATATGAATAAGCCTCTAAAGTTATAAATCATTGAGTAGGTACTCACTTAATATTATATTTAATTTAGAGCTTGATCGAATTAGTTTTTCAACTTTTCGGTAACACTTTGGTTACAGTAAAATTACTTTTAATGTTATGCATATAATATATTATACACAAATACTTCTCATCGAGTGAAAAAAATAAAAATAGAAACCGAATTAATAAGTTGTTTTTAATCACAAATCATATAAAAAAAAAGATTAAATGCTATAATATTGAAATCGAAAGGTAGTTTTTAAATTAATAATCTACTCGGTACTCATTATATACTCGTTTTTCACTTTTCAATCATTCGAGATTTTATTATTAGGTATGAGTTGATAAATTGATTACTCGTGAGACGTTAAAGAAAAAAAAGTAGTTTTTTATTTTTTGTACGAAATTAATGCGATTTTAAATGTATAATTTCAAATCTATTTACGATTTCTCACGTTACGTCCTATATAAATGTACGTGCAGATTGATGCAACTATATTTTCGTCTTAGGATCAAAATGTTTAGCAAAACGGTTTAAAACCACCGTTTGTTTCGTCAGCCAACCATAGAGACAATAAGCATTGATCTAGATCGAGTCGGTTTGTATAGAAACATACGATGGTTTCGCAGTAGCAAATGCCTGTACATCTACGGAACGGATTAGAATCCGCTTAAATAACGGAGCGGCACCTATTCGTAATGGTAGTAATGCCATCATAGGTAAACCATTATGATTGTGCGACTAGTCGCTGCTGCGTCGTTATTATTAAAAATTATTTATTAACTACTACTTTTTCCTTTTTTTTCCTTTCTTCATTACCATTATTATCATTACTGTAATAATATTATTATAACACGGACCGTTATAAAGCATTATTATGTTATAATATAGTCGAAACGCTCCGATGACACGGATCGAGAGAAAGAAAACGACGATGGACGTTGAACAAAAAATAAATATACGTTGCATAACCCGAAATCGGTACACTCTGCGGGACATTCTCGGGGATACTTCGAGATGGATATTCCAATGAATATCGGGAGTAATAATGTTTACAGATCTTATCGGTGAGTGTGCGGATAAAATACACACGTACGTGACCGCATAGAAACAGTACAAAATACATATGACGTGATGAGAGGGGACGAATAAAAAACATTATCGTCACTGAGCAGTCGAGTGCACTATGTATTAGCCATATCCTATATTTCGTGGTGTGCGTGTGTGTGCGCGTATGCGTGTGTGTGTGTGCGTGCGTGTTGTGTGAGTGTATATGTATGGCCTGCTTTGTGGTGTATCACGGTCGTCGTCGAGTTGTGTTGTGCGGCGTCATAAATGACAAAGCTGCGAAATCATTAGTAGTCGCGTGAATCTCGAATAAATAATAATCGTCACGAGCAAAGAAATTAATTATAATAATGGTAATAACGATAAAGGGTTAATAGGCCACAAGCGTAATGCGTATAGAAGGTACCTGCCGAACTATAGGTATATTATATGTATTATAATAATACGACGTATATAATGATATTGTGCGGATCGCGTCGAGGTCGTCGAAACTTTTGTGACCGCGTCGTCGCGCAGAGTTTCAATACAATAACGTGTATAGCAGATTAATGGGATCGCAAACACGACGAACGTGTGGAATTTTAACAATTTTTTATTTTTATTTTTACTTTTAGGCATAACTACGAAGTGTGTACATATATATACATAGTATACGAGCGTGGCAAACAGGAAATGGCCGAGCCCAAAGCCGATGCAAAACACGCGTATACATCAGGTACATATATAGGTATCATTTTTTTTAACATAATAGAACGTGTGCGTACGCACGAGAGCGGTGTGCGCGAGAGCGTCTTATAAATGCGCTCCGGTCGTGTCCTCGGATACCTTGAAACGTAATATACCTAAACCCGTGAAGGTTGTACATTGACACGAGAAAATGATCATTGCCGTGTTGTTATTGTAATTATTATTATTGTAAACGTGCACCAGACGCGCGCGTATATTATGTATATTATAATATACGTATAGTTGTGTACGCCTCGCGGACATAGTGCCTAATACACGTGATTCAACGGATATATTCCGGCGATATTGATCGTCGTACATTGCATATTGTGATAACGATGACGTAAGGATTTCGACGGACCGCACGTCCTTTAACCGCGTTGCTGAAGCACGGCGAACGAATCAAACAACACATGAACGTGGACATATATACACATCTTCATGCGAACGACTACGCCTCCGGACTGCACGCGTACACTGCGGGTTTGAAACGATTTCCGTAGACGATTTCGACGACACCGTGATGATATCCGTATTATTGACACCCATGATTAATACAATATTAGGTGGTCATCGCGCGTATACGATCGGAAAACGTTTGAGATTCGACGACGTCGGCCGTTCGAACGGATCGGGCGAAAACGTTTAGCGAAATTGCCAAGAAACCGCGTCCGTTACGATGTGCATAATGTATACTTTGTACGAACACGTGATGTTATCGCACATGTGTGTGTATATATAAACAAAAATCATTGCACATGAAAGGTCATATTAATTACCGCTATGGTGAATAATATGTATCCTTGGGGGTGGAATATAGAAGTCACGAAGTGCGCATACTCCGTGAAGCGATGAGATCCGTATATGTACGTATATAATGTGTATGTAGCTCTTGAAAAATGATTACGCATAAGTTATTTCACTGACAAGATTAACATTTTCTATACACGCGCTTCGTAATAGTAAAACGATTGAGTTATATCGTATTCAAATATTGTGCACGATTTAAATAACTAATCGATTAAATTGATTGAATTCAAAAACATATTTTATACTCAATCTGCAATTAATATATATTTTTTCATTTGATTTTTTGATTTAAAAAAATCAAAAGGATATAATTTAAAACTGCTAATCTCAAATGAATATTTTTAAACGTGCGAAGTAGGTATAAAGTTTGATTTCTTAGTTCCTACGCAGCCACGCAGGCATTCATCAACCTTGTTAAAATTATCATGTAAATATGGTGTCACAGGGACAACAGGTTAAAGCAATACTGTGTACTTCACATTTAGTTTTTCGTCGTTTTATATATATATTTATGCATTTTTTTAAATTGGAAAACCTTGTTTTTTTTTTTTTTTTTTTTAACTATGATACGATTACGTACACGACTGTATGTGTCATTTACAGACAATCGATACAACGTACATTACAATTCACCAAAGGGACGTTGCTTTTATTCCATTCGAGACCCTTTTAGACTTCTATTGTCACTAGTCCCTATATGAAACACGAGTACAAATGAACTCCACGAGTACTCAAAAATGAGTGTGACCATATTATGTATAGATAGACATGCAAACATCTGCCGGGTGAAATATACATCAAACTGCACGTGACAAGGGTTTCTTAAAAAATATCTTGATATAAAAAAGAATGTCCTAGGAACGGCAATATCGATTGTCCGCAGTAGTATAATTCTTTCATAATGTTACGTATATAGGTAGGTACATACTTCAAAATGTAGGCATGTATCAAAATATGAATAATTACATACACGTTATCAATTATGCGAGTATATACTCGTATATGATACTTAATGATTCCAACGAATGCACGCGTATATACAAAACGTCGGGAATTTCACGAGTGAGCCCGTCTGAATTTTTGGTATGTCACAAAACCACTGTACAATGTATATGCATCACAGGAAATCTTAAGATAAAAAAAAAATATATGGTACTAGGAAGTAGGAATAATAATATTATGGTATTTAGCTATGGTTTGTTTTTGGATTTGAAAAGCGAAAATTAATGTCGAACGATTTACTTATAAATACGTACATATTATATCCTATATTACGTATAGATCGAAAATGTTTCTGCGGAAATATCACACACACGCACAAACATGTATATTATAAAACAAGTATACGATTTATTATGTATTATGTATTGTATATATTATGTATTTATAGCGGCCTGGAACGGTTGTGATTTCGCATTTGACCCAACTGCGGGAATGCCGCCAGTGTTCTTTGACGGAGTGAATATGAGAATAATGTATATTCGTTATTGAATTCAATGATATACTTTATACAGCGTATATATACATATAGAGATGACGACGAGCGGACAAATTTGGTTTTATTGAATTTATCCCAACCCTCACAGCCTGAATGCTCTGGAGTGCTAGCGCCCATAAAATCCATAAGCGAATTTTCGATTTATCGCTAATACATAATGTGCTTTTTCCCTGGTATATATTTTTATAATCCTCTCCCCGCATTTGTTCGTTCCCTCTGCTCCACACTGGGATCCAATTTCGCAAAAGGCCGTGACACCGGTGACGCCGCACTGCGATAAAACAAGTCACGTTTTTCAATCGAAAGGGATGGATGTGAAAAAAAAATGCAAGCAACCGAACATCGAGAAAAAACCTATAATATCACCTCGCGTGTTTGCTTTTTCTATACGTCATACACGTGACGATGAAAACTTGGTGGTCCTCCGTTCAATAACAACCACGAACGCCGCACGGTTATATAGCGAGATTTGTACGCCGGGATACGTGAAATAATTCGTTTTTTTGTTGTTTTTTTTTTTTTTTGCATACGTCAATTCAGTAGGGGTAATGCGTATTAAGCGTATATACCTGAATTAAAATATTGCGATTCGCTACGACGGAAGGGTGGTGAAAAAGCTCAATAGTAGTTTTGTTTTAAACGCGAACAATATAGCGTGCAGGATGCGTATGTACCGTATGATATTCCCGTTGTGCTGGTCGTCGCCGCAGAACGATCAATTGTCGGCCGAGCAAATTCGATATGAAATGGTGAATACACTTTATAGTTAATTTTGAATTCCGATAGGTAGGTACCTACAGTAATAATAAATTATATCCGTGAACGCACTACACATATGAGCATAACACACGGACACACGCGGACACACTAAATAACGGGACCGTTTATATTATTTTCGGACGCATCACGGTCAGTGGAATAATGTGCTGTCAAAAATCAACAAAAAAAAAAATCCGAACAAATTTCCTAATATTGACGTTTTGAACGCACATCACGCGTACAGAATACAATGCAAACCACGCGTACGTATTATTGTTACCATTATATTATGTTGTACGCCGTAGATGACTTTGGACTTCGGCGAGCAACAACAATGTCTAATAGTATGGAATTCAATTGAATATTGCTGTGCGTACTGGTTATATATATATATATATATATATATATATATATACCTATATACTAACTATGTAGTGCGCAAGTATACACACGTTGTTGGCCATCGACGACGTATAGTTATACACGTAATAGAAAACATATCTATCAAGATTAGTGCACTGCGTTCCGGTATGACGGTCAAGGATTTACAAACAACGATGATGTGTTATGCATAGCAATCCTGTACTCGATATTGCTTTTCCTGTGCACTTTCCGAAATCGGGTCATCAGTATTGTCGTAGTTTAAGTTAACGAGCTTCTAGAAACATCCAGTGTAAGTATAAAATATATGTACATACCTACTCGTAAAAAAATATATCGTTTTACTTTATTGAAGGATAAATCGAAACTGGTGTAAAGTATGTCACACGATTTTTATTATTATTATTATTATTTTTCTTTTTTTTTTCTAGTGCAACATTTGTTAAAATATGTATTGTTCAGTATAGTATTATTATTGACTTTAAGAAAATCGAAAGAGCAATGTAAATACAATTATGGTTTCATGTAGAACAATTACATGTTTATTTAATTTAAGATCTTTTTTGTTTGTTCAAAAATAATTGTTTACAATGGCACAATGCGAATGAATTCTTATTTGTTTTAACATATAAATGTACACATCTCTATATATAATATGCATAGTAGCTGTATAGTATATGATGATAATCCAATATTAATAAAACAATATTTATCAAAATAGTTCCTTTTACATAATATACTTAAGTATGGAGTTTTGATGGGATCGGTGGTAAACGGGTACAATTTTCACGCATAAGTTTCGGTTATTTGACATATTATTTAAATACTTTTCAACTAAATAAAGATGTTCATTGCCATATAATGTGTAACTATTAGCCGCAATGCTTAACCGTTATACATGCGTTTTTATGTTTTAGGTTCAGAAGTGTTTTTCTTCTGCAGGTAATTTTATTTGCTTCTCGAACCAATAATCATAATCTACAATACACTGCGGTTATAAACTATTTGACGATAATCGTATTACATATATATATATATATATATATATATATGTATGTATACAAACGATTTTGAGTTTTATAATTTTTACCACATCTATAAAAAAAAAGATGAATCTTTATGAAATATTACAAGTTGTTTAATTCGATATTATCATAAAATAATAATAATGATTAATTATTTGATGATAACCTAGAAAAAATACACGCTCAGAAACGTGCGTATAATACACAAAATATATACATATAACTAATCAGTATAGTATAGTGCATTTATTAATATAGTAATCAATATACATAGTACCTATTCCACAGTAATCGGTTATTATTCAAACATGCAGAGCGTATTTATAATATAATATGCACAAGAACTGGTCAAAAATAATAATAAAATACATTTTAAGTTGTATTTTATGGTAATTTATATTTGCACATTTTTCTCGTCTGTCTAAGAGTATATATAATATAATGAAATACATACATAGCGAAAGAAGAAAACTGGAAACATAAAAAATCCATACATGGTTTCGACAACAATGGTAATTTAATATCTGTACACACACCGACACATATATTTATATTATACGTATAGGAATCGATCAATCAGGAATAATGCTACTTTCGCCGGAGTTTTAGCAAAAGGGTCCAATTTAAAGTAATGCCATTCGGTTCCCGCAACGCACGTTCCATTACGCGCGATGGGTCGATAACCAAATCTAGAGGCGACGGCGACGGTTCCCTCTTTCTGCCGCCGCCGCCATCACCGTGCACTACCACCGCCACTGCCACCACTACCACCGCCACTGCCACCACTACCACCACCACAACCACTGTGGTAATAGGGTTCGTCTTTTTCTTTCTGCTTTTTTATTTTCATTCGCCGACAAATTGAAAAAAAAAAAAAAAACAAGAAAAAAACTCTTCAATAAGAATGGTTTTTTTTCTTTCTTTTTCTGTTTGTTTGATATACGATTAAGACGAAATTACACTGCGTCCCAGTCCGTTATATGTCGGAAATAATAGTACAGAACCCTATTGAAATGCTTCCGATGAGACGTTCGGGATCCCTTCGCACTTATCGCGAAAGGGATGATTAATTATTAAAATATCTGATTCTCAGTGGTTTTTTTTTCCCAAGTTATTGATATTACATTGTATTGTACACGGTGTACTATTCAGTATTATAAAAATTTTAATATAAACGTTCAGTTATACGCTTATAAACACGAAACATATGCGTTGAAAAAAAATAAAAAATAAAACCGATCGTCTAACAAATGAAAACCACTGAACCACTGAACCATGCGCGTATACCTATATGGCGTTTAATATGTTTTAATATATTATAGTATAGCATTACATCTAACATCAGACATTAATAAAATATAATCATGAACTTGAGGTCGTTTTCAAAATGTTCTTTGTATAAGTAAAACGATTTTGAGTTCAGGTTTTGGCCAACAATGCGGTTTTATATGTTATACCCACAAGTGTCATGAATATGAGGGTTAAATGTAGTAATTAATTCATTGTTAGCGAATAAATTAGTTTATAATATAAACCATCGCACAACCAGCAGTCCTTTTGTATTAAAATTTCTCTACGACGAAACGCAGATAGATTTCAATTAATACTTCAGATATATATGACATATTATAGAACTCTAACTCGTGCAATACAATAAAATCAATCCAGACTATATAGTGTTGTGGTTTTTATTACATCAAATAAGTATTACAATAGTAATATCTGCGTCAGTTTATTAGACTACATGTTATAATTCATAGTTATACGTCCGTTCTATTTGATCATGAATCAACACTTGATACTACAAATTAGATTTAGACAATTTGATACCACACCATATAGTATATATATACTATATACGTATTACTAAATGTCTGTCGGGCGTGTGAAATCATTATTAAAGCCGCGTAGGAGTATTCAAGAACAAACGTGTAAACATATCATTCATAAAGTGCAATCGTAACAATTTAGATGGCCAAAAGATTGTTGAATTTTGATTAGGCAACTAACCGGGGGGGGGGCAGGTGGTAGGTTATAAGTTCAGTAACCTTTAATGGGGTGATCTAATAGGGGAGAGCTCTACCGTTTACGGGTCCAGATTGTTAGAGTCACCGAGCATAAAATAATATTGTTGAAATGTATGCCTCAGAGTAAAAGAAAACAATGCAATTTTTATAATCACGTGGTTTGTCAAACGGTAAAACCAATGACGTTAAGACGCAAAAAGTTTTTATAACCCTCGTAGAGATGACAGAAATATAAATTGCTCAGTGCCTCCGGACACCGCGGTACTACAGAGCACGAAAATGAAAGTGTCTAAAAACAAAAACAAATGAATATCATAAGCCAAATGTTTGTTTTATTCACTAAGTATATAAATATTAAGCATCAAAATTAATATCAACGAACATTAATATTTTAGTTTGATTTAAAATTCAAATAATAAATGGATTAAGTCGCAGTGATTACATAATTATTGTGTTGAGATGACTCATCTGTACTCCATCCCTTGAAGTTGTCCGTATTCGTTTTTTCCTATTCTTCGGAAAATCGAGGGTGCAATATGTCTCTATAGTAATTCAGTAATTGCTATTAAGCAGGAAAATTGTCTATTTGGGGAGGGGGGGTATATTCTCTTAGTACATTTTCATTTCCATCATTATGCGATACAATACACGTACATATTTTATATACTTGGTAAACATATTTATTCAGTTTCGAGTGGTTTATATCAAAATGTAAGGTCTTAAATATACAAATATTTATCATTAAGATGATTATCAATGAGCAAAAGTAATTTAAGTATCCAAGCGGAAATTGTGCAGTAGTGAATTTTATTAATCACATTTCTTATACATTTTATACATCATGTAATTTTTATTTACATAATGTATTACAAACAAAAACTATATAGGTAAGCTTTAATATTTATTGAGAACATGTATACATTTATTATACGAATTCAATATTATACGTTTGAACAGAAAAGTCGTTTTTCGCTTACGTGTGTGATATCTATGAGAAGCAATTACGTGAGATATTTTTAAATTACAAAAACAACGAATTAAGGATGTATATTATAATAAGAAACCACGGGTGTAATATAGACCGCGGTCACATCCGGCAGTGGGTAACCACTTTGACCATAATAAGAAGGTTACTTAGAATTTTTTCACTTTACGCTCCCTATTATAATACGTTTCCCACTTCCCTGCAAGTCACCTGGCATATTATGTGTACGATGACAAAAGGGAGAAGGTATAGCCGTGATCGGCTTTAATTGTGCCGCCATTCATATTTTGGCCTCAGGTTTATTCGAATGAAAATGAATATACGCGTATATAGTATCCGGTCAATAATTCATTTGATCCGCATGTAGAAACAGGGGCTGTCCACGTAGTATACACTATATAATATATATACATATATATATATATATAGTGTAGCGCGGTTAAAAGCAAAAACGGGCTGCCGTATATAAATTTTGGTTGCCAGAAACGTTCCTTCGTAATGATAATGTCGTATATTATGTATATATATACGTATGTATGCGCGTACAAGGGGAGAGAAACGGAAATGGAAAACTCGGAAATAAAAGCGGCACTAAAGGAAATGCGTAATGTATCATTGACCTCGGTGGTTTTAAGAACGTTTTCAAAATTAAAACTTTTTATTCCATTTATAGTATTACGGGTATAATGCTGCAGGATTACAAGGTACACGGTTCTGATACGTATACGAGACAAAAATAAAAAAATAAAATATATTTATTGTTCAATAAATAATTAGACTCTAGTGGGTTATTATAAACAATTTATACTAGCCGTTTAAATATTTAAGGATTAAGATATACACTATACGAACCCACAATTTACTCTAGGTGTTTTGATGTCTTTTATTTTATACTTTTACCCACCTCGAGAAATAATTACTTACGTTCTATAGACATCTTACACGAAACCATGCGGTAAAATAGAAAAACGTAATCCATTACAAAACTTGGTTTTTTGAGTAGAGATTTATGTAGTTTAAATAAGAAAATAAAAATGTTTTCGTTAAACTCTTTATCCTACAAATAAGCTTATACCTTATGTGGTATATAAGTGTACTATATTGTGGCGCCGAATATCCACCAACCACGCGTAGTAATCTCCTATATATATATATGTACACACACTTTGGAAATCGTTTTCACTTGTTACGTGACTTTACTGGATTTCAACACAACGACGTTCAGTCACAATTGAATCAAATAAATTTAGCTCAGGATGCACGTACGTGCTTTTGTTTGGGTAAATCTATCGCTAGGGAAATCGACTTTGACAAAACCTTGTAATTGGGTTTGATGAACAGCAATAAGAGATCATCAACTGCACCACAACGGTGTCCGTCAAATTAATATAATATAATGCATAGAATTGGCGGTAACGATTTTTGTTCTTATTTTTTCACAGCAGGTACACAGCCTTGACGTGTTGCCCAACGTAATCAGTTAAACAAAAATACCACACACTAACTACTAAACGCATATGCGACCAAATAATCATTCCGGTTAATTGGTTTTCGTGTCGGTTTTGGTCAGAGGCTCGAACAATGCCGTCTTTCTCACCCTCACGATGGGCGAACCGCTTATATAAGGGGAAACGGAAAAAACAAAAGGAGACGACCTTGCCAAGTATGTACACAAGCATTCTCGGGCTGTGCTGGGAGCGTAATATTTCGAAAACACTTCCCTTTGATATGCATATTTATTAAAAAAAATTACGGGTCGTCTTCAATCGTCCATAAGCGGACGACAACTGCTGCAGGAAAATAAACAATATAAAATGATCATTAGAATAATGCGACCAGAAGTGAGCGGGAATGGTAATAATCATTTTCATAACGCTTCCAGAAACGGTTCGGGGCAAAAAATAGAAAATAAAAAACTATAAAATATTTCCATCCCTCAGGGTTAAAAACAAATAAATTTATATAATATTATATATTATACTACCATTGTTATTTGTACATCACGTGGATCGTTCAATACATGGAGACTTTATTGTTTGAAATTACATATAGGTGCGAGGACGCGCATGTACCTATAACTAATTTGATTACGAAACCCGTTGAATTGTACTTTGAGCCTCGATGGATAGTTTAATTTATTCACAGGATACCTACAGCCGTTTGTTATATTAAATTACGAAATCCCCGTGTTTCCTTACTACGTTTATAACCCTTTTGAATAATAATAAAAAAATAAAAAAACATATATACACGTACAAAAGAACGACCGGTTATGTATCGTGGAAAATCATTTTGTAGTTTTGTAGCATACTGCAGGGCTTAACAAGCATTTAATAAGATCAAAAAAATAAAATAAAATAAAAAATTCCATTAGATTTATTTGCCAAAAATAATCTCAAGTCACATCTCTGATTTTTTAGCTTTTATTATTGTTTTATATTATAGCACTGCGCGCTAACGACCAACGTGTCTCGTGATACCACCGTTCAACGTACATATCTATAATATTATAAAAATACCGACACAGAACTATATATATATATATATATATAATAGGATAAAACACCAATTAGTAAGCATCTATGTGGAAAATCGTCATTTAGGGTGAGTAATAATATATGCGTTGTTTTATATTTTTAATATACTTTTATTACGTAGAATTTAATGTTTATTCTTATATTTTTTATACATTTTGTTTTTTATGCTACAAGATCTTAGAATGTTCTATGCTTCTGCAAGAAGAATCCGTATACGTAGCCATGTGATATTATACTAGATTTATATAAGATAGTAACACACCGCGGTATAGTAAGCAATAATGATAAAAAGATAATGATAGTATATCATTAACTTACTATACAATATGATACAAGGCTTGTTTCAATGGGTGTTTCTATTTTAACTGCAAGTCGTTTTACATTTTCGATGTATGATTTCATACGCAATTAGTTAGCTTACAACACACGTTGAAAACGAAATGCGTTTAAAAATATTAATAATTTAAAAAATGTCTTCATGTTATATATTAACACGATATATAATAATATATACAGAAAAGGTATCGGTAAATTTGAAAATTCGCATAGAAGTAAAAAAAAATAAAAAATATCATGAATAATTTAGTTTCTTTCGTAAGTATTCAGTTATGTACGTAACGATTTTTCACATGTCGTAAGGGTAGGTATACGATTTCAATTATTTATTAGGATGCAAAAACAGTATTTCCGTATGCGCCGCAATATGTAATGTCGGTTTGGAGTGTTTACAAGAACCCCATATAAAATGTAATCTCTCGCGATTCCTTATGCGCAGGTAGTACTATATGCGGACTGAAGTATTATAAATTATAATGTCTGGTGTCGAGAACGAATTATGAAAATAATAAGACAAAAAACTGCACGTACGAAATATAAGTGTATCGAATAACCGAGAAAACCGTGACCTTTTTTTTTTTTTCTGTTAATTTCAAGTGTGTTACGAGACGAGACATCTGCGCGCCAGTGCGCCAGGTGGTCATTTGTATGTTCTATAAATATAATTATTCACAATAATAATATTGTACACGACCGTGAATGGGGCACGGACTCTTGCGTTCGCGGCAATAGCTGGTTTTAAGTTTTCAGTTCGGGTCATATTTTATTTTACACATTGTGCACGTACAGTGCTGCAGTGCTGCAATATGCTGTAGTACGTTAGCTGTGAAAGTTGTTTATCACGACAAAACGATATTCTCGCAGGTAAGACAATATGATCTGAGCAGCAGCGTGTGCCTTCAGCGGTCATCAGTGCACACACACACACACACACACACACACACACACACACACACACACACACACACACACACACGCACTCACACACGTACACATTGCAGAGGATTTATACGATTGACCGATTTTTCAGTTACTGTTCACTTTTGACCAACTGCGGTGTTCGTACTTCGTGTCGGTCTCTGCGTGCGTGCGTGTGAATCTGTGACGGTCGGCATAGGTATGTTACCACGATCAACCGCACTTGAAACACGACAGCGATGAAAAAAAAAAAAAATACAAATAGTCTGATAATAGGTACTATGTAATAATACATGTATGCATATACATATTGCGGTGCTTGTGTTTTCAAGAGAATAGAATAATACGTTTTTTTTTTTTTTTATATATACATTTTGAAACCTCGATGTATTTTTGCAACAAAAATTTAAATGAACACTCAAAACTTCAAACGACACAGTCATATTATACGTGGTTTTGTTTTCAAATCATTGTTTTGAGCTTGAACGAATGAACAGCAAACCCAAAACTAAGGTTACACTCTTTTCGGAGATTTAATTATATATTATCTTTTTGATTTTTACGAATTTACTTTCTATGTTATAAACACAATTATTTTCGCAAATTATATGAATGTCGTGGAATTCGGGATTTTTACAACATTTTACGGCTAAAACTAACAAATGAACTGGTGGGATGTTCTGATAGCGAAAGGTTTATCGACGACATATATTATATTATGGACCAAAATGTCAGTTTAACGGTATGAAAACCATTATTAAAACCTCTGGATAAAACACGGTACCTTTTAGAACTTTATCTAGGTTTTAAATTTGTTTTAATAACACATTATACATCTGTTATACTCACCATTCACTAACATATATTATTGTTATTATACATTACAAGAAGAAATCAGACGCTCGTAAAAAAAATATACTCAACTACTCTATAATAAAATATTAGGTAGGTATTTAAATTGTTGAGAAATCTGATACATTATTGTACTTACAATAATCATAATAATAATAATAATGCTTTCGTCAAATTTTTATTTATTTAGTACTTTTAAAATTATTAACCGACATACATTGGAGTAATTTTGTATGACTCATTATTGCGGTGCAATATTTACTAACATCTAAATAAATAATGATTTATTTGTGTTGAATTGTACACAGGTACAAATTAGTAATATACATTGATTTATAATAGCAAGAGTTGTGTATAAGTGTAAAATAGATGCGCATCATGACTACAATAATCAAATACGTCACAATACATAACGATATAATAATATGACGTACAGAATTTTGTTATTTATTATTGATTTTGTTGGTTAAAAATAAATACTCCACCGGTGTCGGTTTCCTTCTCAATTCTCGTTTTGCAGCTACCATCTCGCTCATCATTAATTTCATTATCAATTCCAAATTTGAATAAGAAAATTACATAACTATTGTTTATAATATTACAGTCGCGAGTCGCTGAGCTGTAATATCGCAAGACAAAAGTAAATAAAAAATATGTATTTAACAGGCTTATAATGTGGGCGTTATGCGTATGGACATAATTTTATAAGAATACGTTTAAAATAATTATTCATAATAGTACCTATACCAAGAATCAGGATGTATCATTAAGATTGAAGAAACTATTTAAATGAAATAATACCATTATAATATTTCAAGTATTCGTGAATTTGTTAGACAATCATTTTTATTGCTTTAGAATAAATGTTAATTAAACATAAATGAAGTGTAAACTATTATTGTACCAACTATGAAAACATTCCGTTGTGTATTACCACACAAAATGAGTCGGCGTCATCAGGTGCATATAATAATATGTTCTAAACTCAAAACAACATTATATTATACAAGTGTGTATACATTGTATACATATTTTTATCTTATATTTCGCGTTACAATCAGGAGGGGCCCGACTCTATGTGTAATATAAAAGAACCATTCCAAGAAATGTCTTTCTTTATTTCTTTTCCCCCAACAAACTCCATAGGGGGTTAACTGAAGGTCCCAATGATTTGTTTCCATGACCCGTTGGCCAAAAATTGTATCTTGCATTGGTTCTAGTTGTAACCACATTTAAACTTTTTTCCTAACACACAAACATACACAGATAACGTGATAAATTGTCAAGGAAAAAAGAAACCATCCAAATAAAAACGAACATATTCTTTAATCTAAATTTTCTATCGATAGGTACAATAATATATATATATAAATCATTGATTTCGTTGTATGCAAATAAACACGATATCGTGTACCTAAAATAGTGAATTTATACTTTATAGTAAGCCATTGTGTGTCGATCGCATGGTTTGTAAATAATGTTAATAACAAGTTTTATTTTATTTGTCATATTTTATGTTTTAATACAACGAAAAAAGGAAGTCATCTAATCAATTATGTGAACATAGGAAATATGTACCAAGTCATATCCTCCGACGAATTAGGTATGGCTTAATAACACAAAATGATATTCCTATTGTGTTGTGTTATTCAAAATCTAACCATATATATATATAATAATTATATATACTCATATTAATATACGTGGTAGATGTGCACTAAACTAGCATTAGACAGACATGCACAGTAAGTCTGTGTATACTGAACATGATATAGAGTTTTGGAGTCGTGTGACACTCTTACTTAAGGGCCATCTGCAACATTTCTCATGTGATATAGATTTAGTTAGTTCTTTAATTTCTAGTAAGTATGCGAACATTGTGTAATTTGAATCAGATATTCATTAGCTGTCGCGATATGATGGTTTAGGTTTAAGATGTGTTTGTAAGTCGTTTCGTTAACAATTTTAAGTGTATAATAAACAAAAATTATAAAAATATATTTGATTACGTTTTATAGACCCATTATTTCTCAAAGATTTTTTTTTTTTTGATTTTTAACGAGCTCATTAAATATTTACGTGTTTTGTTTTCATTAGATATTCTTAACACGTTTTACGACAAGTATATACAGTGTGCACAGTATACTCATGCAGACGGAAGGAGGACCAATCGTTTTTTACTATAAAATAACATTATTGTGTTGTATACATGTAATTATAATAATAATATAATGATATGATGTAAAACTATTACTTCAATAATACGTTTTAGCCTTTTAGGTTATACTTTTTGTTAACATATTGTATTGTGTGCACATTATGTCTACCTATTCACCGACGGTATTGATACAATCAGAAGATTTAGTATGGGGGAGGTTTTTGTGTTGTGAAATCAAAACAGAAAAAAAACGACCAGAAATCTTCAGACCGATGCAGCTGCGTGTACGAAATAACACATTTCGGTCATTGAGGATAGGATAAAAAGAAGCCGAACACAACGGAGGAAAAAAGGTCAGGATTTTGTATGTATACGTATAATACGTATAATAGCCAGAGATGCAGCTGCCGACACCCCTTGGGTATGAATAAATTCCTAAGCCACCCCCGAGACAAGGAACCGGTTTGGGTGCCATTAACGAGGGTTAGTATGCGTAGTCTTTGAGAGTTTTTTTCGGGGGTGTGTACACACATCAATTTGGAACTGCCAGACTGTTTATTGTAAAGATTTTTGAATCCATGCAGTGTTTCAGATTTCATGAGGCTAGTGAACCAAAGTGAAATGTCATTGGCAATGACCGCCGCTATCGAACAGAAACAGCGATTCAGCTGTATAAATATATAAAGAGAAAACTTACGGTTAATTCTATAAAACCATAAATAATAATAATACGATTTTCGACAATGACCGTCGCTCTAGTGCTATATTCAATAGTGTAGCACAAAGTACGTATATAGGTACCTACATGTATTACGGAAATCTATTTTGTTGTGCTAAAATTGTATAAGCCAGTTTAGGTACACTATTTATTTTTCGCTTTCAATGCAGACTATATTGTATTACAGATTTATAGACGTTAGGCGCCAAGAGTCCGAAAATATTGTACAGTTATTTCCAATCTTAAATACTGGAACAAGAAATATGGGACTCACTGTTTAATACTATGTTATTTTAAATGAAGTAAAATATATTTTAAAAACGTGCAGAGATCAAAGTAGAAATAAGTTCTACACCGAGCACGAATTTATTTATTTATTTTGTTTGTTTAGTTTTAATTTCATATAATGGAAATACTGGACCCCACTGAAAAAAATCGTGTGAGGATCCAGAAGTTCTTACATTAACACTATTAACATTTTTTGTAATTATTAAGCTCATAAACAGATATCACGTATTTTATAATTATTTCGATTTAATTTTCTATGAATAGATAATACAACAATGTTTATTATCATTTATCAATATACGTTTATTTTAATTTTTCAATGCACGATCGTTGATAATTTATTGATTTACTTGATTTTTTTTAAAAGTTATTAATGAAAAATTAAAAAAATATAATTTATATTCATACAGTAATGGAGTGTTTTCAGTAACTAGTAAGTATATTTTATGTTTAAAATTATATATCTATGTATATATAAATATTCATAAAGGATAATGTGTATAGGTGATAATCATGGATTACAGATTAATGATGATGGGCTTATAAAATTAAACTATATTAATACCCTAATTTACTGTTCTCAATTATAAATTAGTTGTTTTTCAATATTGTTATTATAATTATTTTGCTCGACGATTTTCCTCAAATTGCAGTCATTATATAATGGTCCAAGAGAAGGTTTACGGTCTTATTATGGGATACTAATTTCCGTGATATTCGAATATTTGATTGTTATTTTTGCTGACCAGCGTTTCCTCCTCTTCACCACAGGTTCTGCGGGCCAACACAGGTTCGTTTCGTCGTTCACCCGGTCGCTTTTAATCGAAAACATCAACGCTGTAATCATAGCGAGCATTAGAGAATTTTTTTTTCCTTGTATAGCGGTTAACAAAATCTTCAAAACCACGCCTGTCCGTCGTGCGCATACAAATTATTGCTACGAAGCCGGTTGCCGTTTCGAAGTATTGTAATATAATGTTTTTCATTTTTTTATTTTTTTTTCGTTTGATCGCTCGTGGAAGTGGTTTAGCCCTGCAGGGGCCCGCGAAGATATCGAGTTATCAAGATCCAGTAATTCTGTGTAGAATCATCCGTGATAATGATGAAAACAATGACGCAATTATCACTACGTTACACAGAAAATTAACCGGTTCCACAGTGCAGTCCTGCTGTTTTAATGTAAAATATTATATTATAACGACGGCACCTCAAGTGTTTATTATAATATTATACTCTTGTATAGTTAACGCAAAGACGGTAAAATCTATGTGAACTATTTTCAAAAAGTTTATAACCATATAAAATCCATTTGAAATGACGTGACCCGAAGCGTATACCATATGCATTCATTATAGTTCCTTGAATTTCGCATCATTAAAAAACAGTAAACGCGCATTATACATCGTGGTCATATTATCTAAAATGCGTAAGTGAAAATTACTCTTATTGCTGTGACGAAACATCAAAACAGATGATACTTGTCCCGGACCGATTTCTCATAATAATTGTTGTGGCATTAATTGTACTGCACTGTATATAATAATAGCTCGATAGATAATTGCATACGATTACCGTATTCGTTCTTAGCTATAATAACTCTTAATAAATTGTAATAATACAATAATAGCAGGTAATTGAAAAATGTACTTCTCTTGAAAACAAAAACATTTGTTTTTATTGAGACAGTGAAATTCCCATTTTTCATCATAAAGTTTATAATCGATTTATATTACTCGGCTTTTTTTATACATTTTACGAACTAAATGTCGGGGATTCAACCGAATTTGATAATCGTAATAACACGCTGTGAAAACAGTAAAAACCTTTTTACTCCGAACGCCCCCCAAGCGTAGTAGTACGATTATGAGAGTCGTCAAAGCTATTACACACATAAACGGTAACTTAATAAACGTCGAAAGTTAATACGTAGTTATACTCGGTATTTTTGTTCCTCTTTGAGATCACAATTTCTTTCGGCAAATACAATATAACAATGTTTGACGGTGCACTGCAGTTATAATACATGCTGTCAACTAGTATTATTTATATAAACGCATATCGATCGGAATGAATCGAAACGTGTTTACGTGTTTCCGAGGTCTGGAAGACACACACAGCACCGACCGAATCTCATTATGCAGCGAATTTTATAACGTAGGTTTACACGTGTGCACGCAGACCACGTTAAAAATATTCTTGGCACTCGGCCGAGTATTTATGCGCGCGGGCCACCGGCCGTCACCAATTGTTCGACCGTAAGATTCATTAGCCGTTCGGGTGGGCATGTGATGGTCGTCGGCTTTGAACGGAATGACGTTCCTGCGAGAGGGAGCGAAAAAAAAAGCGCGAAAAATGCGGCGTGCACATCGTAATTATTTATGCGTGTTGTTCTTTTGGCCGGTCTCGTTCTCCAACGATGACCTTGGCCATTTGAAAAAAACAGGTGCGGATATCATTTCACTTTATTATCATCCAAGTGGTACATACACATAGGTACCTAAACCTATACATATATAGAATTCCAGTTTTTGTTTTATAACTCGGTTCCATTCTTCCGACCGCCACCACGTGGTACTCGCAACCAGTTTCACTTTTATTAATTCGACGACAACAACGTAAACGGGTGCGCAAGATTCCACTTTTCCGTACATGAATGTGTGTTATAAGGTGCGTGTGTGTATTACAATATTATTATAATGATATGCTTTGAACTGGTACACGAGCAACGCGGTGTGTATATATATATATATATATATAACCTACACGTAATAGGTACCGGAT
The DNA here is from genome assembly GCA_025469195.1 of Chaitophorus viminalis. NCBI lineage: Eukaryota > Metazoa > Arthropoda > Insecta > Hemiptera > Aphididae > Chaitophorus > Chaitophorus viminalis. The sequence goes on along the minus strand of JAIPRK010000158.1, from coordinate 280,308 downwards.
TAAATACTATTTACATTTCGGACTTATTTTCATCTCGTTATATCAATCTCCGGATCGGTTTTCTCGTAGATCGTAAAATTTCGCGATGAGATGATCAAGTATTTGCTAGCGAATTTACATGTGTGTGTGTGTGTGTGTGTGTGTGTGTGTGTGTGTGTGTGTGTGTGTGTGTGTGCGCACGCGCGTGCGTATGTGTGCGTGTGTGTGTATCAGCGGAAAGTGAAGCAAGTTCCCTTTGTCACGACCACGCGACGTTGCCGCGCTGTCACCGCACGAGAGGCAAACGGTGAATCTCGCTTTCACGACGAATCAGCCTCCCGACTGACGGGCACCAGTGCACCACGTCAGTTTCTACTGAGAAGCCGCTGTTATACGGTGTAAAGGAATGGTGGTGGTGGTGGTGGTGGTGATGGCGGTGGCGGTAGTGGTGGTGGTGGTGCGCGTATACAGACTTTCTATGAAGGTACCTACACGTGCTGCTATATAGCGGTCTTGACGCCACCGAGGGTTAGAAAGAGTATACGCGACGATGATCAAAGACCCGTAATGCGCGTTATTATATTTCCCGCCGTGTCCTTCCCTGCGTGTATTATATTCTATAACCGTGAAAACCCACATCGTGGCTATACAGATACATATTCTAATGTAGGTGCAGGTACGGCAAACGGAAAAGTATAAGAAAACCCGGGTCTATTATAATATGTCGCTTCTGCTAGAACGATTGAGAGACAGTTATTGATAGTCGTCTGTTCGGCGGATATCAAATTGTAGAAACAACAAAAACCAATTTTTGATCTACGTATAAATCGTATAATTTAGAAACACTCAATACCATATTAATATATAGCTATATAGTATAATATATAATATGTACCTCATTCTACGTTATAATTTTGCATCGAGTAAGATTCTCTTTTTTTTCTTCAAATTAAACAATTTAAAATCAATACAAATTATACAAATTTCACACGTTTTGGCGATTTCGCGTTGGAGAAATAATTGAATAATTGAATAATATTAAAAAATGAAAACGAAAATCGACGGAAAAAATGACAGATCTCGCGCATCAACGAAGACGGCCGAGTGCAGTGGTGGTTAGCTATAATGCCCGCGAACAATTCGCGTAACCGTCGATATGATTTCTCGTTACGCCCAAACATTCAACACAATTATACCGACGATCGGAGACGATGAATATGCGTGCAGATTTTCACGTCGCGATCGCACTAAACTTATGCTTGCAACAACCCTGTATATTATACTGCTCGTGCGAACTTGTCGTTTCCGCACATGCGCCGAGTTCGGAAGATAAAAGTATAGTCAGCGATTAATAATTGGAGGCAAATCTAAAACCGTTCGTATTAATAACGAACGATAGCTTAACATTAAATATTTATCTCCGCTATATAGCGAAATGTTACTACGTTCCGTCGTCTTGTGATGTGCACTAACCTGGGCTTCGTAAGTCCTGTTCCTAGATATCTTCCCGTAGCCCGTCGATGGGCACGTCGAAATAATACAATAATTATCAGCTCACGAACCAGCTAATAATATTAGATAACTGCCGAAGCTACGTCGATTTTCACGGATGAGCGCTGTCTTGCGCGATGTCTGTATTCGTCGCGTTATTGAACAAAAACTGAAAACTTTCAATTGCACGTGAATACCTATATTACACTATATAGAGTAATATTTTTAAAGCGGCTTTGGAATTCGGCGGTCGAACGCGCTTCGTGTAGTATATATATATATATATATATATATATACATGGAGCCCACCGATTAACCCGATTTTTCGAATCAAACGCGCAAACTGCGGGATTAATGCAAATAAAAATAAATGCAATTTCAAAGGAACGCGACGCTACAGCCTACAATACGCCGCGTTTATGATTCTCGAAAAGGCAAAACACGCACACGGCTGCAGACTGGAGTATATATTATAATGTATACTGCGCTGCGTTCTCTCAAAATGGAATAATAAGCGAACACGCAATATACGAGTACCTATATTAGCATGCAACTCGTACATAATAATATAATATTTTGACATAATTTGCTTGACGCATTTTGGGATTTCAGACGTATAACCAGAATTAGAGTTTCGAGTGCCGAGACTCAAAAAGCCCGGGCCTGTTAATGAATTCGGTGCATGCTCCATCGGCAGCAGTTCGAGAATTACGTGACCTTTGATACGCAACTTTGGTCGTAAACGCCGGTATATAAAAACCCATAGTGCATGTTGTACACGGACTGTATTATTCCTATCAAGTCCTACACCACGATGCTACTATATAGGTAGGTACGTCGCCTCGGAATAATTGATATCGATTTGTTAACACTCGAACGCTATACGAAAAAAAAAACCCATTACGAACTCATAAATAAATATATAAAAAAAGAAAAGAAGAGTATACAAAAGAGGATTTGGCTAGTCGACTGTTGTTCTTTTTTTATTTTTTTATTTTGCTCCATCTGTGTAATGAATTTATTTCGAACGTATATAAACAGATAGACATATAGTGATAGAGTAAATACACTGTAACAAACATAAATGAAGGCCAAGTACGTATAAAACATAATAAACATTACATCGAGTGTATTATCTTCTAGTCCTGTGAAAGACCGTAAATATACACTCACGTTAATACACATAAACAGTGGTTCTGGTCGTTCTGGAGAAATAAAAAGTACCGGATGGTCCGGAATTGATTAATTTCATTAAACGCGAATAAAAGCATAATAATAATAATAATAATAATAATAATATATTGACTGCATAAATGCGTTTTAATTTTTTTAAGTAAATCCAAATGACGGCGTGCTGTAAGTACCCGGCAGGGCTGCAAGGGGGGAAAGTTTATGACTGGAAAATAATATGCAAATCACACTTGCCGAAGACTTGAAATACCGCGACTGCAGTTGTCCGCCCGTTGTCGATTGTACTTAATATATTACTGTCCGTGCATGTACACACACGCATGCACATGTACACGAGAGAAATACTCAATTTCGCTAATCGAAATCTGTTGATCGGTGATCACGTAGTACTGCGTGTTTTGCAACCGTGATAATATGCGCACAGTAATCGTGTGCTGATGTGTGCGCGTAGGAGTGGCGGATATTATTCGCGTTTATATACGTGTGTGCGTATAGAATCGTATTTTTATTTTTTTATTTATTTATTTAATTTTGTTTTTTTTATTTATTCAAAGTACGTGTGTTTTGACAGTCGTTGCCGGATGATGAAAGTCTGTTGCTTTCTCGGTGAAGTTCTTCTATTGTCTCGCGGGACGCGCGGAAAAAAAAAATAATCGTAATTTCGGCGATGGCCGGTCGGAGATTTTCACTTTTACTCGACGGCGATAACTAACCGTTGATAATCGGAGCCGTTATAGAACACCGCTCGGTCATAATTTGTCGAAAAAGAAAATATATCCGTTTCGCCATGGCGTCTTTGCGATCACACAAATCGATGCGAAACAATGGAAAATACGTGGCGGCGCTTTGTTGTACATTATATTGCGACACGAGGGGGAATTGGGAAAAGGTGAAATGGGGGAGGGAGGGAGGAGGAGCTAGGTGGTCGTAATGAAAATAATAGAAACACAACGTTTCGGGCATGGTGCCCATATAGTTTCTAGCTGCAGCAGTAGATCGGTTGCGGATGATATCCGTGAAACGCGTGCTAATGCGTGCGCGAGGACCGCGCGGGAGAGGACGCGAATAAATATATAGTTTCCCGACTGTCACGTTCAAAGCTTGATTACCGATCACTCCGAACAGATAAACGTACACACAAGCACGTACACACACACACATATATATATATATATATATATATATATATATATACATACACGTAAACATACGCGTACAGATGTGTATCGTTTTATTAAGGGACCCGGACCGTACAAAGCGGTTTGCGGCTAGTGCTGCAGCAGTGCGTGTATATATATATAAGAGCAATAATTGGCAAAACTAGTCGTATAGGTTAAACGAGCTTGGTCGGAGATTTTGTTTGTATACGTCTAAAAGTCAAAGCTTCGTGCGCGTTTGTACGCAGTTTTTTTTTGTTTTCCCGAAAGTATTTCACACGCGTTGATAGTTATAATAATATATTATATAGCTGTTCTTATTTACAAAAACGCGATAACCTGGAACACGAGCATCCGGGTGTCTTATAATATTATCTGCAAGAAAGTGTTCCGCGGATTTTGGATACGTACATCATAACACGTATATATATATATATTTGTAGGTACATATATTATATTATGTATATTATATTCATGTGTACCTACATTCTCCTACGCCTCTCGCGCGGTCCCACGCATTTGTGCTGTGCGCGCGCGACGGGGTCGGCACTGATCTGACAACTTTCGTTTTTGCGTTCGTTTTTGTCCATTATTGCATTGCACGTATTTATAATATTATATCCGCTTTGCGCGCGCTAAATTTACACTTGCTATATTTTCACTTTATTTTCGAATGTCCGCGTTTAATAATATTCTGGACCACTATATATACCTAGTAATATACGATGATTGTATTACCGGACGGCGACCATCTGATACAGAGAAGCGAATAAAACCGATATTCGATACTCAATAATAATATTTTACACGGTCGACGGTGCAACACAACACACACGCAAATATATATATAAAATAACTATACTTTATGTACTCCTATAAATTGTGTACGTTCAGAGCTAATTTCAGTTTTGGGTCAGTAAAAACGTGTAACGTCGTAAATCACCATCAGGAAGTAGACTAATTCTGTTTGAAAAATAGAACTTCTCGGCTTGCAGACCTCATACCTACGATCATGCAATAAACAAGCCCGTAGCCAATTGGTTACGCGAGCGTTAAGGGTTAAAAATCATATTCGCCGCCCATCACGAACTCGTGACACTTCTGTTTCACAACCGAAAAATCGATAGTTATAAAACAAAAACAACTATATACCTCTAATGCGTGTTCGGATTTTTATTTCTTAATAACTGAACGAGGAAAAAAAGTTATGATAAAAACGTTTTATGTGGACATTGGTTTTTGTTTTTGTTTTTTTTTTTTTCGTTCACTGGGAATTCGCGACGACAACGAAACATCGTTCTCCAATACGCGATCAATCGATACACGTTCGTCGTTCGACCATAGTGGTAATAATTATTTCAGGTCTTTCACTATGCATGCGTGAAGACTACGCGGTTGCACACTTACATCCAGAACAGTTACTATCATCAAGTAACCGAAATCGTATGGTACTTTAAGCATGAATACGATGATAGTAATGAACTGATCATAATCATATTGTAAGATAATATATAATATGATGTAGCGATGCCACGCCGATGAAGACAATCTGACGCGACGGTGGAAATCGCGAGCAAAGGGATATTATATAATAATATGTAGTTAAATTTTTAATTATACAACGGAAAGTATACATGCGTCATTATAACAACCAACGTTCAGGTGGTCGCAGATATAAAAGAATAAAAACTCCTCGGGAAAGATCGGTGAAAAAATTATGACGTTTTAATACGATTTAAAATATAACAATAATAATAATAGTATATGACTGTATATAATATTATATATTATGTATATGAGCATGAGTGTTTTGAAATATTGACAACCTTGTACCAGTTTCCCACGAACGATTATATAGCGAGATATTTGCGCGCGTATTTACGATGTTTTCTTCTTCGTTTTTCGTACAGTTTTTATTATTATTCTTTAATTAGTTAATTAATTAATTGCAACGCAGGCGAACGCGCGTACTTTTTGCCTCTTCAAATGTGAACCGAACAGTGTGTTATTGCGGCCCGCCATTACGTAATATCGTTTTTTAAAGACCTTGGCCGATTGGCAATAATTCAATTGTCATCACAGCTGTGTGTATCTATACACATAACATTGTATCCGTTCGATGAAATATATTACGTTTGGTGCCGAAATTAACAGCGGGAACACTTACAATAATAATAATAATAATAATATATAATATCGAGTATTGGCACAATAGTTTTGGGTATAGTGCTTTTTTTTCTTTTTTTTCGCTCCGATCAAAACACTCGAACCAATAAATTAGGTACCGATAGTTGCGAAATTATATAGCGGTGGTCGAATGTAATAATAATAACAATAATAATAATAATAATAATAATAATAATAGTATAGCGATGCGTCGTGGGAAACGAATAAAATAGTACGCGAGTAGTAAGTATATATAACTGTTAACATCAGACGTTTATCATGATAAATACTCTACCTAATTGATTATACCCATTTATCTCATTTACTCGGCGGTTGCGGTGGCGATACATAAGAACCGTACACACCGAAACAACAGCAACAGCGGATAAATACCGTACAGATATAATATATAATAATATATATAATATATATATATATATATATATATTATGAAGACGTAGGCGTATGTATACTAATCGGCTTCAATGGTCGTTGTTGAAATGCCGCTGCTATACGTTTGTGTTATATCGGTATCGTCGTTGCTTAAATAGATTGTCGTTCGAAACTAAATGTATTATTATACATAATATTTCGGTTCAAATATATATATATATATATACGTGGTTCAATTAAACGTTGGCTGCACAAACTTAATTACGACCAACTATAAGTGCGCATCAGCTGCGTTTAATTTACCATTTTCTTGTTCGTACCTATATGCATATTCTATAGAATAATACACACGATAAACAAATGTTGAATAAATAAACATTACGCATTTACTGTTCCCCAAACACATCGTGTATACATATTAAGTATAATATTATATAGTGCTGCTAGTTGCTATACGATGTATAGTAGCCGAGTCAATCAACGCGTTGCTGAACCAACCCGGGACCCCACATAGTCGTCGCATCATACAATAGTGATGAACTTTGTTGGCATGTATATAGGTACCTCGGAGACGTTCTTGCTGTATATTATAATATTGTGTTTTTGGGACAATAATAATAGTAATAATGATAATAATAATGATAACAATATAGCGTAGTAATACGCCTCGAATATTTCCCAGTATTAATAATTAATATATTATACATATACGAGTATACATATATATGCTAACAGGAAGTTCGGGTGTGCACGTGTATCGCGATATATACGAGTATAATATTATTGTCTCGCTGAATAATACCTCGGCAGTCGCGTTCTTCGGGTGCGCGCGCGTGGTGTGTTATTATAATATATACCTACTTGTTGTGTGTTCGGCAACAGAATCATGTGCTCGATTTATCGTCAAAGTTCGCGTTTAACAACATTGTAAGCCTTCACATCGGTCCGCGAAATAGACAACACAATATGTAGGTATATGGTTATTAGATCGGTAATATGCTATGTATGTGCATACACTCTGCGTTGTTATTGTTGTTGTTTTTAACGCAGTCGCCGCTCTCGTATATTGTAGAAATGTAGAGTACGTAAAGTAGGTACTTAATATACGCGCGACCCGAAATGACATTCATTTGGACAGCGTTTTTTTTTTTCTTTCGTTTTTTTTTTTCCACAGTCATCATTGTGAAATAATGATTTCACGTAGAGCAGCTTATATACTTGTACACACTGTTGCAAAACAGCAATTTTCTTCCCTGCAGATAATACAGTGTTCTGTAGTATAGTGTAATTGGCGGATGTTTCTCATCGAGTATTAGAGCAGCAGCAGCATTTCGCGTGTGTACACAATATACTATAATGGATTTTCCGACAAATTCTAGTCCTCGTAATATATGTATGCGATGACAAGTGAACATTACGTGATGTGTCCACTCGTACACAAGTTTAAATAATATATAATGATATAATATGTGCGTTTACTATACACGCGTAGTCGCACGAACCCGAACAGAGTTATAAATTTGTTTCTCGGACGCAACGTGTACAACAATATCATATATATATATATATATATATATATAGGTACATCATTTTACATATTGTGTATGCGTGTATATGTGTGTACAAATCGTTTATTTTTTCTTTTAAATAGTTCTCAAGCGACTTTGGCGTTTCAACACAGTACTGCGTGCGTGTATACACACATTTTGTGTCGTCTTCTCAATACGACGTATAATATAATATACTGTTGGCAATACAAACCACGTATGATGTGTGTGTGTGTGTGTATATATATATATATATATTATTATTAGTGTACAATATATTTTGCGAGTATACATCGCGTGCCATGCCACTACTACTGTACTCGGCGGTCACGCGGTATACGTGGATTATGGACATGTTTTATACATACGTCATGATGATGTATACACATCGAACCAATGGGATTCAGTGGAGATCCTATATAATATTTATATATATATATATATATATATATATATATTAGGTATACACGTAATATACTATATACTATATTATACACTACGCGTTTCGCGCGGCGATCATGCACGCCGATCAGGTAAAGCAAACCCCACGGCCGCTGCTGTATATAGAGTTCAACGAGACGGTTCTTTTTTCTCTTTCTTTTTCTTTCTTTCTTTTTTCCATTACGTTATATCGTTGTTATAGTATTATTACCGTCATCTATATAGTAATACACGCCTGGTGAGTTAATTATTGTTATTGCTCCAAACGATCACAGCTACTCTACACGCGATCAACTAGTATCATAATATGCACGTGCCCGCGGTGACGGCCCCGAAAGGGCCTCGGCTCTCGACTACCCGCCCCGCAAACCGACGTCAAATATTGCGCTTCTGTCGTGTATTATGTTCATATACGTCATCTAAGACCGTATAATATATATATAGCTGCGACGGACAGTATATTTTCTTTTACAAAATTAACTTCAAACGGCCCCGAGTATCCATCTACTACGACTATTAATAATGTGCGACATGAAAAATGATTTGTGTGCTCTTATATATAATATAACACGAGGCTGTATGATATTAGGTTTCTTTTTTACGTTCAGACGTGTTCGGTTAAGATCATTTTAAAGAACGCCTCCCACCCTAAAAATACATTTGGCTAGAGTATATAATGTATAGTAATCGCTAGCACCTGGACCGTAGTCCGTATTCCGAAGTTAATCGACTCGAATTGGGGCTCCGTTGTGGGTGCTCGTCTATAGAAAGGCGTCGCGACAAAGCCGGATGGGAGGAAAACGTTTTTAATTATATTTCCGATAATGAGATAAATATAATATTATATAATGTACCGCAGGAGGTCTGCCAGTCGACGCTTCTTCCTTCTACTGCGCCGGGGGTTAGCTGCTGTTGCTTTTTCCCTTTCATCCGATGCTCAAATTTTATCCTAGTCATCATACAAAAGTAATTTACACAGCCAAATGGCGTCGACGTTCACTATACGGAATAATAATATACAGTTGAAAATAAACGGTATCTTTAGGAGGAACAAAAAATTGCACGTACATGACAAAGGGTCGAGTGATTACTGTGTTTTCGGCCAAAATATAAGTGCATGAGAAATTAATGTATATAATACATCTGACTTTTTTCCTTGATTGCGGACGCCGTATTAAATCGAAATAATAATAGTCTTTTTTGTCGACATTAATGTGTTTTTAATGAAAACGAGACATTTAAATTAATTAAAACATATATTATATAAAAGAAAACATCTTTAACATCAACACTGGAATACGCATGCACGATACATAACAATTTATATATAATAACTATTAATAATTTATCTCGATACCAAAAACGAAATAATATGTCTTATTTTGTGGAGTACAAAAATAAATCAATAAAATAAAAACGTCTTTATTTTTATGAGGTATATAATCGTTTATTTCACGCAGTGATTTTAATACAATAAAAATGAGTTATATTTTGCGTTAAGATAATTGTAGTTTATACGGCCCATTTACAATATTTATTTATGACTAGCTTGTATTGTTATTCTTATAGGTAATAAACAAAATAATTTTCTAATACAATTATTACCGTTGAATTAGTTCCAAAAAATAAATAAATAAAAAATAAACAAAGATAGAAAAACTGATATTTTCTTAGAACAATAAAATTTAATTTTTTATTATTATTATTCTAATGCATTGTATATTCTATGTTACTGGAAAAATGGTGTACCGAAAAATCATAAAATAGAATTTCAAATAATCTACAAACAAAAAAAGCTATAAAACTTAAGTTGGTTATAAAAACATGGTGAAAATCTTATGTCCAATGAGTTTCAAGGATGGATGATATTGCTTTATTGGTCTTTTAAATTTGAAACCAATTCTGAGTGAAAGAGGTCGGGTGGATCAGTGGATAAAAATAAATAACAATATACACATCATTTTTTGCGTTTTTATGACAGATAAAATAGCAAATACCAAGTTCAAATCCTGTCTTCAAATAAAAAGTTTTTGCAATGTTTTACACGGTTTTTTTCTATTATTCAAAAAACTATTGAGAAAATCAAAAAGTGACCTCTCAAAAGTACCAACTAAAAAAATTTCCCTTTCAGAAAATTTATATATGTTTGTGTATCGAAGCACTTTTCCTGGTCGAAATCGTAATACACTCATCAAGATAAAATCAATACATTCTTCGTTTCGCTCAGAATATATATAAGTCAATCTAATTTCAAACCAAAAAACGATGGATTTGTTCCAGCATTGCATTAAACTAATTCTGAACCATTTTGAACTTGTTCAATATGGTGCTGGAACAAACCTATAATATCAAGTTTATTAATTTATAATTTATTCGACGTAAGAATGATAAATATTTTCTTCCAATAAAAAAATCTTTATTTTTATTAAAAATTCAAGTCTTTATGCTAATGAATAAAAATACGAAATAGGAAAATTGTTGACAATAGTGAAAGCTAAATAATGAAAAGTGAAAAACTCCTTGTTAGCGCGAGATAATCGTATGATGACCATTATGCAAGCGTCGATTAAACGCACGACTTTATACTGTATAAATAAATCTGAATCTCTGTGTTAGAGACAACGCGGTCCCATATATATATGTATATATATATATATTATTTATTTGATGGGAAAGAGGAGCCGACTCCTCGTTACTGTGAGCAAATTTTGTCGCCTAGCAATATTACGGTTGGCCGGTTCGACGGGCGACCCTTTTCGGAATTGACGAACATTTACCGAGACATCTACTGCCTTTGCAGATACTTACCTTATAATAAGAGCAAAAATATTTTACTCGTATGTATACGAAAATACGAAAATTCTCTAACAAGTTGTTTACCGTCAAACAAACGTTGAACGAGATGCTGTTATACATTTAGTATAGTTATAAATTGGCTATCTAAACAATTGAATGAAACAATAATATATAATATTACAACGTGTTTATACGATTTCTCTCGATTTATCGGCGTTTTTGCCGGTCCGATTGAAAGTGAAAAAAAATGTATACACATGCCGTTTAAATAATACTATTAGAGCGCTGTTACTTTTTTCCTCTCAAAACAATAATACTTGTAGACGAAAAAAGGGTTATATATATTAATGTTTTTCGTTTTTTTTTTGTTTCTCATTTTATGAGTAATAAAATAATACCAAAACGATAAACTAGAAGTCGTAAGAAATGTTTTTTTTTCTACAGTGAAGAGTTGGAACATTTTAATATAATATATATATATATATATACACTCTAGACATTTTTTCCGGTCGATATTCCATTGTACACGGAGTACGAAAAGACAATTCGTTCTCTTACATGTATATGTGTATAGTTTTATTCACTTTAGGGGATCGATTTTTGTCAATCGATTTGTGTTTTTAGAAAACACGTCTTGTCTTTGAACAACAAAAGGGAATTTATTTAATGTTCCCCTGGCGAAACGTCGTACCTTATATACATATATACATAGATCGATGCGTTAGAGAGGTAGAAAAAGGTCTGCTTTAGACAAAGGCTGGCGTCATTAAAATGTCACAATCGTAGGTGTGTACCACTTGATCTAATGTGTAAGAATTGGAGAAGTAATGTCTAAAATATTTTTATAAGAAGTTTTCCGTACTCTATTTTGAATGTTTTATACTTTTTTTCAAACCGTATTATTTTGACGTATTAGTTTCTTTTTTCACTAAATTTATTTTTTACCAACTATCGCCGCGGTGAACAAAATCATAAGACCGTGCGTTGAGAAGACGAACGAAGTTGTGGTTTGTTTCGCTTGACTACCTGCACACGGCGTATATTAGGTATACATATATATATATATATATATATATATATATATATATATATAGGGTCTACTGCAGTTAGCCACACGGCGTGTTGTATTTTTCCAATGAAATTCGTTCCAAACCTGTCTAGGCACGTTGAAAAACATGGCCTTCGGGCTATAGTTTAACAGTACGATATTATTATTTCACTGTACACACACATTTATAATAATTCTTTTAACCCACAGTGAAACGAAATATAAGGGCTTATAATATGATATATATTACTATTTCAGTTCGTTATAACATCATCGTCGAAGTATTGGATTTTTAATCCAATAAACATTGTATACTGTTTTATAATATTATATTGGTACACACAATATATGTTTACCTATTACCCACACACGCACTTTGCATTAGCAGCTCACTGTCGTTTTTTCTACCCGCTTCGTATTATCGCATCTCGTTTGTTAAAACAATCGAAACCCGTGTGTTGCGCGCGCCCGCGTTCAATTAAACGATAAATAAAATTACCATAAACAACAAACGAACCGATTTTATGTCTCAATATGTGTATATTATATATTATGTATTGCAGTACATACGCATAACACAATCGACTGGTTCTTTCGATTATTCTCAGGAATTCAATACCTTATGCACGTATAGTATATACCGCGTGGCATTAATATTGTATCCGGTGTGCCGACAGCAGTCGACTAGCACACACCCGAATATCTACTATAGGTGTACGTTGTAACATGTATATATATAATCGTAATAAATCGTGTACAAAACATCTCGACGGACTACCACTTAGGTGCGTGTAACCTAACCTGCGGTACCACGAAATTACCAACTACTACCAACTACTACTACCTATACTTTACGTGTATTGTATACCATTGCTGCAGCTATTATACATTTTATATATGTATACCACATTTATATACAGAGCGATACTTTTGACGCCAATTAGGCGGTAGTATAATTTGTGTTTTATTCTTGTCGGAAGTTTTTTTTCGGAAGGCACGAGGAGCGTATTGCGTAAAGTAAAGATTAACCCTATGTAATATGTTTGTATTATCTATTTTTAGAGTACCCTTTCTGTGGTTAGCATAATAACGTGAATCTAACGTCTCAGATGAAAATAAAACACTGGCGGATCACTCATATTATTTTCATGGCCCGCATTCACGTTTAAACAATCACCCTGTATACATGACATAATAATAATACTATTACCGCGGTATCTGCGTACACGTTCCGCGCGTATACCTCTGATGTTTTCTCGCCGCAGCGATGAGAAAAATCTTGGAAAACGGTGCGAAAACACACGAAATTACAAAAATAAATAAATCGAATTGCATTCACGCTGGTCACGATCCGTTGACGACGCAAACGGAACGCCAGGAGGAGGAAAAAAACATTAGTACCTATATAATATTATAACGCGTCCGCACAGCTCTCGGTAATTACATGTTCTATTATATATTATTACGGGCGGGCGCGTCATACGTGTACACTGTATAATATATACGTATAGTTGGTACCTGGTATGGTACGGCTTCACCGCAGACGAGATAAAATCACATCTCGCGCGAGCGAGCGTATATTTCATATTATATTAGGTGTACCCAGCCTATGTATACCTGCAGAACACTGCTACGCGCTATCGTATGTATAATAATAATGTGTAGTGATATTATGTTATACGTATATACGATTATTATTATATGCTTTTATCGACGAACTATCACGTCGTCATTATGTATCTCTTTGCCGACCCATCGACGACGTCCGATCTCTGAAGTCTCGGCATATACCTGCGTTAACATTAACGACGACGTGCGGCGATCGCGCAACTGCTGCGATCCAAAAGATTTCTAGACGAGATCGTCTCCCGGACTGGTTGTGGAGTCCTTGGCTGCGAAGGGGTAGGGGGACAAAGAAAATATTGCCGACTGGTCTGCAGGAGAGTCGCAAATATTATTTAACGGTAACCATTGTCCATTTTACACGAAATGTCAACTGTCGGAATAAAACGCCAAAATGTCGGTCGTTTATCGATAACAGCTGTACACGAGTTGGGTTGTGCTGAAACGCGTAGAAAATGTTCAAACGATGAAATCGAAAAGTTATAATAAACATATTATACTTACGTGTAAACGCATGTCATCGATAACGCCACTAACCCGAAGGTTTAACGACAATCGATTTAAAAATATATATTGCTTTCCCAAGTCTTGTGGTTGTATTTATGTATTATATATTATGTCCACTGGGCGGCTACGTCTCATCGCGTGTAGTCGTACGCGTGCAGCACCGTGATAATATTTCGTATTATAGTAGAGTTTTGTAAAACGATCGTGCAGTCTTAGGATATAATGTACACGTTTTACTTACCTACAAACTTTATGCGCGATACGAGAACCGAACTAATCGAGTTGCATGCCCTGCGGCAGGAATATAAAACACGATGATGAGACGGTTGCTCCGGGAAAATCGAACTCGAAACTCTCATCGTTCGCATAACTTTTCACACACTATATACATATATATATATATATATATATATATATATTATAATATTACAAATGAACCATTTATTTCAGCGATAATAAGTATAATATATACGTCAAACGTGTTGCTATATTATATGTTATTTATTACAATAACATCGATGGCGGTGAAGACGCGAGTGACACACGTCGTCGGGGTGGTTGGTGCGCGCTTTGGGGTGACATCGGACGAGGGCTCAGGCGGCGTCGAGTCAATTAACCGGTGACGTTGATGGGGGAAGGGAGAATCAATCGATTCGGTTTGGCAAACGGTCTCTCAATGATTTACGACCGTCGAACGCGACGACGACCAGCAGCAGCCCGGGGGGAAACGTCCGAAGGTACGGATAGAACAACGACGACGAAAACAGCGGGCGGGGGAGATTCAAAAAACGACCGCTGCAGAGGAGAAGGATAAGACCGTGGCGGGGTTCGTTAACTTTAATTATTTGGGCGCCCGAAAATCCTTCATCGGTCCGTAATTAATGATCGTCGTACACGCGTTACAATAATAATAATAACAATTATTATTATCACGAACAAGGCGCGAAGATACGACGACGTGGTTCGTAGCTGTTCCGACCGCGTTTATAATAATAGTAATAATAATAATAACAATAATAATATATGGGTTCGAATTCCGTATAATATATACGACTACAATGAGCCGTGCGAGAGTATAGACCTTGTATAAATACACTCGCGTAATACATATTATTATTACAATAAATGTTGTACATGCGCGCGCGTGCATTACACAGTGGCATACTTGAGATTTTCATTCGGGGTATGTTATGAAAAAAAAAATTGCATCCGTAAGAGTGCCCACCCCGTCTCCAACGATGCGTATCATCAATCTCACATGTAGTATTCATTATGTTATTCTCGAGTCGTTATATTATAATATTGTTCTTCCAGTCTAGCACAAAACTATACAATATCACCCATACGACTGCATATATATATATATATAGTTTGTGTTTATAATAATATTATTACGTTAAGTCTGCTCGCTTAGCTTACCGAAATCACCGCAATATGATGCCGCATGCATGCGACAATATATGACAATCGCATGAGTGAATAATATTACATATTGTGTAACATGGTATCACTACGTATAACACGAGCATATTATAATACTACAGTAAAATGTATGTACGTAATATTTGGGTGTTTTACATAATTATATGCATAATTTAATAATACACGTCGTCGTATAATAGTTTGAAATACGGCGAATTCAGACTTCACGCAGAGAGTTTCGTAGGAAAAATAAAAAAAAATAAAGAATAGGTTTTTGGCGAATTATTATTATTATTACCTCTATAATATATACATTACAGTGCCTCCGCGGCGCCGTTCATAACCGAAAATATACGTAGGATTTTCGTCTCGTTGTTACATACCGTGTTTCCGGTATAATTTTATCGTTTCGGCAATAAAAACGGGCAATATTCGATCACAACAATTTTCAATATACATCCATGCGTATATATATATATATATATATAGGTACACGAACATTGAAATGGAATCCAAACGGTCTTGCTGCTGTGTCGTCGCTATCGTCGTCATCGTCGTCGTCCCCTTTTATGTCTTGTACACGGTTAATTTTCGTATTAAAGTTTATGTGTGCGGGGCGTATATTCGTGCAGTACCCGGTGGGAGGGAACAAAATCGATACCGTTTCGGACACGGTGTTTTGTTTATATATCTTTTTTATGAGCACAACAGCTGATGGCGATGTGGATATCCTTGGATGAAATTATCAATGCGAGTCACTGCACATAATCTGCATTTTATATAGGTATAGTATATAGTGCATTGTGACTCGCGCGCAGAAGATTAAACGTACTACACATTTATAGACGTATACGCGACGAAACAATATTATGCAAAAATGCGACAAAATAAAAAATAAAAAAATACGAGACATTTTTGGAATACGCAATTGTATAATCGTTCTGTCATTCTTTCTCGTGGGTAGCAATGGTTACAATGAAGAAAATTGCATGTATGTATACATGTATATAATATGTATAGCTTGTTAGAGTGGCAGAGGGCAGCGTTGACGGCGGCGGTGGCGCACTTGTTGCAGAAAATGCGAACTGTGGATAGCATAATTTGACAAATACATTGGTTATTGTTACACAGAATATAATACGTGTATATATATACATGCCCATATAACATGGCGATATATTTTCATTTTTACGGTGTAGACGATTCCAAATAATGTGGTTTTCCAGTCGAACGACTTGCATGCGCGCGCGAACAGCGGCAAGGCGATGTCTCGTGAACTCATGGTAAATAAGAAATCACACCGCACGAAATAGCTATATATAAACACTGTTACTTTTCTAGATTGCTGCGAGAGATTGCAAAAACACACACTTTAGTAATGTGACGGTTTGTATATAAAATACGCGGCCCTGCGAAAGAAATGCCAGTTTCCTCGTGTACACCGTATTTACATTATTCCGGATCAAATAAATAATAATTTACTATAAAATACATTATTATTATGCGGACGAGACGGTATATGTGTATACTGTATTATGAAATGTCTACATTCCCATTTTAGTATACTATTATAAGTATTAAACATCTTTCGATTCCATAGTATAAATATCATATTACACAGTAAAATATTACTTTGTTTTCCGTCCTGCGTTCTGAGAACACAGCACAAGTTTCTTTGCGTGGCAATCAATAAGAAAGTATTAGGTAGAGTAGCTTTCTACCTACCAAAATCGGGTAAAATATTATCGTTTTAATGGCAAATGTGTGTAACATAATGTACATAATGTAGGTACTTACTGAACATGTTATTGTGTGGTCGTGTTTTTTTTTTTTCGGCGGTTTTTTCGTTTGGTAAATGTTCATTAACTGGAGTATTTATGTTATAATATGTGAGGCTGCACTGGATAATACTTTCGACCGGAAGATAATTTTTCCTCCGCTGAATACCGTGTGTGTAATACATAGGAAATATATAAAACTACTCCAAACATAGGGTCTCTTTTGTACGAAAACCCAGCACGCACAAAGTTTATTAAAAAACATTATTTTGATGAACATATATACGTAGTAGGTATTATGTATTGCGGTCGGAGAATAAAAATGATTTACTATACATGACTTTCCGTAGGTACACGATATTGCAGACGTCGGGATGGTAAAAACCACATTTATGCTTCAGTATAGTCGTATTCCTTTATATTTTCCAATACAACGTTTTCAAAAAGTAATTCGTAACATACCCGAATTGTTTTTGTACATAGTCTACCGTCGAGCGGTGCAGCTGTACCTTATATATTATATATAACTGTATACGCATTAGAATATTATTGTAAACATGTTATGTTGGGCACATTACGCACAAATAGGTAAACGACATGAATGCGGATCAAATGTCAATATGTATATTAATGTTATGCACGCGCATATATGAATAAATAATCTCGTATAAAATAGTGTATGTAATCCAAAGAAAAAAGCGATTTATGTATGTATTATTATAAATTAGCTGTTTGAGTCTTGTAAACATATACATAGGAATAATCGAATATTATAGTAGATATACATAAGTCGTTATAATATTATTCGATATTTTGGGTTAAAAACGAAATGGCGTGCACGAAACGGAATATCAAGCAGGTAGGATGGTAATACCTTGTTAGGATTGTTTATACCTTCATGTTTATCGTATATTATATTATATAATATATACGGAGAACTCGCGAAAAATGGCACAAAGCGTGAAACTCATTTCCAAGCAGATAAACACCGTGCCCAGTGACTAGAACACATACTGCACCGGTGTGCCTAGTACATCATGCGACGGTGTTAGCGAAAAACAAAAAAAAAACGCTAACGCATATATTATATATTATTATTATAACCATAATATAGGTATGTATATTGTAATAATTATTGTACTATATAATAATAAGCAATACACGTGCGATTCGTGGCTAATGTGTTGCACACTATAGGGTAACGGTGTATCTGATGCGTGCAGCGTACACATGGTTTCTTGTTGGCTGCAGAAAAGAAAACTGCAACAGATATGTAATAATGATGATGATATCCTTGCTTATACTTATCGCTGTACATTATACATTACGTAACTTCAGTGCCGTAATCACGGGGTGCATCATTATTAAACATGGTACACTTGCACAGTGGCACCCCTTGGTATATGTATCATAAAATATGGCCGGTGGTGCAATAGAGATATGCTTTTGGCACATTAACATTATTTTTGTTAATTCGTTGAAAGATAAATGTGTTCAGACAACACAACGATGTATAAACAATGAACTAATAATGATGTGTCACGTTATTTATAATATTATAACCGTACATCATTATAATATTTATGTTGGCCGTAAGCCGAAATACGCTTGCACGTTTCCTTTTTCCGTGCAACCAAACATTTATACACCAAACCAAATGTGGAGACAAAAACTTCAAGTTCCTTCCTGTATACCTCGTGTGTACGTGTAGCTGAGCATATTTCTTGTATAATATAAATATTGTAATCAAATACATTTTTGAGAACAAAGTCCGCGGTGACCAGCAAATGGCCGGGCGTCTTCGAATGCAACTTGATTTGTCTTGATAATATTAATATAGTATAATATTGAACCCATTATATTATGGTGAGGGAGGGGTAATCGCGCGAGTTCGTTGGTTCTGTCGATCGCTACCGGCGACAACTGCGTTTTCCGTCTACGACGATGACGACGATGACGAAAAAAATGTGCGCATAGAACAACTTACTTATTTATACTTATAGACGCGTCCGTCCGTCAATAAAAACAACGACGCACGACAATGTGTTTTGTCGACCTTACCCGCACGTATAATATATGATATACGGTCATAAGTCGCGGAAGTATAGAGTGGTTACATCTTGTATTATATTATATATATTATACGTGCATATACCTACTATACGTGTGCGCTGTAAACTTGCCGTCTCTTTGTCTCTCTGTCCCTCTCTCTCTTTCTCACGCCGTTGAACTTGACCCCGTGCCACCTAGCAACTCGCTAAGTACGACGTGTTATAACGAAATGTATAAATTTGCATTGCAGCGGCCGACAGCGAATATATAATTATTAATTATTATATTATAGTCACCAGCTGACGGTTCAACCGTGGCACGGAAGAGGAGGCCATTTTGCTTTTATACGGCGGCGGCGATGGGTCTTTTATTTTTTTCCCCGTGCTTACATTCGGTGGCCAAACAAATAAAAAATAAACACCAGGCACAAACTTTGAACGCAGTTGTTCTATAAGCTCGGCAAACGAAAATATTTTCTTTTTTTTTTCAACCGCAAATAGTTTAGCCTATTATTTTTATTATTATTATTAGCTATTATTTTACAGTTGTTTAGTATGTACACGCGTTTAAAGTGAAAAAACAACAACTTGGACTATGTAGATGTATATGAAATCAAACAATTTAAACAGTTTTTTGCAGTTTTTTGACAATAATTGTTCGACGAACAGTTTTTAAAAATATTTTAATTCTCATTCGATGTATATTTGACGAAAGAAAATAATAATCATACTAGCAAACTTTAACAATATTATATTATTATACTTTTAGTGTCACGTTTCAATGGTTTACTTGGTTTGCACACGCATGCGTATTATCGTGTCGTATAATATAGGTATATATTAACCGAATTTGTTACGAAATAAAATGAAGGATTGCAAGAAAATATAGTATTAGTATTTTATACATATACAACGCGTCAAACCCTTAACAAAAGTGTTTCCTTCATATTATATCCATCCGCGATAATATAATATTATAATAATGATAGGTATGTCATGTTCGTAAAATTCTAACAAGCTTTAGGTATTTCCACAGGCTCCTTCAATTATATTATTTTTGATTGTAATCCTTGACCTTGAATTCGATAGCATTATAGCTAGGCATGTGTGTAGTCTCTCATTGATCCATTAGTTGCACAAATACTTGTTACGATGATATTTTCACCTTGAACGCTATTGTTTTTAATTATTTCCAAGTCTTCTAACACGTGTGCAAAATGAATATTATATAAATTATATAAAATATGAAAATGTGTCTTTCGATATGGTAAAAATGTTTCGAACAACCGATATTATACAATAACATATAACAGGTGCATGTAGTCTCAACTGGAATTACTGGCTTTGTAGTTTATAATCAAAAGTGATGATTCGCGAACACGAACACATAATGCTGTAGTTTGACGCGTTCGTAATGAGTGGGGAGGAGGGGAAAAGCAAGAGTTTTTTCACGTTTAAAGACGATTAAACACTACATCACAGAGATGTACAAGAGTAAACGCATTTATACGTATTCAAGTGTACCTATAGTAGATGTGTATATATATATATATATATATATAATGTATAATATCACGCATCGAGTCGACGAAGTTTTGTTATAATAATATTATGTAAAATTAGGCCCCGTTCACTTATCTATATATATACACCTACTGTTATTCTAATTTTATTTATGGACCGAGAAAGGAAAAAAACACGCATTGTATTTAGGCAAAGAGTTTGGGAGGAAAAAAAAAATAAATATCCTGCGGCGGCTGTGGTGCGGTAACGTTTTATATACCGCGTGGCAGCAGCAGTATACGGAGGCCGATGAGTGAACGAGTTAAATATATATGTACACATACATGTATACAATATGGTAGTATAAATGAACCAGTGATACTAATAATAATGTAATAATATATGAATATATGATATGTTACGACTATTGGAGGCCGGCCGAGTCGTACATATACGGCCGTTGTGTAAAACGTGATACACTTAATTTGTCGCAACCGCCGCCTCCACCGAAATCCCTTCTGATAAATGAAGCCGCACGAACACTACACGTCTACACATATAGCATTCTGTATACAACCACCCTTCTGCGGAGCGCGTACGTAAAAACACACATATACACCCACGAGTTTGAGCTCACACGTTTAGTATAAGATTTTCTCAGCATTTTTATTTTTATTTTTTTGTTTTCTTTCTTCCTACTGCTATAATATACTTAAGCCTTTTATCTATGATTTATCGCGTCGAGCTTATAACACTTTATGTATATAACATATATGTATACAATATTATGCAGTGTAGTGAAATATATATATATATATATATAACCAGGGCAGTACAAACAGTAGGTACACAACGATATATATATATATATATATATATATATAATATAATAATAATAGTAGTAATACAGTGTTAATAACAATATTCCATCGTTGCGGCCGATTAATCGCGGACGCGTTATGTCATTACGAGTTTTCACTCGGACATTGGCCTTGATGGGTGACACGGCTCTAAGAGAGCCCTATATAATAATATATCATAATAGACTCACGTATACATACATATATACGCACACGCAACAACGTATATTATTATTATAACACATATACACGCACGCTGCACGTACTCGATAATATGTTATATATACACATATATAATATATATATATATATCTATATATATATATATCTATCTATATATATATATATATATATATAAGTAGGCGAGTAGGAGTTTTTACTTTCTGAAGTCTATACACAAACAAATATATAGATATACGCGTATTAAAAATTTTAGTTGTAACGTGTCTATTTATACACATACACTGTGCAGAACGCATAGTACGCTATTATGTGTGTGTCGTGTATACGTATATATTATATACAAGTGGTGTGTGTGTGTGTTCGTGGACAATGCGATTGGAATGCGTTTTCGTTTTTCACGCTTTTCCTTGGTATATTATTTCGATTATTACTTCATAAGTGTAATATATACGTATAATAATACAATACAACCTATACCTGCAGCAGTAGGTACCTACATTATAGATAACTATAGACGAATAGATTTTTTTTTCTACGTCCACACTGATGTCCCATAAACCTATTCATGATATACCGGGTAGATTACGTCGTAATGTTTTCTCGTTTTTCTGCGTCCATCGTGCTCTGCAAAAGGAAAAATGCGTTGGGGTTCGCCATCCTGTATACAGTGTACATACAACATACATAATATATACAGGATCGTACATAAACGGGGGAGTTTTAAGGGCTCAACACCCCTTTAAATTGTTTTGAAAATGTTAAGAAAACGTGGCATATTTATATTTTAATACACGCACGCACGTTTACCAAAAAATTAAGTCCCTCCCCCCCTCGTGTAATAGCTGATATTTAATAGGTAAACACATAGGTAACTAAATCAAATTTTCTGTCGTTATTTGTTAACAATTTGACTGTAATCGTAGCCCTTAAATATACCTTAAAATTCTCGCACTACCTAAATCTCTTATTATTCCTGCAGAGTTATTACACCGTATCTGTTTATAAATATAATAAATTATATCATAGAGACAGCAATACATTATGCTAGCCGCATGTATAATATGTGACACGGCGTGTCATACGACGCATGAAATGAAGAAAAAAAAAAATAACGCTTACACCCCCCCGTGATGGTGAGCTACCTCATTGTGCTACACGCGCATACACGGTCGGCGGTGGATGGGTGGGCGGGAGAGAACAGGTGAAGTTATACGACAATGGGTTGGCAAAAAAAAAAAAAAAAAAAATTAAATAAAAACCTTCTTTACATCGTACGGTACGTATGTATTATATTATGCGGTAGGCACCTTTACAATATCATATAAAATATATATAGGTACACATATACTGTATAATGTGCGATGTCGCAACAATAATATTCGGCATCGGCGCGGCTGCTGCTCGTTGTTGTTTTCTATATTAAAACGGGGCGCCATTGTGGTGCGTGAACGCGGCCGTATTCGCGTCGGAGGTTATAAATAATAATAATACAATAATGTATACCTATAGTGTGTATCGTTATAATATATTATCGTCGTTGCTATATAGCCATGCCGCCGACTTTGACGACATACGACGCGTACAATACTCGGTACCATGGTTTTGGTTTTGACCAAGGTTGCGCTTAACAGGATTCGTGGTGCAAATAATGTCTTTTCCCCGAATCACTGCGGTCCGCACATGATGGTATATAGGTACTTTGTTGTTATTATTATAACCTACCGCGACCGGACGTCGCGTTCACTCAGGGACGGCTCCAGACACTTGGTTGAGGGGGTGCTGTTATAATTTTCAAAAAACTTTATAACAAAAAAAAAAAAAAAAATTTTACAAATAAATTCAAGCCATATACTTTCAGTTTTTGAAAATACGTCAATTATATTATAATATATTTGATTAAAAATATCCATTCTCTTATAAATACTCATTAAGCATAGTATTGTTAATCTACGTTCCGACATGCTTGTGTGAAGTCATGGTTTGATTTTATTTTGTTTTTAATAATAAACGAATTTTTTAGAAAAATACGAGCTGGGGGTACACGGCTTCCAGGCGTTCTCCTTGGAGCCACCTCTGAGGCGTTGTACAGACCTTAGAATATATTATTACATACGAGTATATCAACGTGTTACTATACGCGTATATACTATATAATATTTTTCCATCCTTGTATTCGTGTTTTCGACGGATATGCCATATACATCTACTATTTGACCATAGGTACCGCCGCCTTTGATAAAAAATAATGTGTGTTTATAACATTATTATTACCGATTTGCACCGTTACTACAATACCACTTATTCCTCATATTGTATCACATTTCAGTGCGGCTATCCACAGTATAATATTATTAACACACGCAAGCAAACAAAGTAAAATAATAATTTGGTATTATTTCTACCATGTCGGGTATTAAGTGTACGGCAACGTGCTAACCAAGTTTAGTTACAAACAAAATGAGATTGTCCTATTCGAGACTACGTGGTCTACACAGGGTACGGTGTTAGTGGAATAGCATGTACCTTAAAACCCCAACGGGGTGCCGTTGGCACATTTACATACGCGTTTGACGCGTCTTGAGATACTAGCTGTAATAGCCTTGTGTCGTACTAACACAATATACGTAATATACGTACCGACAACGTCTAGCGTATATAAATGAGTCGCTGCGGCCTGGGGCGTCAACGTCCTTACTGCTTAATTCATAATGATTGTTCTACGAGTGTACCAGTGTACGTTATGTTATCAATTCACTTTTCGCAGGTAATAAAATCTAGTATAGAATATAAACCGAAACGGCCAAGTTAAAAAAAAAAAAACACAAACGATCGTAGACATAAACCGTACCGGACATCATTAATGATTCCTGCGCTGTTTTAAATATTGAAGGCTATTTCACGTTCTTTATTACCATTTAGCCGATAGGCGAATCCAGCCCACCGTCCATGCTAATGGTATACGCAACTATATATAGAGAGATGTATATTAGTGTATTGTACGAACGGTTTGGTATGCGCGCGCATTTGGAAAAGTCCATTTTGACCGGAAACTCGGATCGAATATCAATAATAATCATAATAATAATAATAATAACTATTATATATCATTTTCAGGTCTCCGGTCCGAGAAAAAAATAAATAATATTTGTAAATGTTATTAGTATACCAGTTTAATTATAATATGTATATATATATATATATATGGGTTTTTTTTAATTCACCTTTTATCTATTAACCCAGTCCACCATCAATTTTGAGTACGTTGACTTTTTTTAGTTGTTTTTTTTATACATTTTTTATTGTATTTTTTTTTTTAAATTAACGGTATTGATCGCTATAGAAATTAAACAAAAAAGCACGCCTTCGTATTCACATAAACGAATAGGTACAACACATAAACACAAAGTAGAAAAATAAAAATAAAAAAATCATTACGGGAACAAGAGTCACTTAAGTGTTTACACTGCACGTTCCTACATTTTATATAATGTTATTTTTATCATCATATTAACATACGCTATTTACGAAATATTGTTTTGATAATATAAATAATAAGGAGATTTTCCGTATACATCCATAAATCATGCAACGCAATTCAACACGAATTCAAATGTTATTACTGATTACACTTAAACCAAAAACATGGAACACAATGTTTATTTATGAGAAACAATAACGTATTGCCATAATATTGTTGTATCTTCTATACCTATATTATCGTATATAATATTATAATAGTATATTTTTATAGTTCTTGTATAGTGTTGACTATAAGTAAGATTTTTTTCATTTTTTTATTTTCAGAAAGTTGAGTGGTAAAAATTGTATATATATATATATATGTATTTTTAAGCAAATACACACGACTTAAAATTACTAAATTAAATCTCAATAGTAGGTATCTATAATTAACTCAGTACAATATGGTATATTAGGTATTATATTGGTAAACTTCTCAGTTGGATAAAACTACTGTTTTATCCAACTGAGAAGTTTCACCTAACCCTATTTCTCGACTTTTTTATTATTTTTGTCCTCACATATTATTCTTTTTGTAATCATTTTGCATAGAGCTCAAATTATTATTTTTAATACTTAGTATTTTACACCAAATTATTGTAATTTATTTTTATAAATAACACTGAACAGTGTTTTTTAAACTTTATTTTACCATTTTAGAAAAGAATACTTTTTTTTTAAAAAAAACATGAAAATATATTTTTAAATTATTTTTGATGACAACACTACAAATGAAATTGCTTGAGCATAGAACTGAAATATTTTGTAAAGAAAAAAATTAAAGGTGTTCTTTTTCAAGATTAATTCAAAAAAATTAAACTTTAAGGTAAATTAATTTAAAGTTCGTTTGCTGCAAGACATTTTTTAATCATTGCCAACACTCGGTTCTGCATACTATTCCCATTATATATTAGTCTTGTATTGTTATGAAAAATTATTATTATTTTAACACTTCAAACAAATAAAAAGTATAGGCAGATTCTATGCCTATAGTGTATAATATATATATATATATATATATATATATATATTACATTGCACCATATAATATAGGTATATGCTTTAAAGATTGTAATTATCATTACGAGATCACTGCAACGTAAAGATATTATCCATTAATTTTCGCAATCCCAAATACTTCGTTCATGTCATTACGTGCAAATGCGATAAAACCTATCACTTTACTCGCTTATACGTATACCTATATGATACTGTACAGCGACGACTTAATCTGATCTATTTACACTTCGGCAAACAATTTAGCACATTGCGAACGTGACACCCACAATACGAGTATACCTACGTGAGCGCCACGGGGCAACAGCACTTGCACGTGTACAATACTAAAGCGTAGAGTATATCGAATATGCAAATTTATTCATCAACGTGGTGAGGTGGAGCGGGGGCGCATAGGTATCATCTATCGAAAACACATGTGCGCTGGTTTGTTTTCAGGAAAATTACACATTACACTACAGGTACTTTTGTTTTTTTTTTTTTAACTTTTCGTCAATCGATTTTCAACATAATAATATGTAAACCACAAATTATACAACGTACCAGGTTTTATTATTTTTATTATTGCAAATCGATTTTTTTCACCTGCGGGTTTGTGTACAAGTGTATATTATAATAATACACCTATACCTATAATACGGCTACAGTATATAAACGCACACACGCAAAGCGAAGGATTCTAATATAAAATTAATCAATATTTTTTTTCCACTTTAAACGTTGAAATGAAACGTTATTTTAAGCTTACGCGTGTAACTTTTTTTTTTTTTAAAATAAATACTATATTATACGCATATGTGTGTCGAATAATAAGAATTATTTTATTTAATATTTTCGATACTTATTTTTCGTTCAAGCATCAATAATTTTCAATCGTACAGTATATATTGACATACTAAAATACGTATAACAATACGTACAACTAATACAAATAAATGCGTCCTTACAAAGTCACTGCCTAAAATCCAAAAACAAGTTCAGAGGGATATTTTACATTCGAACGAATTGTGTGAAGAAGATATCTAAATTGTATATTACTGCACGCTAGTGTATTACATAGAATATAAGCACGAGCAAAATTACATGATAAAACCGATGAGTTTTCCAAAAAAAAAAAAAAAAACAAATCAAAACAAAAAAAAGACGTTCAAATAATCCGGCAAAAATGTAGCGAGACCTGTACAACTGAAGTGGGCGAATAAAACGATATGGTCGAACGTATATTATATAGTTCTGTGCGCAGAGTTCAAACGAAGATAATACAAGTGAAAACATGGCCGACGGATCTTAACTTCACGCACGACCGTCTCCGCTAGCCCATCGTCGTTTATAGTGGAGTACCCGCAACGATTATGTGGCGCGCGTCTTCCTCGTCGTGTCCGACCACCGCGGTCTCGATGGACGGCTGATGAAGATTACAGCGATAATATGACGCAGCCGCAGTTGCATATCACGGCTTATCACGCGCAAAGATCAGTTGTAGGTACGCTTTCCAACGGAAAAAAAACCAAAACAATATTATAATATATACATATTATTATGGTATATCTATTAGCGAAAAGAAAATGTTGTACGGTTAATTAAACGGTTTCACATGATGTAGATGTGTGATTTACTGAGGTGTTTATATGTAGGTATATAATATATATAGATATACCTACGCGCATCAGTAGGTTTTTTTTATGATGCTTAAATGGTCTGTTTTGTTTTTGCAAACATTACGGTAGGAAGTGAAATTTTCCAAACGGCATAATCGTGTACTGCATGATGATGATCGTATGACGTGGATTATATATTACTATATCATGATATATAACAATACAGTTATATACAGTTATGCGTTACATCCAACTACTTCGATATATTTTTTTTTTTAAATTTGGACTGGGTAACTGCATTAAAATAATATGTAGTAGTTTAAATAAAACAAGATAAATAATGAATATAATTATTACATTCGTGGTCAATAATATTATGCTTAATGTTATAACTTTTGAGTGAGTTAGCCTTGTTGCCATATTCGAACCATGATATTATATAAATAATGATTATAAAATTTTGTCGGGCCTTCACGATGGTTGGTTATTTAGGTGTGTAGACACCTGCAGCCAAACACTATAATGATCTGTTCAAGGGGTAGAACTTTGGATTTTTCAATCACATTCTAAATATTTTATTACAATATGAAAATTATGATCATGCACATAATATACAACAAGGATATCTAACCAAATTACATGTATTGTAATAAGACGTAGCTATAATAAAATATTGTTTTGTAATAATTATTATGTAAATAGCTCGTCATCGTGTTGAAATTTGATAAATTACTCAAAAGCATAAATTATAATACATTTGTATAGACCGCAAGAATAGTCAATTTATTATTTAAGAAAACATTTGTGTTGTCTTAAACAATCCGGAGTGTGCGGCTTAAGACGTCAGTCAAAACGTATTAATTCGTAAAATTGAATTAAACGATTACATATGCGTTGGTATACACTATACCTTATGTCCTAATACAATATAGACGACTGCTGCTGCATGATGCGTTATGACATAATTTTAATAATACATAGGTACGACTAAAGATAATATTGATATGATTTGAATTTTGGACGATACCTTTGGACTTACTATGATAATATTGTACTGAATAAATATTCATATCGCACAACCATTTGACCTTTGGGATGTAATAAGATGTATGGATACGTACATTTATGCCGATAGTTGTTAATAAGGTTATATATTATATAAATGTTGTGGCGCGTGTGGTTTAGTAGTTCCATTCATACAAACGCTAAACGCACATCGTATAAGTATATAATAATAAATAACAGACGTGTCATTATATATTTATTACACGGTACGTAAGAAATTCTAGTTTTTCTACTTTTTCGTAAACACATTTGTATATAATATTCGCTTACGATTATTATACGACACGCAGTATACCCGTTTTTAAGGTTTACAAACGCGTGATATGCTATACTATATTATATTATACAGTTAGTGTTACGATAACATAAACAAATTTCGATGACATTGGGTAATATTCCATGCAGTACGGAATAAAAAAAAAAAATTAAAAAAATCGTTCGGACACAATACGAAATCCGTTGACGAATAATATTATAGTATTAGGTATGTGTTTCCATTGCGGTGAGTTACAAACGACTGTCATCGATACACCGTGCACAATGCGTAGGCTAATGGACGAAAAGTTTCTCAAAACTCCAATGCACACGGGGGCACGCGTTATTTACGTGCATAATAATATAATATTATTTCGAGTATACGGCGTCGGACTCCGGGTTTCTACACGTACGGACGAACTCACGTGGCACAAGTACATAGGCAATAATGACCATGACACTATTATAAAAATATATCTGTATATAATATATTATTTTATGTTGGGCAAACAATAGGGTGTCGCACGGAAACTCACGGAACGCGCGAGTACAAACATCCTGGTTTTTACTTTTATTTATGTATGTATCTTATCCTGAAGTTATAATAGGTCGTAAAAAGCACCGAATATTGCATGTACTGTTTACATTGATTGCGCGCCAGTGTTTTGTTATAATTATTTTATAAACAAACGCTCACACATAGACGCGCACGTGCACACGTACACACACACACACGTGCACACACACACACACACATATATACTCAACCGCGAGAACCTGTCCTCTATAGCTACCTATGGTACACTAAGCGGTACAAGTTGATATCACCCAGAATAGTGTCTTCGCAGTATAGCTGCGTATAGCGCGCGCCGCAGACCGCCGCGTACACTTTACTACTTTAGTCTTCTCGTGCTACAGTCCAGTCTTTGTTCGTGCATTATTTTTATAGTGTTTATCGTTTACGCAATATTCTGTGGTTGAACAGAGAAAGACATATATAGAGAAAAAGAGAGAGAGAGAGGGACAGGTATAACCTTACAAAAGCATTATTCGAACGCCGCCGTGTGCGTATTTGCGTACACATAAAAAAAAAACAAATGCGAGTAATACTTTCAAACGCCTTAATGAACAATTAAATATATATATATATATTTAATAAAAAATCTCGTGCACCATACAACATGCTGTAGGTATATATATATGAATAGTAGTCCATGTGCGCGTATATTATATATATTATAATATTATTGTGTTTGATGGATATCTCGACCTAGAGAGTTACGTGAACGTTCCGTTTTGAAGCGTCCGCGTAACTGCTACCATCATACGCTTTGTATATTCATCTAACCACTTACCTACAGATACATATGCTGCATGCATATAACTAAGGGTAACTAATAAGTATCTACAATATGCGCCCGCGAGTATAAAACATATTATTATTATTATTATAAACGAAGTTAAACTAATTTTCGTACGAAAGAAATCGTGCGCAATGCGATATGGTAAAATCTCAACGAGCTATAATTATTATCAGCTAGGTATTATTGTAATTATTATACTCCAACAACAGTTTTACAAGTCTAAGCGAGACGAAACGGATTGTTTTTTTTTTTTTTTACTTTTCCAATTTCCATCGCCCACCATAATAGGAAGCTACGAATCGTGCGGAAACTTAACGATAATGATATTATTAT
Source organism: Chaitophorus viminalis (assembly GCA_025469195.1). NCBI lineage: Eukaryota > Metazoa > Arthropoda > Insecta > Hemiptera > Aphididae > Chaitophorus > Chaitophorus viminalis. Next base: position 249,021 of record JAIPRK010000158.1, on the reverse strand, counting down.
AATTGCAATGCGATACTGACCTTCGTCTCCTGGCTGGGATGAAGCCGAACGGCAAACGGAATCCACCGGGTGAGTTGAGTGCTGCCGCCGCCGCCGCAGCCGCGGAAGACCCGACGGGCACGGTGGACGGCTGAGACGGGTGCTGGAACATGGTGGGCAACAGGGACGCCTGCAAGTTGGCCACGCGCGCCGCCATGTCGCACAAGCCACCGTCATCGCCGCCACCGCCACCGACGCCGCCACCGCCACCCACGGTAGTGTAGAGTGGCGGTGGCAGGTGCGAGTTGAGCAACAGGTCGGGCAGCCTGTCCATGTCGTAGGGCATGGTGAGGGCGGCGACCGTGGACTGCGGCGGTGGAGGTTGCATCGACGCGGTCGAGAGCGCGGGTGGCGGCGGTGGCGGCGGGTGGACGCGGCGTTGCTGCTGCTGTCGGCGTTCCCGCCGTTCCCGCCGCCGCTGTTCCCTGTACGCGGACGAGCACGCCGTCTCGTCCGTCTGCGCCTCCGTGGACGCATAAGTCCGCTCGGCCGTCGTCACCACCGGCGGCTTGGCGTCCGTGCCGGCCACGCCGCCGCGGACCTGCGCGTCCACCGCGCCGCCGGTGATCAAACCGCTCCTGTTGTTCATCGCTACGACGCGCACTCGGGTATCATCGCGAACGTCCGCGTCGTCGTTGTCCGCGCGGTCCTTGCCGTAATCGTAGTAGTAAACGTCGTCGTCCTGATCCTCGTCGTCGTCGTCGTCTTCACTATCACAACACCAATCGTCACCGGCACTAACACAACGCGGCGGCACGATACGCGACGGTGGACGCTGTACGTTTGACTGAACGGCTGTCGCGGTACGTGAACGCAGCGGCCGTCCACCGACAGCCGTGGTGGCGGCGGCGGCAGCGGCGGCGGTGGCGCGGCGCTGCAACAGCGATCCACGCGGCGAACAGCGGTAACCGGTTGTCGCGCGTACCGGAGCCGCCGCGGCCAATGCATCGTTATCTGGGTCACCGGTGACAGCGGCCGTGGTTTCCGCGGTACACCAGCACGGCGGCGTCTTGTCTCCGCCACCACTGCCGTCGTCCAGCAGACGGCACACGGACGACGAACATGAACCGGCCGACCTGGAAAAGATAGAGAAAGAGAGAGAAATGAATAATAAAAAAAAAAAAAAAACAAAAACGATGCGGATGATGAGAAATAAAGAAAAAATTATACACCACTGACACAATATAATACAATTGACACGATAATAATAATTAAAATCATTACCCTACATTCGTGTGGCTCATACGTACAAGTTTACCTACGCCGCGCATGTTTGATCGACTGGACGCGGCGGCGGAATCGTGTCTTTGACAGCATTCACACAAATAATATAAGACGATGTAAACAACATTATAATTATTGAAATGCTAATAGCTGCATCCGCATTGTCCTAGGATCGAATGAAATCGCGTTTTTCGTTTTTGAATTCTGTACGCAACTGCGGTATAAGACCATCGCGGTGAACGGCCTGGCCGAGTTATCTGATAGATTAAGGAGTGACGCAAAAGGAACAATGGCCCAGGGAGGAAGATTATTTTTGGGGATAGTATGTTTTTGGTTAAAATGAATTACTTATATTGAAAAAAGTCCCAGTGTTCAAAGTATTTTTAAGTGAAATAAAGAATATGAGAATAGTAGTATCCACATACATATTGCATAATATATACATTTATTTATATTTCAAATTGAATAAGTGCAGTTGCACCATTTTTGTAGATTGATGTCTATATACTTATACCAAATTAATTTACGAGAAACAAAATGTACATATTTTTAGTTCCAACGTAATTTTTATCAAGATAAATAAGAAAAGGATAAAATATTTGCTTTTATAATACTTTTAATAAAATTGTAGACGTATAAATAATAATACTATGATTGAACAATATGTCTTATAGAACAAAAATAAGGAGTTCGATTTATCATTACCTCCTTTAAATACGCTACTGGATGCGCACTTGGTATAATAGAAATAAATATATATATATATATATATATATATATATATATATTTCAGGCTATTGAACGTAGGTATATCAGTTTCTATCTAATGCGTAAAATGTTATGTACATTATTTTTCTTATTTAAATTGGTATGAAACACTACAGTAGACTACAGCATCATTGACATAACATGTGTTATATAATGTATCGCTTATATATCGTGCATTCGTGCTACTACTCTAGGTGACAAATAGTCTACTAATTAGTATCACCATGATTTAAGATTCATCAGTATAATATTCAAGTTACTCGTTTAGTACTCTACCTACACATGGAATTAACTAATATGATACTCGAAGAAGTAGTTATTAGTATATAGTTTTATTATTCATCTAAACACTAGTAATCTATTTGGTTTATGTTAAACGTCACGATTGCAAATATGTTTAAGGCAGAAAACGTAAAAAAAGGTCTTAGAGTATTTATATTTTAAGAGTATAGAACTAGTCAAAAATAATTATAAAGGGCCCGGTAGGCAGTCGAGACTCATTATAGAGTTTAACTATATGATACGAGATTAGGACCAAGGAAGCTGGTTTAGTGCGTATAATCGTATACATATATATATTTGTTTATAGGTAATACATGCAGGTTTACAGACGGACGGATAGTATAACCTAACTGTGATACTTTTGTAGCATTATTTGGGGTAACGTCATATTACGTCCACTCTGCTAGATTATACTTGTAACGAATCAATGAGCTCAGTTCTTTGCTCAAAACCGATAAGATAATATAATATATTATAATTTATAAGTAATAATAACACTGATATATTGTGCAAGTATCATACTAAAGAAAGATAATAATAATATATAGTCTCCTAGGCCCACGTCATGATAATATACCACTATGATTTATGTTAAGCCATAAGGTTAACTGGGACTAAGTAGTCTATTCCAGCCATACCCGAAAACGTGCCTATCCGCTGATAACCATACAGGACCCCTTTAGAAAAATAATTTTTCGACATCTGGAATGAATCTGTGCGGGCTCGCTCTGAAATACATCTTGTGTACCTACCATACATTATAATACCATACTTATCCAGTAATATTATTAATTTCGATGACTTGAATAATATTCGTACTCCCCGTTAGATTTCGCTTATCGTGACTTGGCTGTACGATAATAATAATATTATAATAACCATTATATTATATTATATAGGTGGTAAAAGTTCATCACACGGCCGCCACCGCTTTCAATTGAAACATTTCAATTTAATTTTTACTCCCACGTCCCACTCGTGTATTTTGTTTCGATAATTTTGTTCAGGTTCTCGTTAATAAAATATAAATTATTTTCCAATGATCGTTGGACGTCGTTTTTCGATAATTTTAACGTTATAACATAAAGGATTTTGGTTATAAACATAGGTATTATATAATATCTTGCGTTTTTCAATACTATTATAATAATCTGGGATTTACAGATGGGATTAGAGTGTTACTCAGTATTTTATATTTCATTATTTAATCAATAAAATAATATGTTATGTATAATTGCGTGTACCTAATATATTTATTATTTGATTCAATACTCGTTCGCTAATAGCGGTAAACTGTGTTACGAAAATTTAAGTAAAGGAAGAAAAAAATGTCGGTTTATCTCGACTCAACTATACTAATAATGTAATAGTTAGAATAGAGCCTATTCTATTAATTTTTCACAGTGACACACTGACATACAAATATAAATATATATATATATATATATATGTGTGTGTGTGTGTGTGTGTGCGCGCGCGTGCATTATTTACAATCACAGTAAAATGTGTAGGTAAGTAAGCCGAGAGGAAGAAGAGTATTATATTAAAATGTATTCATTTGTTGATATGATTTTATACTCTGCGAGTTGTTGTGATGATATACAAAACTTAAGTTCTACCAAACCATTAAATTTATTGCGTAAACGTTTTATATAAGGTTTTCTTTTCTTGCGGTTGTGAGCAATGGAGCTGTATATTGTACTGATGCGAGGTGCAGGCGGTGCATGCCATAAAGCCGGATCGGAGATTCATAGTTCTAAAAAGTTTCAACATTTTTAGGAAAATATTTTCAACGGAAAACTATTTAGGTGTAGTGGTACTGAAAAAAATATCGAAATTCATATTAGATTAAAGGGTAAACGGAAAACTGGTACGGTCTGTATAAACGCGGAATGCTGGTACGGTTCACAATAGTAAAGGTTTCCCAAACGTTTATGAAAAAAAAAGAATAAAATATCAACGATTATTTTTAATTTTATTTTACCGACGATCGATGGGAAAACACAACTCACGACGACGTGAAAATAATGTGATAATGATAAGATACGACAATTTTGAAAGTCAAAGAGACTCAGAGTTAATAGTATATAAGAAATATTCTTATGTGGTTTTGAGGAAGAATAATAATTCTATCAGGTGGAAATGCACACAAAACACAAATTGAAATGCCCGGGAAACGTTACAACTAATTTGATCAAACCGGTAAGTTATAATATATTTTTAATTATGTATTTATGGAATTAACTGAAATTCTAGTACGTAAATTATTCAAATGAAATTTCACATAAGTTCACAGTTAAAAACAAAATAGAGGAAATAATTGTTGTTAAAAATATTATAAAGGAAAAATCTGTAGGAACACGAGAAACCCTAAGTCAAATATTGTCAACTATCATGCACAACATTCTAAGTTAAACAATAATGATTTTATAATTTATTATTTAAAAATTTATTGAATATCGTTGTAATTTAATGATTGTATGTGTACAGAGGATACAGCTGTAACAGTCAGAAATTTGTCTTCGTTAAAACGAAATATTCGAAATTACTGCCATGGCGCCATAGATATTATTATTATTATTATTATTATTATTATTTAACTTGTTAACGATGGTGATTTATCAAAATTATATTATAAACATTGTAAATATTTTAGGATTCCTGAAAATTAAATTTTGAATAGTACCAGTTTTCCGCATTGTTTATTTCTTTTGTTATAAATGGTATGGACCGTACCAGTATTCCGAGCATCAGATTAAAGGACCTCCACGTAAGTTTATGACGCGGAATAGATTCCGAATATTGTGAAAGAAAAAAAATAAGAATTTATATTTTGAAAACTCTTTTATCGTTAACGGTTTAACAACAAGTAATAATATAACCTTTTGAGTTCTGAAGTTTCTCAGAATTTTCGTTATGTCTGATATGAAGCTTTTTTCAGAAATTCTAATATAAGGGTATCCAACATCAATGTACAAAAAGAGCTAAATTCGCCAAACAGACAACTAAAAGTTATTCTTTATAAAACTTATAAAATTCAAAAATCTTTACACAAACAAATTTTTATATTTTGTTCAGGATTAAGTATTATATTTAATAAATAATTATTTATTCTTAATGATTATGTTAATTTGTTATTTTTCATTAATAACAGTACATTTTAATGATCTTACAATATATTAACGAAATATATTTATGATAGTTGCCATAGTATTTTAAAAAGGTAGTTGAATAATTTATAATTCTCTATTGAAATGATAGTTTTCTATTTAAATGTTGTTTTACCCAAAGAAAAAAAAATTTACTTTTATTTATAATTTTTTAAAAGTTCGTTGATGACTTTTCTTTTGAAATAGCTACGTTGAAATAATTTTGAGTTTATAGATCCCTATTTATACGCTACAAAATTAAAATATAACTGTTTTCATTCCATTTCTCACTGTACAAACAAGATATAGGTTTTATTTTAATTTTACATTATTTAATTTGTAAACTAAGATATTTTATACATACTAATATTATATTATATGGATTATGGTCATTACAACAATCCGTCGACCCAAAAAAACAAATGAAAAATTATACTACGGTAAAATGTGTTTTAAATTTGTGTATAACTCAGTTTAGAATTAAATTGGTACATAAAGTCATACATTTAATAATTCATGTATTTCTAGACATATTTATCTAAATTCCAAAATCACTGTTTATTTTGATATAAATTTTTTTATTTAGATCGACATAACCAATGGTTATATTATATACATTTACCGATGTACGTATCAAAAGGCACAACACGTATTGAATTTAAATATTTATTTTGGTGAAAACACGACAGTCTAAGACATTATTTTATTTTTTTGATAATTAAATTTTTTGAAAAAGTATTTACTTAATTGTATTCATTGTAAAGAAAACTAATTTGACATTCTAATAAAAATAAAGTTAAAGGTCACCAGTTTATTTAATATTTAAATTCAACACATTTATTATAGTTTAAAACTATATTTTAAGTTTTAAAAGTAAAATGAATTTATTCATTCAAACATTTCAGACACGATATAAGATTTCTGTTTTGATATACTTAGTAAGCATTTCATGTTGTAAAAACATTAGAATGTTATATTCATGTGATATAAATGTCTGAAAAACATGCAAATTATATAATGTTGGCCCGTACATTATTATTTAAAAATGTATTTGAAATTGACATTAATCTCGCATTTCAAGAAGAATAAGAACCAGTAGAAATTATAGTATAAACATGGACAATTTGTTAAAATTAGAGAAAATGATAATAACATCAGATATTCACAAAACAAATCTTATTATAATTATTAGTAAAAAGAAAAATATTGAATTATTATTTATCAGACGGGAAATATTGATGACTAAATTTTATGTTTTTATTATTTATTTTCGCACTTAAACGAGAAAATTTATTATTGTACATAGTAAACATTTTATATACTTAGTTCTATCTGAAAATAAATCCATCCGTGATGAAAAAATGCAAGTTACAAAAGTCGATCATGCCATTATGTATAATACCACGTAGATATAACGGGAGGTGGATATCTGACGGTATTATCGGGGATGACACGAAAAAAAACTTCGGGGAAAGGTTAGAGTAGTTAACGCGTGTCTCTGGTACATAATAGAAACATCCGATAAGTAAGTCGCAAGTCATTGACCAACGTATACTCACAGGAAGGCTATTATTCGATTCAACTTTACATTTACACAAGGTCGATAAGCCATTATACTGAATAAATGTACCTACACTTGGTGGGCGAAGGATTGGAATTATAATTTACCCTAAATGTTAATTTTAATGATGCGTATTATTATTCGATCAGTTTTCCTGAATTAGGTCAAGGACTATATTTTGTTATTATAATTTTTTACTCTCAGATAAATTTTAATAACTACATATTTTTGACATTAAAAAATAATACAATCGGTAAGATACAAAGTTATACTGTTGTACTGGACAATATTTGGAGGATAGTATACGACTTAAGTTCTGGAATATTAACTAGTAGAATAATATTACACTTTTGATTTACATTGAAAAATAAAATAATTAATAATCCAGCCAATGTTTCAACAATTATATTTTTCTGTCGCACAATTATCGCGATCTATGGATTATATTTTCTATGTCGGACAGACAAATCGCGACATCGAATTATGTATTTATATTTTTCATTTCTTTTGTGTTGTATTTTGATATATTATACTTTATAATAATATAATCATAATCATAAACGTAATAAAAATGAAAGTCAGATATTATCCCTTTGTAGGATTTTTATAACAACAAAAAACATGCTCACATAGTTTTTTTCTTTACTAAAAATCAAATGTTTATACATGATGAATTTCACCACTTCAGTGTTATAAAATATATATCGGCGAGATTCTTTATCATAAAAAGTAAGTTATGATTAAATTATTAGAATACAATTTTTTTCTGTATAGTATATAAAAAAAAAATGGCAGGTACATATGTTAAATAAAAATAGTATCTTGGGAAAAAACTTGTACCCATTGCGGTTTTTGAGTCGCGCTAGAATTTATGGTTGTTGATAATAATTTCGAAAAATATATTTTATGAATTATAGAAAAATGAAAATATTGTAGTATAAACAAATCTTTTTATAAAATTTTATACCCATTCTTAATTTAATTTATTTCGAATATAAGTCAATCTATTCATAAAATATACGTCATTTTAGTTTCGCGATATTACATTTACTTTCACTCAATTGTTTAACTAGTCGACCAATCATGGTTTATACATTTTTTTCGTGAACAACATTTTTATGTATTCATTAAACAGTAATAAGCTACGGAGTTCTACAAATTTTATTGTTTTCTACAATTTATAGTATTTCCAGTGCAATACTGTACTTAAAACAAAATCATGTATTCTTATTAACGGAGGAAGCTTAATTTTTCATTAATCGTTTATAAATTATAATATTTATATAGTTTTGTGAAGTTAATAAGAATAATATAATTAATGTATGTGTAACTACATATTGCGTGCGTTTGATTTATTCAATTATATCATAATCGCATGGTTAAGTGGAAATACTGCGGCGAGAGATCGTTAATCGTAGAACACGACGTATAATGACGGAAAATTGCTACACATTTATATAATGTGTCAACTTTTAATGTCACGTAGATTACAATTTAGTATATAAAACTATACCTGTGCAGATATACGAAAACTGTTGTTTTTATATATCCTGCTACTATCTTTGAACCACGTAATGTTTGTGAAATAAATGTTTAAGATCATTTCATGGAATAATAAATTGTTGTTTAATAGAATGGTAGTACCTATTTTTTATGTTTTGTACGACGAAGGTATATATTAGGCCTTGTAAAACGTCGAAATCGTAATTTTATTTAAGTGTCATATTAACTGTTCGGTTTATTATGATGTATTTTCATTCTTTTATTATTATTTCTAACAATGTTAAGTATTAATAATCTGATGTAAAATTAATAGCGCAATAGGTTAATTATGAAGAAAAAATGTCATTTATATTTCTTGAAAAAAGCTTGAACGAAGTGAAAAATAAGCAGAACTTTTAGAATATCAACGTTAAACCACAATACTGCCATTAATCAATGGTATATTGATATAATAACAGTCAGTCATAGTTTTATATATAAATAAATATATTGTTTATTCCAAAAGCTAATGATACAATTAACTACCAATTAATTTTAATTTCCGTACGATCTTTTCAGGAAATTTTTCAAAATGTATTTAAACGTTTTCTTTATTAAATCACCCATGGAATTATATAATCCGTTGCTACGGTAAAAAATATAATATTGAAAAACTGTTTATTTTTCCGATCAATAAACGGAAAAAATTTGATTGTAATGTTCAAACACATGTATAATATTTCATTTACACACGTCGCATGGATGTAAACATAATGTATAAATTTTGGCTTTAAATCCCGCGCGGATATCAGAAGAAAATATGAATTTGAATATAATATGTATACAAGCATTTATACAGAGTGTAATAAACAGAGCGCGTGTTGAATTCATATAATTTATTTTCATTTTATATAATTTATCATATTCTATTCAATGTCAATCACACGCGTATAACAGTTGCATAGAAATTAAATTGGTACCATTTTATTTTTTACTTTAAATGCGAATAGTCTTGAAATTACACATTACTAGTAACTTAAAATATTTTTATATTCTATTCTCGGTAAATGAATTCAGTATACTCTGTAATAATCGAATCTTAAAAACTTATAATAAAAGCAATATATTGTTATTTTTATTTCAAAACACACACACACATGCTTATAATAACTATACGTATCTACGTAAAACGTATTTAAAATTTATATAGAACATGCACATGTATTTATGCTATAGATACGTTGATTTCAATCAAAATCATTTTAAATCCTATACGTTTGTACGCATAAAAATACTCCATATAAATATAATATGCACGCTCTGTATATTTTTCATTAATATACTCAATTGAGCCATGTCGAAGAGGTTTTGTTCAAATGGCAGCGTACAGAATAACATTGTGTAATATCATCGTGCGCGCATGATATAATTATGTTTTCAGAGCACAGCAGCATTCAACGGTGCTATTTCACAATATATAGGTGCAAACTCTGTATTATTTAATCGGATGTAATATAATGTGTTAAACGTCACACCAAATAATAATGCCAATTAGTGATGCGATTAATTTTTTTCTTCAAATCGATACTAATAAAAATGCATTAATGAGACGGTTCAAAAAGACAACGATAATATGATTGCCATATGGTTACTCGTAGTACTATATTTTATAACTCACGCAGCAGCATAATATTTTCCTGTACAATATGCGCGTCTATAAAATCCAAAAATAGGCGCACATCGCACAGGCGGTTAATATTACACAACTCATATATTATTCATTCATACAGATACAGAGTAACGAAAAACTGATACTTGTACGAAGAACTTTACTTTATGATATAATTATAACTGCTATAATTGTTTGAGATCACTTACATTTTTAACAGTTATATGCTAGGTACTATACGTTCTATACTACACACACGAGTGTTATCTCTATTTTTATTATAATTCCATACTTAAACATTTTAGATAATTGTGACAACCTTTAGGATATTCACTGTAATCCTTTTCTGAGGTAACAAAAGCCAAAAATATAACGCAAAGTAACTTGAATGAAAAATAAAAGCAAGATGACGAATTTATATACTAACTTTTACTGTGTGTATATAGTATGCCATATATAATATAAGGTATAAACATATACAATTTTTCGTGCAATTTCCAATAAATAATTTATTATTAAATTTAAACTTTACGCATGTACACGTTTATTGTTTTATTAGATCCGCTTGAAAACACGGTTTATTGTAATATTATAAGTTGTTAAATGTATACGCATAATGAATAAATTTTGCTTAGGAGTTTAATGATATTATAAAATAAACCCCACGAGCAAAAATGTATTTTATAATATGATAAAGAGTAATCAGTGTTATAGATATCAAATAATACGCTTAACACAATTAATCGGGTCATCGTTTAGTGGAAATAAAACGAAGGAGAAATGATATTATATGAACAATCATTACCATAATTGGGTTCATTTTTGTACTCGAATTAATAATAATAATACGCGCAACATGTCACCGCATCCTGCATCGAGCAGATAATCATACGGCTACTGTGTATTGTAAGATATCCGTGCCCAATCGGTGTGTCCAATTTTTTGTCTGTATATTTTAATTTTAGAACAATCCATGATGGTTATATTCGTGTTATGCTGCTATTATTCTTTTTCATAGTAATATTGTCGTCTCGAATATTGAAAAACACAAGAATTATAATATGATTTTTAGTGTCCTATTGTGGTAAAGCCATCCAAGATTCCAACAGTTTTTATAACGAACTGATGTTTTTCTTTTACGAATCGCACACTTTTATTTCGTTTTAATGTTTAACAAAAAAATATAAAACAACCAGGTCAGCAGTACCTGGATATACTTTTTTAAGCGAAATCGCTGGTAAAAACCTTAAAGCTTCAGGGTTAAAGGATTACTTTTACATATAGAGCTCTTAATATTAAATCCTCGTTTTCGTATTTAGATATGAATCACAGAAAGACTGATAGGTGGCTTAACTTTTGAAATCAAACCAAAACACCCACTGTCAGTTTGTAATGATTATAGCTTTAGATTACTCGAATGTCAAACAAGGGAGGAAATAAAATGGTCATACATAATGTTCATTATTGAAACATATGTAATTTTTTTTATCTATGACAAATGTTTCGATATGGATAAATGATTGAGAGTCTTGCAACCTGACCAACCTGTAATAAAAAGGTTGTGCCTCCATATGACGTGGCGTTATATTTTGTATTCATTGAACATAATATACATAGAATGAATTATAAAAGTATACTTGCGATGTCGATATTGTCAGTTAAAATTTGTTTAGGCTAACTCATATTGTTATAATTTATAACACTGTAATAAGAGTATATGACCGTAAAAAGTGTGGGTTCAGGGTTGATAAGTTTTGGTTTTAAGTGTTATTCGGGAAAACTACTCTCATTGTGATTATGATTACTGATGCGCGTATATATATATATATATATATAACTGTGTTCGAATAAGTGCTTCAATAAATTATAGAACTATCCAAAATATTTTTTAAATTGTATGGTCAATTCGTAAATAATAATTGACAACATTTATTTCAATTTATTTTCTCTAACATCAAAAATAATAAACCTTAGAACCTTAGAATTTTACAAAAATAATCAAATAGGATTGTGAATTACCTGTACGGTTTAAAAACGCTTTATAAAGGTGTACTATGATTTTATTAAAGCTCTACATTTTTCTTTTATGTGAACACGATGGTTCGTTTATTGTTAGTCTTAAATTTTTAATAATAAAACAATTAAACAGTTATAGTCTATAACACATAGTCTATAATTTGTGACCTTCGTAAGATTCGAAATTTATACCTTTCCTTACGTTTACCATTACCACTATGCATTCTTTTTAAAATCTTAATGTTATGGTATGATGAATCTTTACACAAAATGAGCTCAGTTCACTTAAAACTAGTAAAGGATATCCAAGACTAGATGGATTTCGAGAAAATTGAATCTATTATATGCAGAAGATAATAATCAACTGCAATAAATTGGTTATTTTTGATTATAAAATATCAATTTATTTAGTTTTCATCCAAAACCGGGAGTAAAAATATTTCGCTAAATTTAAAGGTTGGTAAATAATATGATTTATGTTCAATACTAAAATGCCTTATTTAAAATGCTTTATTGAATATTTAGGAACACAAATATTTAAATAAGTTTTCGGTATTCATAAAAATATTTAAATACTGGTAGGCACTATATATGTACACTTTACAACAATGCAACTATAAACATAATATTTAAAGGAAGTGAATGTAATACTACTAAATATCAAAAAATGATTTATGTTTTATAAAAGTTTACGGCTTCCTAATTAGAGAGAAATCTGAAATCTTAAGTTTAAGAATAAATTAAAAACATTACGAGTAACTAAGATAAAGATACGTTAACTTCTAATTAAACCACTTAGTAAATCATATTATTATTATTAATGTTTAATTAAGTAAACAGTTATAAAAAAATATTTACAATTCATTAAGCTAAAAATATAGTATAATTGCAGATAATTCTTAAGTACCATATAGATTTAATTAATTATTTCTTAACAAAAAATCTATACCTATTTTGAATTCTCAAACATCATTTGATCTATGCGCTGAAAATAATATGAAGTTTATGAAATACAACTATTTTTTCTGTATTATTTATTGTTTGCAATAACATGTAGTTGTCTAATATTATTTTCAGATATAATTAACAATATGACATTTGACTATAAACGTTTAAGTAAAATGTTACACTATAGTACACTATAGTTGTTTATAGTGTTGGATAATTTTTACTGAAATCCATTTTGCATGTTTGAAATAGGTACTTTAAACGCATATGAATTTAAATATATTTTTAGTATAAAGTTTAAACTTGTTTTCGCAATGGTAGGTGACTTTGCGGCAATGCACGTATATTTTACCAAAGATTTTTGATTAGCTGCATTACTTGTTGTCATGTTCAGTGTCTCAGCACGTGACTTAAAGTCAAATGATTGAAACACGATTATGTAATTTATTATTTATGGGCCACAACATTTAAATGATGAATTAAAAATACCTCGATTAAAGTTTTTGCCAACATTTTTCAAATGATATTCTTATTTCATAAACTCATATAAGAACTTATTTATCGAACATTTATGTTTCATTTACGTTTTAAATATACATAATAACTTTATTTTACAATAATATTCTTGTGCTTCAAATAAAAGCAATTTAATTTAAAAAAAAACTTTGTTTTAAATTATTTATCAGGTTAAAATGTGTATGTTGGCTTGTGTTTAATTTAACCAACCTAGAGTTATGTTGTACAACACGAAAATTAATCATCAAACTATATTCCCTTGTGTTAAATCGTTCAACTTTTTCATAAATAATTTAAATATATTTTAAAACTGCACGAATAACGTTGTAAATGAAATACATATCAAACATTCTTAAAAATTTGGAACGATCGCAAGTAAAAGAACAAAGTCAATATTATGACAGCTTAAAAACAAGTTTGAAGTCATTAAAATTTGATACGACAGTAAGCCCGTTAAAAAATGCAAGCAAATATTTGAGTTCGGTATCCTACATTAAGACGTAAAAGAGGGTAAAAAATGTTAGAAGATAACGAAAGATGATAAAGGGGAGGTAGGCGAGGGGCGGATTCTATTCAGGGATTAAACAAGTCTATTTAGAGTCCCTGTCCTTGAAATAAGAGGGAGAAATGGAGAGTATTCATTATATATATATACTTTGAAATCACTGTCGAGTTTTAATTTTGTTTATTTATTAGGATTACCGCATGTAAGAAGACGTTTCTCAAAAAGTCGGTTGTCCGTAACAACCAAGCGCGCACAAGGGTCTTAGACTTACGGCGGTTGACGAGATCCGTATCATCGTATTTAATGTTGAATTTTCCGCTGGACTGCGAAAAAAAATAATATTATATCTATGTGTAACGCAAAATAAAAAATAATTTAAACGTAGCTCGGTGTGGGCTTATAATATAATACAAATAACGCCGCATTAATAATGATGAATTCATTATGTCATACCGGCAGGCACCGTCTCTGATATTTGTATTATATTTATATGCGTAATCATGCTATTTAGTTTTTCTTCCGTCAACAACGCGAGACGGATGAATAAAATTCAAGTGAAAATTACCAAAATGTTTTTTTTTATATATATATATATAATTTTTCATACATAAAACCACACCATCCAGTAAAATATAGGGGATCGAAAACTCTTTGCTAAAAAAAATCCCCACGAGTGGTGAGGACTTGAGTTTTTATATTTAAGTACCCTCAATGTATACATAATGACACTAGGCTGAAATGTACATTTTTTCGTATTAATTTTTCACAGTTCTCTCTGATCAAATGCGTAGTGTTCATTCATGCCACGTTTAATAACTTAAGTGTCAAATGGCAATTTGGTTAAATATGTTCATTTTAAAGGAAAATAATTTGCAACTTTTCACAACCCTTTTATAAATGTTTTATAGAAGATCCAAGAGGAATTAAGTTGAGTATAATAATAATTTCTCTTTCAAATTTATTTGGTATATTTAACTCAATTAAACATCGCTGCAAAAATGTTATGGTATTCATACAAAAGTATTTCTTATTATCAAGCCTGAACAATTTAAAAGATATATTAAAGTTTATCGATCATCGTTTTTCGTTTTAAAATGTTGAGCAAATTGATTGTTTGAAGAGTTTTGTAGTCTGAACTTTAAAAAAAGTTTTCGGAAGAAATAATGAAGTCATGGTAAAAATACTTTTGAAAGTTTGTATAAGTTTGTTAATATAAAATAGTTGTTTATAAAGTTAAATATGATACATGTATATAATGCGTGCGTATAAGTTTGCAATGAAATCTATTTTATTCATTGTCTACACCAATCTCGGTAACTATGTGTAATACATTTCACGAGTTTTCTTAGAGTGCATACACAACGTAATTTTTTAAACAACCCATCAGTCTAAATTAGTTCGAAACGAATACATTTATACGCATACGGAAATAGTATGATAAATTAATAATTACTAAAAACGGTGTTATAGGTGCTTATAATTAATACTATTTACTATTCTTGTTAATTACACACGAGAAATATCGGTAAGCACGTATACAGAATAGTGAATAAAAATTAATTTTTTAAAATATTAAAAATAAAAATAAATCCGTTGATTTTATTTGACTATAATATCGAACACATACATTAAATTATAACGTAGATAAAAGCGTCGTCGACTAAACGATTTTATTCGTTGGATTATTAACGCCATAATAAAATATTATTAGAAATCGGTCTATAAGATGCAGTGACCCTATTCTGCTGAACACAAACGCCACGATGGTGAAAGATTGAATAATAATACAGGTGTATAATTTATCGCTATGGGCTACTCATTCGTTTAAAATGAAAATAAAAATAACTTGAGTCACCGTGCAATTCCATGTTGTGTATAATATGTTTTAATATCGTAGTCAAATTAATCTTTGTTCTAAACGCGATTTTTAAATCAATCGTGTTAAGCCGTATGTACACTAGCTATGTATAATATATAAAGCATTCTCATTATCATAACGATATTATTACAAAATCATAAATGGAAAAAAATATATATATATATATTATTATATTAGTACACGAAGTACACATGCATATTATTATTATATTATTGTCTAAGATTATTTTTTCCCGCATTATGTACACACATATTATGTGTGTGTGAACTATACTTGAACATTTCACAAAAGTCCGTCAAGCAATATATATATATATGTATAATTCAACAGTGGTACTTGTGGCGATCGGTAAGTAATGAAAGAGACTGTAAGAGAAATAAACAATACACGTCATATTATATGCACAGGTCGTACAGCCAAAGGGGTTGTTTAGGATTTTAAATCACTTCTCTCTTCCTTTGCCATATTAAGCAATAATTTATTGTACATATTATTATCTAACTATGCTTTGGGTTCCTACAAAAGTACAAAATGTGTAGTTTGACTACATACGTATATGACATTATTATTATTTAAAACATGGTTTATTGGATATTATTTAATTTTAATATACATTTGAAAACTATACGCATAATGCGTAGATTCAAATTAATAAATTTGATATCATGATCTCGGGGAGAATGTGTATGTCCCCCCCCTCTTTGGCTCTTTCGTACATAAAAGTTGTATTATAATAAACTACTAAAACATCCTTAATTTGAAAATCCTGGTTACAGAAATGCGTTGTATTATATATACCTATCGTGTTCGTAAGAAACGCTGATGCAACCGTGCGCAGCAGAAATCCTATAAACATTTATATAGGTAAGGGATGATTTTCGTCCCAACGCGCAATTCTTGTGCACAATAAAATAATAATATATTACCCGTAAACCATGCGGCGATATTGTCGAGGTGCGCGTCGATCGCGGATATTATAGCAGTACTATACGTTATGTTGTACGCGAGAATTTTCGCATCGGTGACAACGATTTAATCGAGTGCACCGGACCGAAAACGAAGAGAGCCCTTTAATTCGGTCCGTTATCAATTAAAATTGGAATTTCAGAGAGGATTTAACAAACATCATATTGTTATTATTATTATTATTATTATTGTTGTTGTTGTTGTTGTTGTTGTTGTTGTTGTTGTTGTATAGTACGATGGAATATAATATGTATATACATAAAATATGAGTAGGTATTATGAATCAAAGGACTCGAAGAAAATATCGTCTGGCTGCTAACCATCGGTCCCGGCGTTCGTCCGACTACGAGAATCTGCTGCAGGGAGCAGATGTACCGTTCACACGGGGTAGAAGTGACAGACCGTAAACCGTTATTAAAATTTTGTATTTATTTAAGTATTAAATGAAAACATAATTATTACACGAGTAAGATGATGATCGATTAAAAACGTAATATTATAATAATAAATAATAGTAGATACGATATTGTAGAGACAAATTCATAAACACTCATAGGTTTTGAACTGTATGAATAATCAAGTGTACGACAGTACGCGATTATAAAGTTTCAATCATAAGTTGAAGACTGGTGAGATGAATAAATACATTTTTAATTCCTATGGTCTTTGTCATCATTCTATTGCATGGATAGTATTACTCGCACAAACAATTACCTCAGCGTTTATGGATAAAATTATAGTTCATCCGTTTGAAATATGCGTCGACGTTTCAAATTTTTGTTTTCTTGAACCTTCATGG
The DNA here is from genome assembly GCA_025469195.1 of Chaitophorus viminalis. Lineage (NCBI taxonomy): Eukaryota > Metazoa > Arthropoda > Insecta > Hemiptera > Aphididae > Chaitophorus > Chaitophorus viminalis. The sequence continues at coordinate 231,218 of JAIPRK010000158.1, read as the reverse complement.
TTTTTAATATTTATTTAAGTCTACAATAAAGTACAGTTGAATATATACCATAATAGTATTTTGAAATTATTAGAATCTTTCAAAACTTTTTAAAAATAATGAAACAAAAAGTTAATGTAAAATATTTTACCAAAATATTAGATTTAATCGAAATATGAATATTTGTAGTCCTTGTCTGTGTGAGTCGTATAAAAAAAATTAAATTTAATCACCTTCATTAGTTCGAGAGATTTGCAACACCCATGCAAGGCGTCCACCTTGTGTAATTATATATATATTCATCATAATTAACGAACATTTAAACGTTTGAAATCGTATATACCTCATATATATATATATATTCCAATACCTTAGTGTATATTTATGACATATTACGTATACGGCCTAAACACGAAGATTAATTCAACCACTATGTGTATTTTCATATTACAATACTATATTATAGTAACTGGGGCCGTTTATATTTTACAGGGAGACCGCCGTGAAACATTTATGTAAATATAAATTTTTAATCAAGAAAATAAATCCCCTATTATTTTAATAATTTTAATGGTAAGAAATTTGTACACTCTAAAATACAGACTACAGTCTAGATACTACATAGCCATAGCAAATTTTACAATATATTTAGGGGGTCACATTACCAAAATGTTTGAGAAACATTGCTAAATTATATTTATATTGAACCGATATGAATAATCTAGACACCTCAATTTGATGACCCTACCCAAGATGGGCGTGCTTCCAATGCGGACACCGACCAATATGACAGCACGTTGCGCAGTGTAGGCGAGTGTACGTATAATTAGCGAAAGCATTTGGCTCGGGTCGCTAAAGGGCCGATTTGAAATATTACGCCTCGTCTCACGATGTAACCGCATAGTATTTATTTTGTCCAGTGTCCACCGATATAATGATATTGTGGTTTATGTCGTGGGTACACTCCGGTGACGTATTTATAGCGAGGTATAAGTGGTGCACATTGCGCACTGGGCCCCTCGATACGAGTAAGTTATTACGGTACAAAGGACCTCACCGGATCAGCAGCTGAAGTTTAAATTGTTGAAACACATAATACAAGACTTTGACCGTTATCAATAATAAATAATAATAATAATATCATAAGTATTTTTAAAGTTGCGTGTTTTCATATTTTTGATTTCAAATATTATTTAATAATGTTGTAACAATACTATAAAACATCATAATATATTATATTATTATAGTGGTTTTGAACAAGGAGCCCTAGAAAATCTGCAGTTAGCCCCTCATTACGCCTTTAGTCATTTGCTTTTAATTCAGATTGGGAATTTTGTAACATTTATATATTTCTTATAAAATGCTAAAGAAAATTTATTTCATGGCTCAGAGAATTGAAGTGTAGAATTTTTATTTTGCTTTTTTGCATACCTTGCAGTTTTGATTTTTAGTTCGGATTTTTTAGAAATGTTTGCATTTTGTCCTTTTTTTAACTGTTTTTGAATCAAAATAGGTCATATTTATTTCAATTAACGTAATTATTTTCTATTTTAAAAGTAAATAATATTTATACTAAGTAAATAGGACTACGCACGGACATTTGTTAGACGTTATCTGCTGATTTTGATGCGAGATATTTATCATTTATGTCTGCGATATATACCGTATTAATATATAATAATGTTTTTTTTCTTTTTTCATTTTTTGTTGATTTATTGCATATTTTCAAGGATATTCAGGGTTGTATTATAAATTGTTTTTTCGCATATTTTGTTGTTTTTATTGCATATTTTTAGCGCATATTTAGCGGAATTTAAGGTTATATTATTAGAGCGCATATTCATATAATGCTATAAAAGCCTACTTTTATACTTTTAATATATATATATTATATTATATATATAATATATATATATATATATATATATATATATATATATAATAGACCCTCTCAAAAG